>QEPC01006369.1:541565-545340 GCA_003113815.1 Sphenodon punctatus
AGATGATAAAGAACCTGGTAAGCAAGTCTTATGAGAAAAAAATGAAGGAACGGGGTACGTTTAGCCTAGTAAAGATTTAGAAGAGATACGAGAGCAGTCTTCAAATATGTAAAAGGCTGCCACCAAGAAAATGACAGGGAACTGGCAGGGAAAAACTGGCAGGGAAATGTGGCAGGGAAAAACTGGCTGGGAAAACTGGCAGGGAAGGTAGATTTCAGTTAAATATCGGGGAAAACTTTCTAATACTAAGACGTGGTGAGCAATGGAACAAGTTACCTAGGGATGTTGTCGTGTCTAATTTGCTTGAGGTTTTCACAGAGAGGCTGGACAGCACCTGCCAGGGATGTTGTAGGTGTAGTCATCCTGCATCTGAACAGGGGTTTGGCTAGATCACCCTCAAGCCCCCTTCCAACACTATGTTTCTATGATTCTGTGATTTTATGAGTGCTACAAAACAATTTCAACCAAACCCAGGGGAAATCTCTATTTTGGACATAACCGTCATGCAGAACCTAGTATTTAAAGTTCATTGAAAAATCATGCTATACTTTTGTATACTTATTGAGATTTCACTGAATTAGGATTTCCTCCAGTCAGACCTCATTCAAATCCAAAATAAAGAACAGCTCACGAGTTTGGTATGAACAATTGCTCAAGGAGAAATTCTGAGGTGCATAAAGGCCATGTTACTATCAAAAGGTTTGTTGTGTAGGGTATTAACAAGATCCAGACTGGAAAATTATCCTGTGACATGTGCACTTTGGCTTCCACTCTAAAAACACCTTGCACCAGCACAGAACAACCTTGGCAGATATATGGCTGTCTCAGTTAACTTAATGCTGAAACTGAAGTCGTCCAGTCAAGGGATGCAATGAAGAAGCGTAATTGTGGCAAAGAACCACAAATTATGCAACACCTTCTAAGATACTGTATACTTGGAAATGACTGCTCTGCCAGCGTGTAATAAGCAAGCCATAACATGTGCAAGGATTTAGCAAGGAATGGTGCAAGGTCTTGGGGAAAAGAGAAGAAGGTTTGGTTGCTACTGTACATGGACTGTGGGTGGATTTAACTTTGTTTTCTATTTTTTATCTTTGAGAGAATCCACCGAGCAGGAGTGGGAAATTGTTTTTCTGTATTAAATGTTCCTTCCTATATTTTCCAGTAAGGTCCATCTCGTTACCCTGTCTGGTTACCCCATTGCTATCAATGGGGAAAACACAGTGAACACAAGTCCCTACTTATAGATGAGATCAGTGAGTATCTAGATATAAAAGAATAAGAATGTTGGGCACCACACAATCCTATGTGTCTATGAGACAGAGGGTGAAAACATGCAACGGTGGCGAGGTCCCTCTCTAAGCAACACACGGGGGAACCACTGTAGCTGCCACTCCTTGGGTTGGTGGGGAGGGCTGTTCACATGAGTAGCCCTCCCCCCATAACTTGGGCATGGGGGATGCTGTCTCAGGTCTGTCCACGTCCCAGGTAGGCCCAAGGAGCTGTCCACATGGGACAGGACTCCCAGACCCCTAACTCCTCAGCCAGATCAAGACCCTCAAGAGGAGCTGCTACTGAGTAGCTGATGTGTGTGTGTGTGTGTGTGTGTGTGTGTGTGTGTGTGTGTGTGTGTGTGTGTGGAGGGGGGGCAGAGGTGTGCCCTCACCAGGCAGGACACATGCCACATGCTCCTCAGGACTCCCATCAGGTCTTTGGTGTGCACACTTGGGAAGGAGGAGGGTGTACCTTTGCCCCCCGATCAGCTGTTTGGTGGGGCTTGGAAGAACGTGCTCACTTGAGCCCCTGGAGAGGTTTACGCACTCTGGCCCCACTGAACAGCTGATCCAGGGGGGGCTGGAGAATGTGCACACCCTAGCTCCACTGAACAGTTGTTCAGTGGGGTCTGGTGAGCATGCCTTTTTCAGGCCCAAACCACTGACTTCACCTCACAGGGAGGCTGGGCAGACCTGTAACTGATGCAAGGGAGACTGTTAGCCCAGTTTACCTGGGGTAGCTAGGTCTTAGCCCAGGCTGTCTCTCCAACTGCTGCTGCCGGATGCATCCTGTAGCAGTTGGCAGTCTGCCTTGGGGCAATAGCAGGCAAACATCTAGTAGTGACAGACCAGGAGTGCAGGTGAGTCCCGGGCTAATGTCACATCTGCACCCAGACTGTACTATGGAAAGAAATAACCCAGTGTGTATTAGCTTAATGCAGTAAACTTAACATGAATAAATCTGTGGTAGGACTATTTTTTGCTCTCTTTATATAGTGCCAATCACAACCAAACCCTGATCATAACTCCTGCACATTATATTCAATACAACTACATTATCATCCATTGCATGGGTGTGAATGTCGTTCTCGTTATGACAATAACGATAATGAAAATTGTTGTTTGCATTATCGTTATTGCAAAAACAAAAATTACAAATAATAATGATGAAAATAGAAATGAAAACAACATTCTGTTTTTGAAATAAAGGGGGGGAAATGTATTTCTGGCTATAACATTTTTGTTTTTTTATTCATTATGATGCAATTTGTGGTGCATGTACCCCCAATGGAGGGTATTATGTGAACCAATTTCTGAAATGGTTTGATAAAGGAAACAGATTTTAGAAGCAATTGAATGTTGTGATTTTAAGAAAAGCTCCATACACATTCATGGTTACAGCTTCTTTGTCTTCCATCAAATGTGCATGAAACCTAACAATATCCTGTCCCTCTACAAGTTTAACACATCTGCCAATGTTTAGAAAGATTGGATGACGGGTCCTGATGGTATAAGACATTAACTTGAAAATACGCTTCCAGCTGTAACATTTGTATATTCCATCCTGTTTACAAGATATTTGGCAGAAATGTATCACATACATTCCCTGTCATTGCTGCCAAACTACAGGACAATTTGATAAAGGGACATAATTTTATATGCAATTTAAGTTGTCCCCTTAAAGACCACTATTCAGATAAATAGCAGCACATGCAGTGCCAGTCAAGGCAGGCACCTGGCATGGCAGGGGGAGAGAGGCTGTAGGAGGGAGATGTGGAGCAACCCAAAAGACTGACAGACACATTAACTGGCCAATTACTGCATGTTTCTAGCTTTACAGGACCAATCAGTAGTGGCTTTGAGGCAGGCAAAGGGGGCAGCCCTCAGGCGGGCATAGAAGGGACATAACTGGGACTTTGGGGATAGCATCCCAGAAATCAGGAGACATAGGGTGATTTCAGATGTTACGGGCGGGCGGTTCACCACAGTGGATCCCCAGAGGGGGTGAATAAAACAACCACTCCCCAGGGTGAATAAAAGCCCCAAACAGACGTGACGGGACCGGGACCGGGACCACAACCGGGAATCGGGCCGACAGATCACGGATCGGGGCAGCGCAACAGATGTGACGCCGATCCCCAGCCGTGGTCAAAACTCCCAGAAGACACCGGGCAGGGGCGGGACACAGACATGGCCGCCTGAGGGCAAACGAAGCCAAAAGGCACAAAAGGCAATGCCCACACAAGGGAAACGGGAAGGGAGGGGGGAAGAGGGAGAAGAGGCCGACAGGTACCACACACAGCACGCACACAGACAGCGGACCCACAGCGGAACACACAGCAGGACCACATGGCCGGACGCGCACACACACACGCGCACACACACAAGGGAAAGATCGGGAAGGGGAGCAGGGGCACCCGGACAAAAACACAAGGAACAACGGGAGCAGGGGGGTGGGGGAGAGGGAAGAGGGGGGGCACCGCAAAGGGGCAGGGCAGGTC
>QEPC01006369.1:549263-577361 GCA_003113815.1 Sphenodon punctatus
CCCTGGCTGGGCCACAGGGGGGCTGCACCCTCCAGAGCACCGGGGGCACCGGGAGGCGGATGCGCGGCCCCTGAGGGTGGGGGGGAGGCTGGGGTGCCTGGGCGGGGGGCGGGGCCACCGAGGGTCCCTGCATTGGGACCTGGGCAGGCAGGGTGCCCGGGGCTGTGCCTGACATCACATAGGTGCACATCGTGCCGGCGTGCAGGAGCAGGGAGGTCCCAATGTCGTGGGACCTGTCCATTTTGGCTGTGTGCTCCCGCACCATGCCTGTGATGGTCTGCTCCAGCCTCCCGAGCACCTCCACCTGCCTGCTGTGGTTCCGGCGCTCCCGCCTCTGCTCCAGGTGCACCTTGTCCTGGAGCCTCTGGTCCCTCACCTCGGCCTGCTCCAAGGACCGCTCGATGGCCGCCTCCATGTGGTCCACGGCCTAGATCATCCTCTCCCCCTGTTCCGCAGCATTCTGCACGATCTCCTGTGCCTGATCCTCCCTCTGCCTGCAGACCCGTGCCTGGTACTCCCGCATTCGTTGCGCTGGGGCCACAGGCCCTGGGGACACCTGTGCCGGGGTTGCCCTGTGGGAACGAGAGGGTGAGACCGAGCCTTCCCCTGTCCCATGCCCTGGGACAGGGCAGGGTGTCTCTCCCGGGCCCTACCCACCCCCTGACCCCAGCCCCTCCCATCCCCTCCACCCACCCGGGGATCCCTTCCCTGCACCCCGGGGTGCCCTCCCTCCTGCCCCAGCTGCCTCACCTGGATCCTGGCCTCCTCGGCAGCTGCCGGCTCTGTCACCTGGGTCCATTCCCAGGGTGTTCCATGTCCTGCGGGCGAGGGAGGGGGCTGTGGGTGTTGGGGTGGGCGTTTGGGGGACCTGGTAATGGGCCCCCACCCACCTTGCCGGTGGGGGCTGAGGCACGGGCGGCCCCTGCCCCCTCCACACCCCCCCCTGGATGTTGCCCCCCTGGTCATGGTCCCTCCCCTTTCTGGGTCGGGCGCTTACCCTTGATGTCCATCTCGGAGCCCTCGGAGGCCCGCCCCTCGATGTGGGACTGCTTCCCCAGGGACCACTGGCTGAGGGTGGTGACGGTGACGGCCTCCGACTCCGCTGGGCCGGCCCGGGGTTGGGTGCTCTCAGGGCTGCTGCCTGGGGGGGGGGCTTCAGGTGCCAGAGGTCACTGGGCGCTCTTCCTGGGGGTCTGAGGCCCCGGAGCTCATGTCTACAAGGCGGGCAGTGAGGGGAGGGGGTACCTCGGCCTGTACCCTGCCCTGGACCACTGCGCTGCCCATGAGCCGTGGGGTGACTATGGACCCCTTCATATGGAGGATGCGGTCCAGGACATCGTAGAAGGGGGCGGTCCGGGCCCCGTGTCCGGACCGCCTATTGTTGTCCCGGATGGCCTTGTACCCCCTCTTGAGTTCCTTGGCCTTGGAGCGGCATTGTGCCACTGTGCGCTGGTGCCCCGCCGCCTCCATGTCCCGCACTATGTCCTGGTAGACATGCTCATTGCGCTGGTTAAGGGCGATCTCCAGATGGTATTACAGGGTCCCCCATATCTGGATGAAGTCCCTGGTCTCCTGGAGGCCCCACTAGCCCCCTCGGTGGTAGGCCTTCCTCCGGCGTCCCCACAGCGGGTCGTCCTCCTCCTCTGCCTCTGCCTCCGCCGGCTCTGCCTCCGGCCGAGTAGGGCCGGTGTCCTCTGGGGGCTCGTCCGCCCGGGCTGTTTTCCGAACAGAAGGTGGGGCGTGTTGGGTTGGGTGCAGGTGGGCCCCCTCATGGGGCTCCCCTGCCCCTCGCCTCCCTCCCGGTCACCCGGGCATGCACAGGGGAGCCCCCGTGCCCCCTGTTCCCCTCCCCTTCATTGCCCTTACCCGTTTCCGGGGTGCCTCCTCCGGCCCCATTCCAGCTGCTGTCCCCGGGGCATCGCGTCCCGCCTGCTGCTGCGGTTGTTGTCCCTGGCTTGCCTGCATGGTCGGAACGGTCCCCATCTCCACCTCCTCCACCTGTGCTCCCTCCACCGCTGCCCCTGCCTCCTCCTCCGCCGCCTCCTCCACTGTCGCACTGTCGCCCGCCGCTCTCTTCCGCCTCCATCCTCGCTCCATCCCACCACACTTGCCTGCTGCAGATTTCCCTTTAAATCTCCCTCCAGTGGTTGTGTTGTTGCTGGTTGCCTGGCAGCGACGCTGCGTGCATTGTCCATGGCTGGGGCTCGTTTCCTTTGGTTCCTCCTGGGGATTGGCGTCCAGACGTTACTTTTTGTTGTTTCCCGGTGGAGATCTCTTTGACCACGCTTCCCGGGATATTCCCCCGGGTAGCCCGGGAAGCGTGGTTGAAATTGACCCCATGTGGGTATTGAGCGTGATGAACATCTGGCGCGCGCCAAACAGACACTCAGGGCTCTTTGGCCCCGCCGCAGGATTGAGCGTGGTTCACTGTGGTTGAGCGTGATCTCGTAACATCTGAAATCACCCATAGTTTACACATCCAGGCTGGCCAATTATCATCACAATCACATCCTGCAGCACTGTGACAGAGAACATAAGATAATCTCTATTGGCTCTTTCCCTAAACGGATGCTTCTGACTTTCCAGTAACAAATGAGGGAGAGAAGTTGGGATGGTCACAGCACAGAATGAGGATATTTGGTTGACATTTCTCCTGGCCAATTGGCATCACAAACCGATCTTACAGTGACACGTAAGAGAATCCCTAACATAGATTCCTTCTCTGCATATGCTGTGCAGGCATATAAAATTGGAACCCTTTATCACATCTTTCTGATATTTGGCAGATATGATTGTATATACATCCCTTCTAAATTTCTTGTACACTGGTTGTACTACAATGATGTTACTACAATTATGGTGCATACAATTATACATGCATTTATAAGTTAATTGCTTATACCACCAGGACCCTTTATCTAATCCTTCCAAAAGTTTGCAGAGATAGTAGAGAGAATCTTTATTCTTAGCGGCCGGCTTTCGCCAAAGCCACAAACAAAAATACAAAAACAATACAGAATGCAAAATACAAATACAGAATACCAGATACAAAATAGCAATACTGACTATAGTGTCTTTTAGTGCCTTGCCCAATAGGTAATACATACTGATTTACAGATTTTCATATACCGATAAAAATTAATTAATTGAAGACATCAGCTCCACTGGGTCAGTAAGTCACCTCTTTTGAGAAACCGTACAAGCACCATAATCAGCTACTGCTCTAGAGCTGCTGGAATCATCCCCCTTCAACAATAATAGAACCCTGTGGCCTTCTGAAAGATAGTGTGGCAGAGATAGTAAATATGAGAAGGGGTATAAACTTACCAAGTGTCATCTACATTAAATGTGAGGCAAAGAAGTTACACCGAAGAATGTATATGAAGATTTCTGCAAAATAAATTAATTCAACGGCTTCTAAAATTAGATTCCTTTATCCAATCTTTTTGGAATGTGGTACACACAATGCCTTCCATTGGAGGTATAATCACTCCATGTTTCAGACAAATATAGTGAAAAACAAAAATGTTAAAGCCATAAATGTGTTTTCCATTGAAACCAATGGAAAACAAAAATGAAAGCAAAAACAAAAACGACAATTTGATATTTATGAAAACAAATTTAGATAACAAAAATGAAAAAATGAAAACAAAACTGACATGGGTCCCTGGTGCACACTTTTAATCCATTTTTGTAGTTGCAAATTAATGAATTAAAATTAACTATGGTGTGTGGTGGGGAACAAATAAGATACAGCAGCACCACTAAACAGGGAAATTTGAGTGTTTACATTTAATTTTAGACAGATGTGTCATTAAGGGAAGTTTGAGACATGATGGTTTAAATTGAAAAAGCAGAACACGCAGAATGCACTGAGCGGTAATTCAGCACTAATTCGTATTGCGGGGATGCTTCTAGCATATTGCAAATCCATAGTGAACATGGATTTATTCTATGGAAGAAACATTCAAACATTACAAATTAATCCATACCATGATTTCCCCGCCCCCCCCCGCCAACTTCACCCTATCTTTACTACTTGAACATTTCATTTATTTATTTGTATTTATTTATTTATTTTTGCATTTATGTCCCCCTGCCCCTCCTGCACAAGCAGCTCAGGGCGGCTAACAATATTTAAAAACATATACAATTATAAAATTAACCCAACATTAAAATAACCCCACAATAAAACCCCCACCCTAAGTCAATGCACCCATCCCATATCCCTCAGAGAAGGCCCAGCGGAACAGCTAGGTCTTACACTGTCTACGAAAGGAGGTGAGGTCTACAGCCTGGTTGTAGTCAAGAAGATCAGTTTTTCCATCTGCACCTGGGCATAATGGGGTCAATCCCATGTCCTTCGTGCGCTGTACGCAACCTACATGCGTGCACATGCATGTAAACGTGCGCGTATATCCGCTGAAGGTACATTGTGCCATGCAGAACTTACACGGATCCTGCTTGGGATTGTGGCCAATGAGTGTAACGTTCTCTATTCTTGCCCTAATTATCATTTTGTCACCATAAGAAAAAATAGCTCTGATATGCTCTATAGTATGGGCCTTTTTACACGAATGGTAGTGGGTGGGGGACTGGGTGATTTGCTGAGGTGGGTGGAGGTGGGTGTGTGTCCGTGTAAATGGACACACCCCCACCTCCACCCATCTCCACCCACCTCCACCCATGGAGCCTCCTCCAAAGGGCTCCGTGGGTGGAGATGGGTGTGCAATGGATGGAGATGGCTGTTCTGTTGGTGTGTGCATGCACCGCCACCCATGCTGCTTGGTATTAACATGGGTGAACAATGGGAGGACACCCATACACCCACCCACCACTGGCCATATACACGGGCGTTCCCCCCTTGCACACCTGCCCAAACACCAAGCGGGCAGGGGAGGGGCTGTCTATGTAAAAACAGCCTAAAGCTAATAATGCCAGTGCAAAATATGGATACTTGCTTGTTCTGCAGTTTCACATTGAGAGCACGTTACATCAATGTTCCAAGATTTGTGGTGCCTGCCAATTCATTTCTGGTTAAAATTCAAAGTGTAGGCATCAACCTATAAAGTCGTTAAACATTTTGAGACCTGCTTGCAAGATTTTAGGTTCATTTACATAGTGCAAAACTAAACAAATCAGCCTCACCAAATTCCATTTAACACAGTAACTTGACATGTTTTTGCTAAGGAAAACTTTACATCTTCACCCAAAACAATTTAAGCTTCACTTTTTTTTGATCCTGTGAAGATGCAATTTCAACCTTACTAATCTATGAATGCTTAAAAAGGAATCATAGTCTTCCATGTAAAAAGAAATCTACATATACTAGAAAGGCAGTTGTTTTGAACTATCCAAGCCTACTCATGCAAAAGGAAATTAATTCAGAAGCCAAATTATAGTAATCTATAGGGGGAACATATGTGCGTGAATACACACACATAGAAATTATGAGAAAGATTAGGACATTCTTCAGCATCTGTCACCAGAAGTCTGAAATAAGAAAGAGAGAATTATCCATTTTCTTAGCTCTGAAAGATGTTGTGTATCTAACTAACCCTAAACACTTCAAAAGCATTTTAGCACACTGCTGCTGTATAAAGCTACCCCCTCAAAAGCGTAGCTATGTTGGAATGCAAAGCCCCTACTCCTCTCCCAGAAGCTGGGGACACAGCTGAACTAGTGTGTGCTCCCCCACCCACAAACCAAGCTCATGGCAATCACCTATTCCTATTATAATTATGCCCTTGCTATCCCTGTATTTTTGAGGGGGATCTTCTGTATGTTTGAGTGGCCCTATAAAACTCCCTGTTCTGGCAACACTTGGGTAGTTTTGGTTTTAGACAGACAGGTGAAAGTTTTAATTTCCCCTTTCATTTAAAAAAATAAAAATAATTTTCATTTAAAAACTCATTCGTTTTACATTAATTTTCCACTGTAATAATTGGGAATACAAGTTTTACTGTCCTTCTATGACACTTTCCATTCCTCCAAAATTGCACAGACTGCCCTGGGGGTGCAGAGGTGGGCTCAGAAATATCAGAGACAGGACTGGTATGCAGCAGGCGGGCAGAGGACAGAGCAGACACTGGCAGGCAGCAGTCACTGAAGCTGGCTGCAGGCAACAGCATAGGAGAAGAAGGTGGGCCATTTTTTTACATGGACACCACCAACACATATGAACACCCATCGGATGGGTGAGAGAGTGTCCGTGTGAACGGCATTGGGTGGGTGTGCACATTCCCGTGACCCACCCATCAACACCCACCTCCACCCATGGAGCATCTGGGAAGGAGTCGGCATACTCCGTGGGTGGAGGTGGGTGGAGATGGGTGTTCAACACCCACCCACGGAAAGGGTTCGCCAAAACCAGCAAGAAACGGCTAGAGATTCCCCACATGAGTCCGCAAGCAGACACACCCACTGGGACAGATAGCAAACACCCAACCGGGAGCCCTTAAAAGAGAAGCACACGAGGACATGGGTGCTCCGGCTTCCAATATGTCTGGAAGGAAAGCATCCAACAAGACCAAGGAAGCCAGCGCCACAGCATGCGCGTGAAAGACCAGGGTAAGCAGAGGAACCCTGGGCCTCCCAGGGGAGGGGGGCCCAGGCATCTGGCGCTGGGGGGGCAGGATGGCAACTGACAGCTCTCCCATACCAACAGAGGGCAGAGGGGAAAACGCAGCTCCAGAAACACCCAAACTCCCAACCACATCCACGGGGCCCAGGGAGGAGAGCACATTAGATAGCAAGGTAAGATCGCGGGAACCCACCCACGCAGGGGAGGGTGCAGACAAGCCGTGAGCAAATGCCGGGGAGACACCGGCAGACAGCTGACAGCTCCATCGGTCCCCCACCCCCCACAGGAGAGCACCCAAACCCTGGTACACAGCACCATCGGGGAGACAGTCGAGGAGGGCCTCCATGGCGGTCAGGCAGAATAGCGGGGAACCCCCAGGGGGGAGAGGGAGGGTAAGGAACACCGCACAGAAACAACAGGGGTGCAGCACGATGACAGCTCACCCAGATTCATTCCCACAACAGGAGACCACCTGCTCCACTGCCACAACAGCCACTGGGCGGGCTCCATGCTGCAAATCTGGATGACCCTCTACAGGCAGAATCCAAAAGGCAAACCTCTGGACCAGGGACAAGACCCTGGACTTCATATGCGTGTGGGGGCTGAAAAGGTCCAGTACAACCTGGTGTGCAGCTACAAGACCAAACAGGTCTATGAAGCCATCGCCCAGGAGATGCAGGGGTGTGCATGTCATTTTTAATATTACAATAATGATAGCAAAAATTGTCATTTTCATTATTGTTATTGCAATAATGTAAATGAAAAATAATAATAATTAAAATAGAAACAAAAATGACATTTTATTTTTTAAATAAAGGGAAAAACCTGAAAAGGGTATTTCCAGCTATAACATTTTTGTTTCTTTTTCAATTATGATGAAACATGGGGAGATTGTACTCCTAATGTCGGGCACTAAGTGCACCAATTTTAGAAATGATTAAAAGAAGAAAACCAATTTTAGAAGCAATTGAATGTTGTGATTTTAAGAAAAGCTCTATATGCATTCATGGCTACAACGTCTTTATCTTCCATCCACTTTGCATAAAACCTGTAAATAGTATGTCCCTCCACATGCATAACAATCCTGCCAATTTTCAGAAAAATTGGATAAAGGGTCCTGATGGTATAAGACATTAACTTGAAAATACATTTCCAGCTGTAACATTTATATATTCCATCTTGTTTACAGGACATTTAGCATAAATGTATCGTATACCTTCCCTGTCATCTCTGCCAAACTACAGGACAATTTGATAAAGGGACCCAATTTTATAAGCAATTGAAGTTCTCCCTTTGAATACTATAATTCAGATAAATAGCAGCATATGCAGTGCCAGTCAGAGGCAGGCACCTGGCATGGAAGAGGGAGATAGGCTGTAGGATTTGGAGCAACCCAAAAGTCTGATAGACACATTCACTGGCCAATTACTGCATGCTTCCAGCTTTACATGACCAATTGGTGGTGGCTTTGATGCAGGCATAGGGGGCAACCCTCAGGCAGGCATAAAAGACACATAACTGGGACTTTGGGGATAGCATCCCAGCAATCATGAGACATAGGGTATTTTCAGACATTACAAGATCACAGTCAACCACAGTGAACAGTCCCGCGGCAGGGCCAAAGCACCCTGAACGTCTGTTTCGAGGGCGCCAGATGTTCACCGTAGTCGATCCCCACCAGGGGTCAAAAATAACCGCGCTTCCAGAGCTCCGGCCTGGACCATCTCCAAAAGTGTGGTCAAAGCGATTCCCACCAGGAAACAAAAAAAAAGTAATGACTGAAGGGTAACCACCGGCCGGAATCAAGCAACATGTTTCCCAGCTGGGGACAAAGCATGCAGCCTCGCTGCCAGGCAACGAGCAACAACATAGGCTGAGGAGGGAGATTTAAAGGGCACACGGCAGCAGCCAGGACGAGCCACCCTGGCGCCTTCCAGGTGTTTTGACCATGGCTCGGCCCAGGATAGGCGTAACATCTGTTGCACTGCCCCAGGCTGTGGTCTTCCGGTCCAATTCCCTGCCGTGGTCCCACTCCCATCACGTCTATTTGGGGCCTCTCTTGCCCATGCTGGGTGATTAGCCAGTTCACCACTGCTGGGAATCCACTGTGGTGAATCGGACGCCCGTAACATCTGAAATCACCCATAGGGTATTTTCCGACATTACGAGATCACAGTCAATCACAAAATAATTTATTTACGGCCAAAGGCCATTGCAATTGCAGTACATTAGAACTAAAAGACATGAACAAACTAAATTCATGTAAACAATAAAATAATACTAAAAAAGATACGTGCATAAATGGCAGGTACATGGTAAATAAAGAATAAACAGACTCATACAATATAATCCATTGTCCGGTGTTTACACCATCCCTATTCTAGAAAGGAGTTACATCCTCCTACCTTACAACCCAAAATCCTGGGCACCAATGAGATCATTACAGGGCTATGCCGGCCCATCCCTTTTACAGGTTCATTTTTCAGTGGGCGCCCTCGAAACAGATGTTCAGGGTGCTTTGGCCCTGCCGCGGGACTGTTCACTGTGGTTGACTGTGATCTTGTAATGTCTGAAAATACCCTATGTCTCATGATTGCTGGGATGCTATCCTCAAAGTCCCAGTGGACTTTTCAGTGGTTAATCCCAACCATAGATGCATTCGCTGATTGGGTCAAAGGCCTGATGGTGAACAAGGCCAATGAGAGTCTAAGAAAATGTAGCTGAGGGACTACCTTGGAGTCATGGTCTATGCCTAAGATGCCGAGTCATCCAGAACGCCTCTGAACCCCAAGAAGTTTTTCCTATTGTGTGGTAGACAAAGCAGGAAAGATGCGGCATTCCTAATGCTCTGGGGGTCTGGACTGTTCAGGAGACTGTCCAGGAGCTTGGAGTCAGTCCTTCCTGGCAACCTGCCCAACAAGTCCTTCAGATACCTATCCCTAGGGCCATTATACAAATGACAATGTAACATAGCATGGGCTACTGTGTCAACACTGATGTTGTCGAAGGGGCATAATCTTTCTGTGAAAGGGACTCCCTGAAAGCGGCCCTCCAGAGCCCGTGAGGGCAAGGCATTGACCCAGGCATGAAAGAAAAGGTGTTTGACCTTAGTTGATATTGGGGTGGTGACATATCCCGCCATTTGCCCAGGCTTCGGTACCCAATTTATGTATGCCCTAAGATGAGGTGAGTTGTTCAGCCTTCCAACCTCCAGCTGTAACATGATATCAGAATATCTGACCAACACCTCCTTCCTTACTGCCCCAGGGAGTTTGTGGGACAGATAATCTCTAGATAATTCCATCTTCCTGAGTTGGTCCTCTATTTTTGAGGTCCATGGGTTACGAAAGGGGTCTTTGCCCACCTCCGCCAGTAAACCCGGCGATTAATTAGTAAAGATGTTACACCAAAACTTTAAGGCATTCTCCAGGGCAACCTGGGACCAGTTTTTTTTTGCCAAGTTCCAATCTCGCTACAGCACAGGGAGTACCCCTCGGATTACCCAGAAGTCCCATAAGGAACCTATTCTGGGTTAGATTTATGTTTTTCAGAGAGAACAGAGCCCAGAGCTCTGCCCCATACAGCATTTGAGTTCTTACCTTGCTGTTATGGGCCTGGATTGCTGACCCTATCGCGCTTTTTCCTTGCCTAGTGAAGAAGCCGTATAGAGAACTAGAGGATCGCTTTGCTATTACAGCCGCTCCTGAGATGTGCTCCTTCCATGTTCCACTCCTATGAAGTACTAATCCTAGGCATCGGAAAGATGCAACCTGCTGAAGAACGTGGCCTTCAATAGTCCACCGATGGAATTTCTTTGGACTGGAGAAAACCATAATCTTAGACTTGTTAAAATTAAGAGTCAATTTATTATCTTTACAAAAAAACACAAACACATTCATTTGCCTAATCAGACCCATACGTGTTTGAGACATTAATGCTATGTCATCTGCATAGCAAAGGCATCCGATTGCCCTGGAGGCCAATCTTGGGGGACAGTATTTTGAATCTGCCATGATGGTAATTATTCCATTAATATAAAAATTGAAAAGAGCAGGAGCAAGTACACATCCCTGTCTAACACCAAGTGTAGTACTCACAGAAGGAGTAACGTGGCCCTGGGAGGAGTCCACCCTAACCACCAATGAGGAGTTGTCATAGCGCGCATGGATGAGACCAAGCAGTCTTCCATTGATAGAGGATTCCTGGAGTTTCTCCCAGAGAATCCCTCTATCAATGGAATCAAATGCGACTTTAAGGTCTAAAAACGCCACATAGAATTTGCCATTCCATGCTCGGTACTTGCTGGCCAGGTGAAATAGCACAAAGCACTGTTCAGTGGTCGATCGACCTTTCTGAAAGCCAGCCTGTTCAAGGGCTATGACTTCTTCCTGAAGCATCCAATCTGTGAGCCTTACCAACAAGAGCTTTGCATAGATTTTCCCTATCACGCATAGCAAGCTGAAAGGCCTGAAGTTGGCTGGGTTGTTTCTAATTCCTTTTTTATATATTGGGACAACCACAGCTTTCCCCCATTGAGCCGGAATTATGCTTGTGTTATTAATCGCCGTAAACAGCGTGGCCAGAAGTGGAATCCACCATACTTTGTGTGTTTTAATAAATTCTATGTGGATAAGGTCAGGGCCAGGAGCTTTATGATTTTGAAACAACTCAACCAGAGCTTCTACCTCAGCGCAGGTAACTGATGGCCAGGGCTGTGCAACTAATAGATCACAATCTGTGGGTATTTTCAGACGTTACGAGATCACAGCCAATCACAATGAACCACGGTCAATCCCATGGCAGGGCCAAAGCGCCCTGAACGTCTGTTTCATGGGCGCCAGATGTTCACCATAGTCAATCCCCACCAGGGGTCAAAATTAACCACGCTTCCGGAACTCCAGCCCGGACCATCTCTGAAAGTGTGGTCAAAGCAATTCCCACCGGGAAACAACAAAAAGTAACATCTGAACGGCAACCATCGGCCGGAATCAAGAAAAACGATTCCCAGCCGGGGACAAAGCACGCAGTGTTGCTGCCAGGCAACCAGCAACAACACAGGCCGGGGAGGGAGATTTAAAGGGCACACAGTGGCAGGGGGACATGGCTTGATGGAGTGAGGCAGAAGGGAGAGGAGAACAGTGGGAGAGAGAGCAAGGGAGGAGGAGGAGGAGGAGATGCAGGAGGAGGCAGCAGTGGTGGACATGCAGGCGGAGGAGGAGATGGTTGCACTGCACCTAGAGCCAGAGGAGGGACAGCAGCAGCAGCCGGGACAGGCCGAACCGGTGCTTGCTGCCGGCTCGGGGGATGAGGTACCCCGGAAACAGGTAAGGGGACCAAAGGGGGGGGCAGCAGCACAGGGCACCAAGGTGGGTGGTGGGCCGGCAGGGGGGAAAAGGGGGAGGGACACAGGACTGTGGCAACCCGGTAACCATCCCCCCCCCTCTTATGACCTGCAGACATGGAAACAGGCCCAAAAGCCCGAACCCCCAGAGGAGAGGGCTGGAGGGCAGGTGGAGGAGCAGGAGGAGGAGGAGGGTGAGGGATACCATGACCCGGAGGACGCCCACGGGAGATGGCCGTACCATAGAGGGGGGCAATGGGGGCAGAGGGAAACCCAGGACATTATATGGATCTGCGGGACCCTGGAGCACCAGCTGGAGCTGGCGGTCAACCAATGCAACAAACGCATCTTCAAGGAGATCATGCGGGAAATAGAAGCAGCAGATCATCACAGGACAGTGGCCCAGTGCCAGTTCAAGGCCAAGGAGTTGAAGAGGGGGTAAAAGGCCATTAAAGACAAAAACCGGCGGTCAGGGCAGGGAGCCCGGACCTTCCCCTTTATGACGCCCTGGACCACATCCTACACATGAAGGAGTCCATATTTGACCGGCACCTCGTGGGGAGCGCCATGGTCCAGGACAGGGAACAGGCTGAGGTACCCCCTCCCCTCGTTTCCCTCATCAAAGACACCGGCTCCAGGAGCCCAGGCCCCAAGAGGAATGGCCCAGGACCTCAGAGACCATCAGGCCCCCCTCGTGCACCAGCTCCAGGAGCCCTGCAGCCGATGTCCATAGCGGGAGGATCCAAGGCCGACACCCTGGTCACCATCAGCCAGTGGACACAGGGGGACCTTAGCCACACCGAGGGGCCAGCCTCGGAGGGTTCAGAAACCGACATAGAGGCTAGCAGGCGGGTGGAATGGGACATGGACCTGGGGGGAAGGCCCGAGGGGGAGAAGGAGGAACATGGGCCATGAGCTCAACCTCAGAAACCCCCTTACACCCCGGACCCAGAAGAAGGGGCCCAGTGGCCGCTGGGGGACATGGAACGTTGACCCCCACACAACCCTCCCCATTCCCACACAGATCATGGCACACCCAGGCACCTGCGACAGCCTGGAGAGGGGGATGGAGGCGAGCAGCCCCAGGAGCAACCATAGGCCCCAGGTGAGGAAGCACGACAAGGGGGGGGGAGCCAGGGCAGGGAAACCGGACCCAGGGTTGGGGCCGGCCGCAGGGGGTAGCTGGGGGAGGTCACCAGCCATCCTCCAGAAGGGGGGGGGCGGCTAACCTCACCCTCTGCGTCTCAAAGTGACCCCTTTGGTCCACCAGGGGTGCCTTTTGGAGGTCCCCCATGTAAAACGGGGGGACACTATGCAGAGGGCGTTCTCGGTGGCCGTGCCCCAACTCTGGAATTCCCTCCCGGAGGAAGCACAACTGGCCCCAAGTCTGCTGGTTTTTCATTGAGCCTGTAAGACTTGGCTGTTCGCCCAGGCCTTTGGGGAGGGGGGCATGATGATTGATTAAACTTTATTTGCCTCAACCAAAGGTTATTGGCAGTTATACTTACAAATACCAAAATGTCATATTTACAACAATATGATACATACAAATAAATCACATAACCCAATAATAAAACAACCTGAAAAAAGCCAGGTCGCAAATAATTCCCCTATTAAATCTTATTCACTAGGAATGTTACTTAGGGAGATTCCTTCTCCAATAGGTAATCTTGCCTCTTCCTCCAAATAGCTTTCCCAAAAACTGCAACCACCCAGGTTAAATCGGTAACCTTATAATTTAAACATAAGTCCAAAGAGTCAACATGAGAGAGCTTTAACAACGTTTGATTCAGGATCCTTTGGATCGTTAACCTCTTAGCGGTATATTTGGGGCATACCAGAAGAATATGTTGCACTGAGTCTGGGACCTGCAATGCGCAGAACCAACATTTTCTATCTTGCCGGGGTATCCCCTTGTAACGACCTTGAAGAACAGCTGAAGGGAACATCCCAAAGCGAAGGCAGGTAAATGCCCTTCTCACTGCAAACTCCCCCCAAAGCCCCAAATAGCTCCCTTCGCTCAACGGAGAGGCTGGGATCTTATAAACCGGGTTCACTCTCTGTGAGTGCAACAGGTCAGCCTCAATTTGTATCTGCTGATCTCTCAATCTACGTTTGACCAGGCTCATAGCCTGCCTTACATTTGAGGACAACAGTGCTATCAACGGGAGTCCCAGCTTCCCCATAACCACTTCCATACTCTCCAGCCAAGGGGTCAATAGACCCTCGTGCCGTGCTCTCTCCAGCAAAGAAGCCCCACCAGCCGAAAATGAATTGATCTTCAGCCAAAAGCGAACCAGCGACTGGACTGCCAGCACCCTCAATGGCACCAGACCGGTCTCAAGTCTTAAAAAGACCTGAGGGGTACCCCTCGGGACCCCCAAGATAGCCCTCAGAAACCCATTTTGAATCGGCTCTAAGTCCTCCAAGAAACCCAAACCCCATACCGGAAAGGCATAGAGTAACTGGGATATCACCTTCGTCTGGAATAAGCGGATGGCCGGTATAATCAGCTGGCCGCCTTTACCAAAGAAAAAGGTGCGTAGGGCGTTCCCAGCCTGGTCCGCCTTAATCTTGGCCATTCGCCAATGATCTCGCCAACAAGGTGAGTTGGAAAAGAACACCCCCAGGTATTGGAACCTATCCACCTGTAATATCTGGTGCTCCCCAATTCTCCAGACATGCTTAGTTCTATGTTTCCTTTGACCAACGACCAAGACTTTGGTTTTCCTGTAGTTAATTTCCAACCCTTCTTGCTGACAATACTCCCCCATCCGCTGCATCGCCCGACGAAGCCCCACAGGGGAACACGAGATCAAAGTTGTGTCATCGGCATAAAGCATGCTCCCTACCTCGTGGGAGCCAACTCGGGGGGGATGGGTATCAACTTCTGCCATGAACTTGGGAAGATCGTTCAAGAAGATATTGAACAGACACGGGGCCAAAAGGCACCCCTGTCTCACCCCCCTATCCACTTCCACTTTCTGGGACAGAGCCCCCTCCCTATTTAACTTCACCTGTAATGTGTTATTCTCATGCAGACGGATAATCAAGGCCAAAAGCCGTGGTTCCATCTGCAGGTCTCTCAACTTCGTCCATAGACGCGCTCGGCTGATCGAATCGAACGCCATTTTTAAATCTATAAAACATAGATAAGCCTTCCGGCCCTGGCCGATCATTTTCTTCACTAAGTGGGCCAAGACCATGGCATGGTCCACCGTGGAACGACCTTTCTGAAAGCCGGCCTGTTCGGCCACTATGATCTTCCTCTCTTCTAACCAGTCCTGAAATCTAATTAACAAAAACCTCGCGTACAATTTGCCGATTACACTCAAAAGGGTAATTGGACGATAATTCCCTGGTGTCCATGGGTCGCCTTTTTTGAATATGGGCATCACTATGCCATTAATCCAGCTCGTAGGTATTCTCCCTAATACATTAATATAGGTAAAGATTGGGGCCAATATTCCTGCCCACCATTGGGGGGCCTGCTTTAAACATTCTATCGTGACAAGATCCATCCCAGGGGCCTTCCCACACTTGGACTGGGCGATCAACTCCAACACTTCCTCCTCCTGCACTGGCGGCCAGTGTGGAAAGGAGTCAAAGTCCCCTACCATGGGGAGCCGACCCACTGGCTGGGGAAGCGAGTATATATCACGGTAAAATTCCACCCAAGCCTCTGGCGGTATCTCAACCAAGGGCATCACATCCCCACCCCATTTCAGTTGTTTAATACAGCCCCAGAACTGTGCTGAATCCCCACTCCTAACCACCCTTTGTAACTGGGCCCACTGTCTTCGGAAAAAGAAAAGGCGTTTGAGGGTCAGCAGTTTCCGATAATTCTGTCTAGATGTTAGAAAAGACAGTCTGTTTACCTCAGATGGACAGCGTTTCAACACTGATGCCAACTGCCTAAAATGAACCCGTGCCTTTCGGCATTCTTTGTCAAACCAGCTTGCCTCACGGCCCTCCAAAAGGGGGGGAGATAACGTCCCTGGACAAAACAGGGGCTCAAGACAGGCCATAACAGCCGCAAGGCCTTCCAGCCTGTCCATCTCCCCTGATTTTATGGCTGCACATAATTGTTCCAGAGCTGGGGATGCCACCAATGCCTGAAACCGAAGCGCCACCCCCGGGGAGGGAGGGGGGCATAGTTGGCGGGGAGAAAATTCGGTGGGTTTTAAATGATTATTTTTAAATGTTTTATATTGCTATTGAATTTTACTGTATATTTTTGTATGCCACCCCGAGATGCTGTAGGCATGAGGGGGCAGCTAAAAAATGCAAAGAAATAAAATAAATATTGCCCCATCGAACATTCTGGCATAGAAGGGGGAGGAGCACAGGATCCAAGCATTGTGGCTCCTCCCCGAGTGCCCTGTGCACACATCAGTGAACAGACAATGGTGGCCAATGACTGCCTGCACGTTCACAGAGAATGCTTGCTTCCTGTTGAGGTAGTCACTCTTGGTGTGGGAAGTGCAGATGATTGGGATGTGCATGCTGTCGATAACACCAATGCAATGAGGGAAGCCCATTGCCTCAAAGCCCCAGATCACCATCTTTGGATCCCGTAGCTGGATGACCCGCTCCAGGAGTAGATCGACAATGAGGTCGCATACATCATGGAGTGCCCTGTTCACAGTCACGGCCCCCACACTGACCTGCTTTGCGATGCTCTGGCAGGAATCGGGGGTTGCCAGGTGCCACACTGCCATCACCACCCGCATCCCAGGGGGTAATGGGAGCCACATGTTGGTAACGTTCCTCCGGAGGTGGGGAGCAAGTATCTCTCCAAGCCGGGTCAGCAGGGAGCAGGTCATATGGAAGTGGTCAGTCCCCACCATCGCTCGGCGCCTGGCCTTAAACCTCCGTGCCCATCACACCGTTGCCACGTGGCACAGATCGGCTGCCCTCCTGCACCATGGCCCATCGGTATACTAGCAGGTGGCTGAGCACAGGAGGTTGGCCCATTGCTCATACACCTGTGCCAGGAGACCAAACCATGCGACCAGGATGACAATTAGGGCAGCTCGCACTTACGGGATGCATACAATGGGCATTGTGCTCCCACCAATGTGACCATTCCCCGTGAGTCCAGCACCACACCCAGTCACCGCCCACCAGCCCCCAACCCAACAACAAACCCTGTGCACAGGTACCCTGAACCAGCGAGCCACCCTGTGATTGCACCCCTCACACACACCCTCTCACCCGCAGGCTTCAAACCTCACATTCAACACCGCTGCCCCCCACACCTCACAGTCTCACACCCTCATATGCCTCTATCACACTCTGCACATGCTCCAGGCCACGCGCTCCAATCACTTGGCAACGCTCCGCACTAACACAACACACTAGCCACACATACACCCCAAACTCACACCATACCTCTGTCACACAGCTCAATCACCCATTCCACACACCCTCGATTTGCTCCCTCCACTCCCTTTATTAGGGATGTGCAAACACAGTTCGGACACTCGGGGTTCAGCCCGAACTCAGCCAGTTTAGATGGCTGAACTGAACGGCTGAACTGAAAGCCCAAAGCACCGAACAGTTTGGCTGTGTTCAGATGAATTCGGCAGCGTTCGGGCAGGAAAAAACTGGCTGTCAGGCATGGGAGTGGGGGGCGGGGGGGGGAGAGGGCAGCTGAGGAGCAGACTTTCTGGCACCAGGGGTGGAGAGGCTTGGACTAGCAGCCAGCCTGCCCAATCATGATCCCTCTTTTCCTCAGACCACTGGCTTCGCAGTCTGTGATTGGCTTGGGGACGTTGGGGCTGGACTGCACAGAACCAATGGGGCTTGTGGTAAGGCGGGCACAGTAAGTAATAAGTCATTGCCCTCCCCCCTTCTAATTCCTTCTGAGCTAGCCACTGATCCTGTCAGCAGGCATTTTCAGAAGTCTCCCTCTCCCAGCAGTTTATGTTCCTCCCAATCCATGGCCATTCTCCTCCTATTTCACCCATTTCCACACATTTACCTCCATAGTTTCATTTATTAAGATTAGATTAGAAAGATATAGATATTGTTTTTATTTTTTTACCCCTCCCTGTGTTCTTTCCCCCTACCCTACATTATATCCTTCCCTCCTCCCTGTATATATTCCACCCCTGATTCCCTTCCCCTATTTTTGGATTTATTTAGAGTAGCATTAGATTGACTTAGGTTTCATTTCAGTTTTGTACCCCTCCCTGTGTTGTTTGTTGTAAGCTGTCTGTGTCCCCCCCACCGCCACATCCCTGTGTATATATACATCCCTATCTATCTATCTATCTGTCTGTCTGTCTGTCTGTCTAGCTAGCTAGCTAGCTAGCTATAGGAGTTAGTTAACTTATAGATAGAGTGTATAGTGATTCAGTTTTAATATTTTATAGTGTGTTTGTAGAATTAGGCCTTTGTAGATATATTTCATTTAGTTTCCATAGGTTTTAGAATAGTTAATAAAAGTTAGAGTGTGTGTGTGTGTGTGTGTGTGTGTGTGTATATATATATATATATATATATATAAAAGGCAGGCAAAAGGACACGTGGCAGAGGTGGCAGGGGCCGTGCCAGCGGAGTGGCAGCAGGCATCAGCAGCAGCCCGAGCACATCACCACGCCCCAAACTGCACAGGCCTGATTTTGGCAGAGAGGCTTCAGAGGCTCCCAGCAGTGGCACTAGGGGTGTGGTTTGGCGTCGCCTCTTGCCAGTGTCCTCCATGTCATGCAGGGCACTGGAAGGCTTGCACTCAAGAAGGCTGCGGCTGTCCTGCTGTGGCTGCTGGAGCAGGTGCAGGTGATTCAGGGGCAGTGTCTGAAATTCATCATGGGCCACCATCTTTCCCCATTATTGAGATAATCCCCAGCAATCCAGGGCTGGTGTATCCCACCCCGGCTGCTAGAGGCAGTGCCGATCCCCGGGTAATGGCAGCAGGGAGAGGAGCTAACCCCCCTCCCCTGGTGGTTTTGCTTTCTGCATGGAGCATGCTTGCTTCTCCCCATGCACTACTGTCCATTCCTATTGGCATGGCCTCACTCTGGTTCTGACCCCATGGTGCGTTGTGTCTACCGCCCCCTACCGGTTCACCTTTCCTACTCTAACAACCATGGAGGGGCAACGTGATTGGAGGGCTCCTGACCGTGAGTCTTCACAGCCTTCTGGGTGTGATCCACTTCCCTATGCACTCCCTTGGGCTCCACCAATGGGGAGGTGACTGGGTGGGCCCGTTGAGAACAGTTGGGCTTATGTGAGCTTTCAGGTGTTGACCAACCAGCTCCCGCTGTCATTGCCTGATCCCCGTCCCCATTTCCCACTTCCTCTTTCCTTCTAGCTGCTGTGATTGTGTTCCTGACTGTGCAGTGACTGGCAGAGATGGCCGGTCAGCTCCAGTGGGTGGCTTCTGAGCAGGCGGCTCCCTGGATGTTGCGGCCTGTGGCCCTCTCCCTACTGGCCCTCTCCCTCTCTCTTTTAGTGCAGGCGATGATTAATGAGTGAACCAGGGAGCAGGAGGAGGTGGTTCAACTGGTCTTCCATATGCCGCAGCCAGTGCACCTATTGGACTGTGCCCAAGCGGATCGCTTGAGCTGGGTCCAGGGTCGCAGACCCTACTGAGGGCTCAGATCTGCCCCACCACCCCACCTTGTAGCCGCTCAGGGTTGGTGTTGGTTCTTGGACATGAGCCTGTTGCTCTGGTTGGTTTGTACTGAACATTTTGTTTGCTTGGTTCCCCCTAGTGTCTGTGTACTCTTTCCCTCTGTTGTACCCCTTCTGTGTGGGCCATGTCAGGTTGGTGTGGGGTGGTTGTCTAGCAGAGCATGGGTTCATTGCTGTGTGTCTCCCCCACTCCCTGTGGTTGTGCTTTCTATCAGTGGGTCCTCTTTGGCTTGGTCCCTTGGAACCCTGTCCTCTGGGTCGTACCCCCTCCGCTGTTTGCATGGGTTCCTGTGTCCCCCCCAGTGTCCCTGGTATCCCATCCCCCACTCCCTGTTGTTTGTCAGGCTGCCTATCCTTGCGAACTTTGCATTATATGCCCCCCCTTCCCTATGGTGGTGTGGGGCTCATCCTGATCCCTGTGTATCCCTGCTACATGCTTGGTGGCCAGCTGCTGTGTTGCAGCCTGTTGGTGTCTGTTGGGTAGCACCTCTTCTCTCTGTGACCTCCGATCATGGCTCCACCGTACACTTTGGCACCTGCCACCATCACCTCAGCTGTCCTGCTCCTGGTATGTTATTTTCAGGTTTGGCGGGTCCTGTAGGTGGTGGTTCTTGCTGGGGGGGGGGCTGTTGTGGTCCCCATCCATTTTGGGATTCACCTGTTCTTCCTGGTAACTGTGCTTGGTCCAGGCCACCCACCTCTGGTAGGGGTCCCCTTTCTGTCTCATCCTGCTGGGTTTCCCTGTGTGCTTGTGCAAAGAGCAGTCTGTGAGCGGGGTCTAGGTTTTGAGTGGTCCATAGTGCCCAGCTGTCTGGCCTGTGTCTCGGGGCTTGACAGGGGCTGCTTCTTTGTATCTCTTGACATTCCAGCTCCATCCTCCCCTGCCCACTTGGAGTCTGGCAATGTAGGGGCAGTGCTGTGTGCTGAGGCTTCATTTGCACTCACTCAGCCATGTTGTTAACATCACCGTGCTGGGCATGGTTTCCCTCCCACAGGTGGTTGGTGTGATCGTTTTGGGTGTTTGCTTGGTGTTGTCCTGAGTGTATGTGTGCCTGATAGGTGTGTGCCAACCCCTCCCCAGACTTCCCACAACCCCCCCATGGTGGTGTCTGTGTAAACATCTCCCTGCTCAGCACCCCTGGATATGTGGTGGGTATGCTCACCCACCCACCTCCACCCTCCAGACCTGCAGCGGCGTCCATGTAAAAATGACTGTGGTGTCCCAAGTCCGAGAAAGCTTCAAGTTGCAGAGAAGGCCTCCCGGGAAAGCTTCAAGTTGCAGAGAAGGCCTCCCGGGAGGCAGAATATCAGAAAGAGAATTTAGTCCTGCTCAGTCTCTTTTCCTCCCCTCAAGCTTAGAAAGGAGAAGGACCCAGAGTGGGCAGAGCGAAGCACAAATTGCAGCTCCCACAGTTTGAGTGTGTGTAGCAGGCAGCCAGGGTCCACAGAAATAGGCTCCACAGGCCAAATTTAGACCACAGGCTGAGTGTCTACTGAGGAACACTGTCAGCCAGTCTGGAAATTCAGATATCTAGGTCTAGGCTAATAGTGTATCTGCTGATAACACAGAAAGGCCTGGTAACAACAAGGGTAAATCCCCACAGGATCCCTACCTGGAATCAGTTTAACAGCACTTTTCTTCCCCAAAGTATGCTTTATTGACAGTGTGCTCGGTTCTTCCGTTCCCCATAGATAAATATGCATGTTATGTAGCCCATGTACACACCTCTGGGAGGCTGGAGGCAGGGCCTGATACAGCAGGCCCCCTAGCTTGGAGTACTCACTGCCAGCCAGTTTCTCTCTTCTTCCGTGCCTTCTGAGGCAAACCTCCTCCTACAAATGGGCTTCTCTTCCTAAGTTTCACTCTCTTGTGAGACTCACTGGCCCATCCCCCTTGCCAGCTATGTCCCAGGACAGCCCTGCATCAATCAAGGCCTTTGGACAGGCTCCTTTTGGGCCTTCCAGGTAACCTCTACCCTCTTCCTTTCCAGCTCTAGCTTTTATAGCTAAGGGCTCCTGGTCATCTGACCAGCCTCCATCCTATCATGTGCCATCAAATTAGCCCCAACAGCCCCACCTGGGCTGCTCAAGCCCTTTAACTGAGCTCCAAGATGCCCAGCAGTTAGGGTCAGAGGACTCCGACAGCAGGTGCAGTTACCACCACTGCTGTGTAACAGGATCAGTGTTTGGATGAAACAACTTTGTTTGATGCCCAGCATCAGGAATGGAACTTCGCCCCACTACCTCTTGAAAAGAGGGTGAGCTTAGCCCTGCAGCAACACTTCTTTGCTGTTCCCACAAGCTTCATTTCTCCAGTATTTTTGCTCAGGTTAAGTGAAACAAAGAACACAGCAGACTCAAGTGAAACCTGCACAGACACTCGCACTCCAGGGAAGCAGCTCACAGGTCTGCATGCAAACGTAATCTCAGCTGGAGTTTGGGGGTTACAAGTACCATCAGAAACATTTTCAAAGATCATAACAAAAAAGAATGACTGTACATTTTTAAAGCTGTAGCCCACTGAGGGTCAGAATTTCAGAAGCAGCTGCTAAGATTGTGTACCTAGATTTATCTGCTTAACATGCTTAAGATTTTTTAGTCCTATTTCTGCTTTTTGAAACCTGGAAAGTAGAGGCACAAATTGTATAAATGGGTATGGGTTTAAGTGGAGTGACTAGTAGGTACAAAGTTTTGACTTCTTTCAGTTGCCATGAAAATAAAATGCAAACATACAGGAAAGTTTAAGCATCAACACACAACAAACTACCAGGGGTATTAGACAATACTGGGGGAAGATATTCATGCTAAATAATCTCATGAGAAATTTCAAATGTCCTACTAGTACAGTCTGTTTTTTCTTGAACAAGATCTAGGGGGTGGGCATTATGGATTTGAATTAATTTGTAACTGCTCATAACTGGCAGTTACGGATTAATCTGTAGTGAATACAACACTGGCAACACGCCTACTACAGATTTGTATTACAATCTATAAAAAGATAATTAAAAAATTTAAAAATCATTGTACATGTACAAAATGGCCACCAGGCCATTCTGCGTATGCTTGTCCTTTTTCAAAATGGCAGCAACAGCATCACCATCATTTTGGAAAAAGGCAGGCAGTCTGCACATGTACAGTGGCCACTTCTGCATGCACATTTCTTCATGCACAGTCCAGCTGCCAGCAACAGCTGTCAGTAACACTGCCACTGCCATTTGGAGAAAGGATGCACATGTGCAGAATCATCTGGTGGCCATTTTTATAGAACATGCACACTGTTCCATTTAATTATTAATTATTAATTGCTTGCCATTGTTGGTTGTTAATTATTAATTATTGATTGTTTAAACATGGACCCGTAATCCATATCCATAATCAAATCTGGAAATTACAGATCTGAATCCCAAAGGATCCGAATTTGTAAAATCCTCTGGATGCCCACCCCTAATAAGTCCCCTTCGCCATCGCAATGACGGCGACGGGGTAATTGCCGAGACCCCGTCGGGGATACAGGCGGGTGCATTGAGGCGGGCCGGCATAGCGTGTTAGAGTGCTCAGGCCAGCAGATAGGGTTGCTGTGGCAACCAGGGAGTGCGCGTGCGAAGACAGGAGCCGTGCCGAGGAGAGCAACGGACCCGCCCTTTGTAGGGAGGGCAGGGCCGTGGGGCACAAATCCTCATTCAGCGTGGGACACGGTGAAGTCAGCCCCACTCACCTCACCTCTAGCACTGTGGTTTTTACTGGTTGCCATTACAGAGCCGAAGGGGAATTTTGGCAACTAGCCTAATATAAGGTTTGCTTGTTTCGCCCCTTCAACAGTGCGGAATAGGTTAAATAGGTTGTTTGGTAACATGTAATCTGGAAACAACTAATGATAAAAAATACCAATTAATGTTTAATCATAGAAAGAGGGTAAAGAAAGGAAGGCAATTATAATTGGAGACTGGAATTCGGCAATTGCAACATCTGATTTAAAGGAAGACAAAGGGATTGATTGTCGCACTTTGCGGGGGTCCAGTATGCTATAGTAGGATAAATAGGTAAGAATAGGATAAGATGAGTCATCTCCTTAAGAGATGGGGAAGTGACACCCTGTGCGAGGGGAGAGCAGTACGCACAGGGGTCATCAACCTGGGGGGCGTACCATGTGAGGGCAATAAGTACATGCACGGTCTGCTGGTTTTGCTGCTACTCACCTCCTTACTCAAGCCCATCGGTGGGCCTGTTCCCCTTCGTCCAGAGCCAGGGTGCTGTCGAAGGGGAAAGTAAGTTTGTTAGTACTGACATGGGAGGGTACATCCCGGTCAGTACTTGAGTTAATAAGAATGAAGTAGCTAGCATACTGCACCCATATTGCTGGTGCAATCACCCACTGGCCTGGTTGAATCTGTTTAAATAAAGTGCGGTCAAGTTTTAAACCAAGTACTGCCTCTGTGTCTCATTGGGGGGTGTGCCGGCAAAGGTCTTCTTGACCTGATTTACTTGTGCCAACAGCTTCTAGAGCTTTTAGAAAGTATCCAAAGGAAGACAAAGCTTTTGAATTTTAAAAGAGGGAAATATGTCTTTTTTAAAAAAGCGTACAAGGAATACCACAATAATACATGCACTTTATCTACAAAGAACTTTCTTTTCAGCTTGCTCAATAGCTAAAGGCAAAGTGATTCAGTGACAAAAATGAAAAGCAGAGTCCCTGTCCATCTGTGCCTCAAGGGTGCCCTTAACACACAAGGCCTTACAATCTCAATTGCCTGACCTACCGAAGCATAGGAAACAGAGCACAACCTAGCACTACTGCAAGCATTCACTAAATCACCTTCCAGATATAATAAATAATGAATTGGCCTAAATCCACCCAGAACTTTCTTCAGAACTCCTCACAAACAGGAAAGCCACACACACACAGACGCAGAGGCTATTCTCCCCTGTAGCTGCTCCACTTTAACTAAGTAAAGAAGGCTTTGAAATGTTGACCTCAGGATCTCAGAGAGTACTTGTGCCTTGTGACCCAAGAATGGGACTGTTAAAAAAATTAAATAACCCACCTTTGTACAACAATGATTTTTTCCCCCCCACTTCAGGCACTTTGCCATTCAGGGAAGCATTTTATCTGTGGGATAATTTGTAGATAAGACAGCAGCAAGAAATAGATTTGAGGATTTTGTTGTTTGTTTTTTTGCCAAGCAACCTTCTTGAAATACTTGGCAGAGAGGCATGAGTCACAGCACCCGCAGCATTTACGCCTAAATGTTCAGGTTCCTTTCCCTACCACCCACACTGGTCTTTATCAGACTGCCAGCAAAAATCTTTATGGTTCAAAAATCTGAACCCTTTCATCTTGCAGATACATTGGCTCTTCCTCAGCATCCAGTGGTTCAAGGCTTTCCCATTCCCCCAAGATTCTGTATTAATTTTTAGAGCCCGATACATTTGTGAAGTTAGCTGAAAATGTCAAAGCTATCTCATCTTGAAGAGATCCTTAAAGGGTTTCATTAGTAATTGCACTGCTCATTAACTAATCAGGATCTATATGCATACACTGAAAGCTGCCCCTGTGATGCTGCTGAGAAGGATCATGGTCATAGTGCAGGAGCATCACTAAGTCCTGTCATGAGGGGAATGAGGGGAGCTCAGGCCTGGGCTGGGACAGTCCCACCCCCTTTCTGATGTTACCCCTCTCCCCCTGTGGAGTGCTCCATCATGTTCCAAAGAAGCATGGGATTGGTCACATCAGAAATGAGCAGAGAGGCCATTTGCTATGCCCCATTCACCATGGCTACATCCCTTACAGAGTGTTGGCATGTCAAGGTGCTTAGAAGGGGTGGGGCCATGGAAATCCAGGGGGAAAGGGGCCAATGCCCTTCCTGGGCCCAATGCCAGTGTCTGTGGGCCCTTGGTCCCATGATCGTTGCTGCTTCTACTCTGGTAGAACTTAGGCTGGAGCAGAAACAGGAACAGAAGCAGCACAAAAGCTGGGTTCCGTTGGAAAAGACTGGGACTCAGGCTCAAACATCCATGTTCCCAGTTCCCTCAGCCAGTGGCCAGCAATGCCACTGCTGTGGTTGTTTCCTGCAATGTCTGGAAGCGCACTCACAGTACATATACATCAAGCAAAAGTGAGGAAATAGAGCTGAAACAAGCAGCGATTTTGCTGCTCGTGAAAATTCTTACAATTGCGAGCACCAGGACCAAGATCTTGCAAAAATCTTGGTCCTGGTGTGATTTCTCAGTGAGAAAATAAAGAATGGCCACGGTGGGTGGGGGAGCGCTTGTAAGTTTGGTCCGTTTAAAATGGGCGCATGCAAGGGGTGTTGGTGTTCGCCCCAGTGCGTGTGTGGTGGGTGAGGGAAGGGTGTGTAGATGGGTGCACACCCATCTACATGCATGGAGCAACTGCCGTTTTTGCCCGTTGTTCTGTGTGTGGGTGGCAGGTGGAGGTGGATGTGCATGCGTGTTTATCGGGAGCACGCATGCATGCACACCCACCTGCCACAGCTTTTATATAAGATGCACCCACACATGAACACCCAGATATCTGCGAACTGGGGACCCATTTGAGGGATGAACACATATGGGAAGAGGGCTCGCCGCTTCCTTCCCCACTCAGAAAAATCCCAGTGGGGAAGTCCCCCAGTCTCAGCTGTGCAGCTTACAGGCTAAGGGAGAAGAAGGGAGCAGTGAGCAGCCAGCTGTAACTGAGAGAGTAGGAACCCCAGCCCAGTGGTGAGGTGAGAGCCTGGGGAACATGGGTGCTGGAATCATCAGCTACACACTCCCTTCCCACACACACTGCCAAACAGCTCTTTAGTAGGGGTGGGGGTAGGAGGGGTGGGGGGAAGCAGGCTTTGAAATTGATAAATGCCCTCTGCTGCTATAGCGGCGGTGGGGCTGTTGTCATGCTCCCCCCTTACCTCCAAGCAGGGCAGTACGGGTGCTGGGGCTTGCAGCCACAGCGCTGCAAGCTTGGGGAAAAAGGCCGCAAGGGAGCTGTCGGCGACGGTTGCCTAGCAACCCTCGCCGGCAGGCGAGAAAAGTTGGGCCACTGATTGGCCTCCCCAGTCATGTGGGGGAGGTCAGAGCAGTGGGGGTAGAGTGTTCCCTACTCATTCCAGGGAGAGCAGGGAACGGAGGGGCAGTGATCCCGCGCGTACGAGTCTGCTGGAGGGTGTGAAGTGCAGCGTGGATCGGGGAGCAAGAAGAAATAAATAAATAAACAAATAAATAAATAATAGGATGGGGGAAATGGACAAAAGGAGGAAGCGTGGCCTCAGACCATGGCCGAGAAGACCCCAAGGGTGGTGAAAAAGGGGGGAAAGCAGAGTGAAGGAGAGCCCCCAGCAGGGGTGAGGGCAGAGAAGAAGGGCAAAAAGGGTGGGGGGGGAGGCGGGATTTCCCCCCCCCACGATCACGAGCTCTGCGTGGGAGCGGCTGGTGCCCTGTGAAGCCGCATTGTTTGGAGGTGGGGTCCTCGGTGGGGGGGCACCTGCCCCAGGAATCAGGCACGGGCGGGGTGGGTCCGAGCAGTGGCAAACTTTAAATGCCAGGCCTGGGCCATCAGGTGTAGGTGGCGACCCTGGGAACACTAGGGCCAGGGCCTCCCCCCCCCTCCTGTAGTAGAGGCCTTGAGTAGGGCCCTCAGCCTGGAGGTGCCAGGAGGAGGCAAGTGCCCACCCTCTGAGCTGGGGACTGGGCTAGTGGGCGAACAGCCAGGTTTGAAGGGCTGGGATCAGGTGGACGGAGGGGAGGGCACGGCCATTGGGATAGTACTGGGGCGGGGACGGTATGGTCCATGGGGTGGGAAGGCACAGGCCCCTAGGGGTCCAAGGTGCCTAAGGGGAGTACAGGTTATCAACCCCCCGCTGAGGGAGAGGGAGGTGCTGGGTCCAGGTTCCACACGTGGGGGGCTGGTGCTGTTAAATGCGAGGTCCGTAGTGAACAAGGCCCCAGTTATCCGGGATTTAATCTCGGATGAGGCCGTGGACCTCGCATGTATTACAGAAACCTGGCTGGATGATCTGGCTGGTCCAACTTTGGCAGATCTTGTTCCGTCTGGGTATGCTGTGCAGCATCAGCCCCGCACGGGTGGCCGGGGAGGTGGTGTAGCTATTGTTTTTAGGGAGGATTGGCCTGTTAGGAGGTATCCAGTTCGGGAGATTATGGGTATTGAGGTCCCTTCATGTGTTGTTTGATTTGGCTGGGGGCAAGCTAGGGGTGCTGCTGGTGTACCGGGCCCCTTCCTGCCCGGCGGCATCCCTTGCCGCTCTAGCAGAGTTGGCCTCGGAGGTGGTGTTGAGCTCCTCTAGGACTTTGGTTCTGGGGGACTTCAACATTCACGCCAATGCCGGCCTTGTTGGGGCAGAGCGAGAATTCATGGCTGCCATGGCAACCATGGACTTGCCCCAGGAGGTTACCTGCCCGACCCACGTGTGGGGACATACCCTCGACCTGATCTTCGGTTCTGGCCTTGAGGCGGGGGGTCCGGTTGTGGGGGAGGTTACAGCGGTGCCCTTGTCATGGACGGACCATTATCTCCTTC
>QEPC01006369.1:579487-591538 GCA_003113815.1 Sphenodon punctatus
AGCCCTACATGGTCTGGGCCCCTCATACCTCAGGGACCGCCTCGCCCTCCGCGCCCCAGAGCAACTCCTGCGGTCTGCCGGGGGTGCCTTCTTGGAGGTCCCCTGTGTTAAGCGGGGGGCCACAATGGAGAGGGCATTCTCGGTGGCCAGGCCGTGACTTTGGAAATCCCTTCCGGAAGAAGCTCGCCTGGCCCCTAGCCTGTTGACATTCCACCGAAGTTGTAAAACCTGGCTGTTCGCCCAGACCTTTGGGAGGGAGGGTGGGTAGGGTGAGGTGTTTTAGCTCCCCCACCCATTTTGGTTATTTTAGCTTGTTATTATATTTATAACTTTAGCCCTGTTTTAATATTTAATATTTAACAGTTTTAATATTTTAATATTTTAAATATTTTTATAAGTATTATTTTGATTATGTGAGTTTTAATGGTTTCATTGTGTTTTAAAATTGTTGGAAGCCGCCCTGGGCTGCATGGCAGGAGGGGCAGGGTATAAATTTATTAAATAAATAAATAAATAAATGTGGGGACCCCAACGCCCAGGCGCAGTATCTGGTGCAGGGGGAAGGTGATATGGGATTCAAGGAGGTCACGTCTCAGCAGAGGTGGCTCCACCCTCTTCTCAGTATGATTACAGGGTCCAAGGTCAGCATGAGGCAGCAGCAAGGGGAGCAGAGGATTCATGTTTGCTGGCTAGGATTGAGGCCTTGGAGTGAGCCCTGGTGGAGTGAGACTGGACCGGGGTGGCATCCTCCCACTACATGGCAGCACCACAAGGTAGGCAAGCAAAGGGGTCAAGGGGAACCCCAGACCCAGGGCCATCCTGCTTTTCCACCCCACAGCATTGCGGGGGTGGGGGTGGCGGAGATGCAGGAACGGGGGTCCTGTGGGCCTGGAATGGTGCATTCACAAGGGAGACAGGTGGGGGAGGTGGCTAGGCCATTCCCCACAAGAAAGACCCCAGAGTACCTGTGGTGGAATGGGGTTTGTGTGCAGGTGGCAACCCCAAATGTACAGGGGCCAGCTTCCCAGCCTGGAGGGCTGTATGGGCAAGGGGCTGGAGGGATAATAACCCCCTGGGTGGTCACCATTGCAGCAGGCCCTGCAAGTGTGGGCCCAGCCACACCCCAGTCAGGGTACACAGAAGGAGGCGGGATCCCAGCAGGCGGCGCCAATCGGGGGAGGGTATGCGGACCTCTCTGATCCCATTGGTGAGCACCTCTTGCCTGCCACTAGGAAGAAGATATGGTGGGGAGAGTATGTGGATCTCTTCGCCCTCCTGTTCAGCGATCCGATAGTGGATCCTGGGGAGGATGATGAGAAAAAAGAGAAGGAGAAGTATAAGCACTCAAAAGCTAACAGGAACTGGGCCAACTAGACAGCAGCCTATGCCATCTATCACGGGGTAAATTGGAAATGTTTCCCCAGCAGGGGGCAGTGCTTCTAAAATACGCAAAGATAATACATAGGGCATATGAGACAGGGCCACTGGGAGCGTGGCTCAGATATGATGAGGATTTCAGACACAGGGCGTCATTTAAGCCAGGGCTCAGGTGGGAAATTCATGCCCAGGATTTATGGTTAAACTGTATGAGTGACGCGAAGGGAGATCCTAAAGCTGATAGTGGTCACTTGTTAGCAAAAGGGGGTGTGGCCCCGATGAACGATCCCAACAGGGCCGGGGGAAGGCAGACTGCCGCTGGAACCGCTGGGCAATTCTGGAGGTTTGCCGGCTTGGGGGCGTATTCATGCCCCACATCCAGGTTTCCTCGTACCTGCTCCTCCTGTGGGGGATTCCATGCGACTGCCTCCTGTCCCCAACCCAAGCCATGGAAGAAGGCAAAAAATGGGGACAGAGCGGGATCAAAGGGTAGCCAAGTGGGTGCCAGCACAGGGGGAGCAGCGAAGGGCGCCAACGCTAGTGAGAGTAGATAGGTTAGCCCTGCTCGAGCACCCGGAGAGGGAGGAAGTAGAATACGTAGTAGAGGGTTTCAAACAGGAACTCAGAATATCAGCGGGTGAAGTGAGGCAGGGCAAGGTGGTACCTAACCTGAAGTCAGTTGGGGGCATGGAGGAGGTGGTGGCTGAGAAGATTGCAAAGGAAAAACTGGAAGGGAGAGTGGCGGGCCCGTTTGATGCCCCTCCATTGCCGGGCATGATATTCTCCCCATTTGGCGTGGTTCCAAAGAAGACACCAGAGCAGTTTCGACTCATCCACCACCTCTCCCACCCCCGCAGCAGCTCGGTCAACGATGGCATACCCAGGGATCTGACAACAGTGCACTATGCGTCCTTTGACGCTGCAGTGGGGCTGGTTAGACAATTTGGAACAGGGACATTGCTGGCAAAGTGCGATGTCAAATCCGCATTTTGCCTTCTGCCAGTACACCCAGACAGCTTTCGCCTCTTGGGTTTCCACTTCCAAGGCAAATTCTATTTTGACAAGGCCATGCCCATGGGATGCTCGATCTCATGCTCAGCTTTTGAGCATTTTAGCTCCCTGGTGTCATGGATTGTACAGCACAGGGCGGGAGGGGGGCATCACGAAATATCTTGATGACTTCCTCTTCTTTGGGCAACAGGGCACGGAGGAATGCCTGGAATTGGTTGAGCTTTTTCAGGAGGTGACAGAGCATTTGGGTATCCCTTTAGCGGCTGAGAAGACTGAGGTCCCCTCCTTTGTGCTCACTTATTTAGGCATCAAGTTGGACATGGTGGAAGGAGTATCCCACCTCCCCCGGGACAAGATTGGGGCACTAATCCTCAAGATTAGGGACTGCGAGGCTGCAGTTTAGGTTACGGTTAGGCAGGTCCAGTCCTTGATCAGGAGTCTCAATTTTGCATGTAGGGTGGTGGCCCCCAGTAGGGCATTTATGTCACGGTTATATGGCAGGCTTGCGGGCGACCCCCTCCTGCATTATCATGTCAGGTTGACAAAAGAGATGTAGCAGGATTTAAGGGTATGGTTAACTTTTCTGGAGCAGTTCGATGGGGTCACTGTGTGGAGGGAGCAATTGTTATTGACCTCAGAGCTTCAAGTCCATTCTGATGCAGTGGGCGCCTATAGCTTTGGGGTGTAATTTAGGCTCGAGTGGTGTGCGGCTCCATGGCCAGTGGAGTGGGTGGCAAGAGACATTACAAGGGACCTTACGTTCCTGGAATTGTTCCCCATAGTGGTGGCGGTCAAGTTGTGGCACAGGCAGTTGGCCAAAAAGGCGGTCCTGTTCTGGTGTGACAATCAGGCAGTGGTTCACATACTGAACACCTTGACATCCCGCTCCACCAGGGTCATGGGCCTGGTCAAGGCCCTGGTGTTGACGTGTTTGAAGCATAACATACTATTCCATGCTAAGCATGTGCCTGGACTTGAGAATGAGATTGCGGATGCTTTTTCTCGGTTCCAGATGGAGCGTTTCTGCTTGCTGGTACCACGCGTCAACCAGAATCCGGAGCCTATGCCAATGGCACTGTGGAACCTTGGATCATAGAGCTTTGTTCCATGGTGCAAGGCTCATTAGCCACATTTACCAGATCGGCCTACCTCGCAGCTTTCCAGGCTTTTCAGCGTTATCTGGCTCAGCGGGGATGGAGCATGGGCTTCCCGATCCCCAAGGCGCAGGCTTTACAGTTTGCCGTGGCCTTGAGAAAGGAAGGGTTGGCAGCCAGGACCAATGCAGGAAAGTTAGCGGCCCTGGGCTTCATGAGTCGGCTGGCAGGCCACCCTGCGCCAGACAACGGTTTCCTCACCCGGAGACTGGTTGAATCCTGGGTGCACGAGCAGCCTGTTCATAAGGAAACTAGGTTACCTATCACCCACCACCCACCCACCCCCAGTGCAAATTGTGCGTACATTGCAGTTCGTTTGTTATAACCAGTTTCAGGAAGCTATGTTTGCCTCACTGTTCAAGTTGGCATTTTTCAGGGCCTTCTGAGTGAGCAAGTTGGTCACCAAATCAGCAAGGGATAGGTCAGGTAGGGCTTTAGTTGTTAATGACGTAGAAGCGGGGAGGCATGAGATTTTAATTCGGTTAAGAATATCAAAAACTGACCAGCGGGGGAGGGGAAGGATGGTTAGCCTTGCTAGAGCAGGGGACCCGGTGTTATGCTCAGTCCGGGCGGTCCACAAGTATTTGGCAATTTGGCCGACAGTTGGGGGGGCGTTCTTCTGCCACCAAAATGGGGCACCAGCTACTAGGCACCAGTTCACGTCGGTCCTGTGAGCAGTGCTGGCCCACCTCAATCTCCCCCATTGGAAATATGGGTCCTATTCCTTTCGAATAGGTGAGGCCACGTTCACAGCGCAGATGGGGATGTCATCAGGGGAGATACAAGTGATTGAATGTTGGCGATCGAGGGCATATCACACTTACGTGTGCCGGGACCTGACTAACAGCATGTCTTAATCATATCATGTGCTTTCCTTGGCAGATCACCTCGGGTATCGGAGGGTGAGAATCTGGATCTGTGGGCACAGCCTAGTTCGGTGGCCTGAGAAGGTGGCAAGATGCAGTACGCATGGTTCCCAGATGGGTCTGCCAGCAAAGGCAGTGATCAAGTGGCAGGGGAAGAGTGGGATGAGGTGGTGTCAGCTCATCCCAGTCCTCAGGCAGAAGCCTAGAGATGGGGGACCAGACATCCTGATGATACACTTGGGAGAGAATGACCTGCCGGGCCTAAAAGGGGTGCAGCTGATCAGGGACATTAAGAGGGATTTGTGCAAAGTCAAGCATTATTTCCCAAGGGTTAGGCTAATGTGGACCGAGTTAGTGAGTAGGGTTAGTTGGGGGGAAGGGGTAACGCACAAAAAAATAGATAAGACTAAGAAGACAGTTAATAGGGAGATTAGAAAATGGTTGGGGACAATTGAGGCAGGTACAGTTAGGCATAGTCAGATTACGCAGAGGGAATTAGATTTATTTAGGCCAGATGGAATGTACCTGTCCCCGGCGGGTAACGATGTCTACCTGCAAGCTCTGAAGGCTAGTTTAGAGAATGTTTTAGGATAGGTGTGGGGGCCCGGACCCGTTGTGTGAGTACTGACGGTACCTTGGTGGTGGGGGTCCAGTATCGGGTTAATTTAGGATATATTAAACATAGGAGTCATCTCCCTAAGAGATGGGGAAGCCACGCATACTGCAGTGCAGGGCATGGCAGGCGGGGCGTTGGTTTTCCCTGGGAAGGGTGCCTAGGTTGGTGGTAGGGGCATTGCATGGCTGCCCACCTGCAGGCACTGGATTTCCTTACTCAAGTCCGTATGGACAATGTCCCCTTTGGCCACGCGCTCAGCGCTGGACGAAGGGGAGACATTATGGTTTGGGGAGGCTGTCGAGGGTATATCAAGACCTCCCCTGAGTTAACGGTTCAATTGAGTTATGGTGGATACTGGACCCGGATTGCAATAGGCGATGTCACCCTCTCACCTATTCAGTCAGTTGTATTTGGATGAATAAAAGGTGCAGCCATGTTAAATCCAATAATGGTGCCCTGTCTTGTTTGGAGGGGGTGCGTCAACAAATGCCCTCCACTGCTATAGCAGCGGCGGGGCTGTTGTCACTCTCCCCCCTTACCTCCAGGCAGGGCAGGACGGGTGCTGGGGCTTACAGACGCAGCGCTGCAAGCATGGGAAAAAAGGCTGCAAGGGAGGCAACCCTCGCTGGCAGGCACGAAAGTTTAGGCCACTGATTGGCCTCCCCAGTCACGTGGGGGAGGTCAGAGCAGTGGGGGTAGAGCATTCCCTGCTCATTCCAGGAAGAGCAGAGAACGGAGAGACACAGTGGTTAAGAGTACAATACTGGGACCAGGAGCTAGGACATGAGAGGCATCCGGTTTAAGACTCGCCTTAGCCATGAACTCACTGAGTGACCTTGGGCCTGCCACAGATCTCTCAGACTAACCTACCTCACAGGGTTGTTGTGTGAATTACTAGTTGAGTTAATAAGTTGAAATATGAACCACCCTGAGCCTAAATGGTTTCCCGGGGGGATATAAATTGAAATAAATAATTGTATGTGAGCCTTGGAGCTTGTACTAATTGTCAAGTCTCCCAGGCTACCATGAAGTCTAACCCTGTCAAGACTTAGGGACGTTTGATCCACCACTCTATTGTCTTCATGATCAGGTTCGATAAGGCATGGTTGAGTGTGGTATGTGTACTGCTTAATAGAATTGAGATTCAAGCATGTTAACTATTCTGGAATAACCAATACTGATTGTGGAAACTCATGAGACACATTGTAAATTGATTGTAAGTGACAGAAAGTTGTGACCTAACAAATTGCAAACTAACAATGAGGCATATCAAATTAATAACTCCTTTGTAATCTTACTTATTAAAATTTGTGAGTGTGGCATGAATTTTGAATTTATAAAGTTTAAACAGAAACTCAGGCAAGAAGGTTGCGAGAGCAGACATCATGCATGTTATACAGAAGTATTTTAATGGAGAGAAAGCTGCAAAACTAAACATGTACCTATACAAATATTTTTGGTGGGGCGTTTTCTCTATCAAAATACAGTTGTTCAGCAGGGAAGCAAGATGTCCCCGATCCATTCCCAGTCCCAGACTTGGTCTTGCATGGCAAGTGGTCACAGAGGGACTCTGCTTACTCCTTAATAGAATGGATTCTTCCCCCACTCACGCTGCATGCCTTCAACTGGCTTGCAGGGTAGGCTGGGGAGAAAGGGCTCCTGGTATCCCAATGTCAAGCTGTTCATTGGGAAAGCAAGATTCACGCCGGCCTGACCACAAACCAAAAAAACAAGCCAGGAAGATAGAGGGCAAAAAATTGCACAGGAAAAGGTCAGAGAGAATTTTCTTTTATCCCCTCCCTTTCCCTGCCCCCACATTGTTGGTATATAATGTATGTGTGGGCTTTGCCATATGCTTTATTCCTCAGTAAACAATTATTTGGATCCAACTGTGTCTGCGTGGCTTCTATGTATTATCTTTGTTGCCATATAGAACAAATACGTAATACAAATCATCACATTTCTCTAATAAAATAATAATAATCATTTTTATTTTTATATAGTGCTCCCCCCCACACCATGGCACTCAAAGTGCTTCACATTAATCCTCACAACTTTGTGAGGTAGGTTAGGCAGAGATAATATTGTGACTGGCCCAAAGTCACCGAGTGAGTTTCTAGCTAAGGTGAGACTTGAAACCCAGGTCTCTCTCTACCTCCTGGTCCAGGTACTGCATATTTAGCCACTACAGCACACTGCAGGAACAGGAGCAAGCCATAATGTCTTTCACAATGATAAAACCCCTAGAAAGTTCACAGTATGTGTGTATCACAAGTCCACGGAGGGCCCAACATCCAACAGATTGGAGTCATCTAGGCTGGCAGCTCAGTCCATGCTATGAAAATCACCTGGGAAAAGAAAACCAAGATCTTCGTCTCTTAGATGGCACAACACAGCAGGCAAAGAAAGGCCTAATTGGGCATTACATGGAGCGAGGCCCCGGAAATGTCCTTGTGTCACCCATCGCTGCCAGCATCCTGCCACCTGCTCCTTGAAGAGGTCTTCCACCTACCACAGCACATCACACCTCCAGACAGGATATTGCCGGGAAGCAGGAAGCACCACTGCCAGCCCCAGGAGCTACGTCCTCTGTTCAGGATAGCACTGGCAGATAAGCAGTACCAGCACCCAGTCAAATATTCTAGCCTCGGCCACTAAGGAACTCCCAGGATCTTGGGGGTGGAAATTACCCTCTTAAAACTGCTACAGAAGGTCTAGACAGCAAGTCTTTCACTGGTTTGCGTAATGTGCAGCCTGTTCTCAGCCTCCAGCCCTTCCTGGTGACTATTTCCAGCCTCAATTCCTGCTCCAGGCGAGTATTCCAGCTGCGGACTTCTAGCGTCTGCCACTGGTCTTGCACAGCCTTCTTTCCAGATTATCTCTCACTCAGCAGCAGGTACAGATCTTGCTTCCACTCTGGTCAGTCACTCCCCCCTCCCCTCCCATAGGCCTCCAGAACCTTACACCTTGGATGAGGAAAAGTTAAAGAGTCTGGTTGTCGCTTCATGTTCCAAACGTTTCTGCTTGGAATGAAGAAAACTGGCAACAGTTTCACACACGCAAGGGTGTAGCTTTAATACTAGGGACAGGTAGCATAGTTGCAGCAGGGGCCATGAGCCTGCGGAGCAGGGGGAGGAGATATTCCCTGGGGCAGCTGTACCCTCTGTCACTCAAGAGGGAGGAGAAGCCAGGGGGACATTCCATCTTCCGCACCAGGGCCCAAAACCTAGCTCACCTCTGTGTGAGAGATAGCTTTGCAGCTCTCACCTCAAACTGTACCGTTTAAAGGTATTGATAGACACAGTTCAATTTTTCCAGTGGGGTTCCACTTAAACATCCGTTTATATATAATACATTATATATAACATGTGATTCTCAATGGCCTTTTTTATATGGGCTGTGGTGTGGGGGGGACCGGTGTGCACTGTGGCGGCGTGGGCGGTGCGGTGCGGGGGCAGTGCATACGGGCGCACAACAATCTACCACGCTTCCCCAGTCACAGAGTAATCGCCATTTTGGTAAATTGCTCCATGAGTGGGTGATGGATGGAGGTGTGTGGGTCACGGGAGTACGCATGCACCCCCACTCACCTGCCATGTCATGCACATGGGGGGCACCCACTCATGCCCACGGAGCGAATCTGTGTGGGCATGAGTGGGTGCATCTTGTATTAAAAAGGTCTTTGTTTTTCATTACAACGGTGGAGAGATGTTTTTTAAAATAAAAAATATTTTAAAATTAAGTTACTATTAGGGCTTCCAAATTAATTTTTCATGCCATTTCTGTTTTAAAGGGCCTTGTGCAGCCACCAGTGCATCAGCAAGCTACTATTTATACAGAAATCTTTGCATGTTCTCCTTGACATTAATACAACATAAGCTGCTCTTTTACAGTGCACCATGTCCCAAGGCACTTTACCACTGATTCATTTTTTCCATTTAAAAAATAAAATAAAAACAAACCACACATCTATTTCACTAGCTTGTTAACCTTTTTACAGTATTTGGAATCTATCTGGCTTTAACTGCATGAAAATGTGTTTACCATTTTTGGGTGTAAACATTACGGGTCCTTCATCTTTCTTCTCATAAGATGGGGCATTTTCAAGCAACATATTATGGAGAGAGCAAGCTTCCGTAAGAATCCAAGCTGTGAAACTGAATACCAAGTATTATTTTAAGAGCTAAGCTCTGCATGGAAATGCACCTTTTTATCTAATCTAATCTAATCTATATATCTATATATATATATAAATATATAGATAGATTTATATATAAAATGTACCATATTTTCTATATCTAATGTGTGTATATACATATACATATACATATACAGTGCATTTTATCTATCTATCTATCTATCTAGATAGATAGATAGATAGATAGATAGATAGATAGATAGATAGATAGATAGTGCATTTCCATGCAGAACTTAGCTCTTAAAATAATACTTGCCATTTAGTTTTGCAGCTTGGCTTCTTAAAGAAAGAATAGATAGATGTAAAAATATGGTGCATTATATATATATATAATATATGATATATATTTGAAAATAATATATGATAAATATGATATATCTTTATCATATATTTATGATAAAAGATTAACAAAAAAATACATTACTGAGACAGGCGTCAGCAGAAGAACATTAAGCTTTAAACCCGAAGTTTGGAAATAACATTTTTCTAAAATCATAAGTGCAGAAATAACATGGTAGAAAGGAAAGAGAAATAATAGGATTTATTTGCAATGTTTTACTGCCGCTGGTGTGGCAGAAACAAAATATCTACATTAAAAACATGCTGTTCTTTGCCAGTTGTGCATCCAGCCTGTAAGCCCTTCAGGCCCAGCCAATCAAGGCAGGCTTGGCAGATTTTCCCACTGGCTCGCTGAGCCTAGCGCTAACATGAGTATCCTTCAGCTTGCATAGCTCTAATTTAAATGCATATCCTATTACAATGGAAAAGCAAGTTTCTAGATCTCAACCATGTTGGCATTTGCTCCTAAGAAAAGACAGAACAAAATGGCCCACAAAGGTCCCATTCATGTTAAACTGGCTTCTGCTGAAATCACAAGTGGCTTGTTAGTGACTGAGTAATGCAGCAGGGACGCATACAGTCAGATGGCTTTGGTTCCACCAGTATGTGTCAGGATCATACTGTAAAGAGCTTTGGTTAGGTGCTGTCAGAGCGTCAGATAATCTAACCAACTTGAAATAATTTTTATAAGAGCTGCAGTAGCAGAATAGGCCTCCGGAGCAGTAGCAGTTTGAATATTGTCAAAACATTTCTGCCTATAAAGTGTGCATTTGAGGCTAAGTTCTTTCTCAAAGCGAGTGCATGGGGAGTTACATATTAAGAACCAGCCCCTGTTGTTGCTAATGTGATTTCTGCACCCTGCTTTGAAAATGTAGCCCTTTAGGCTGCTATACAGTTAGCATACCAAGCAGCTGCTTCCAAACAACCGGGTAGAGGGAATCTACAATTAAAGCCCCATGTCTTCTGAATCAATAAGAATTGATTGAAAAATAAACACTTGGGCTTAATCTATTAAGGTCAGGCAAGAATCACACTCCCTTGCTAAGTGGTGCTGAGAAATTTGGCTTGACCTCTTTTCATATCCATGCAGATAGTTATCTTTCAGAAAGGCAAAAACTGCAAACTCACAGCTCACCAAAATGAAATACGAAGAGGGGGGGGGGGGATCACCGGCCGCAAATATCTGACTGCAGATCTGATTATCTAGGGGTAAAGTGTATTTTTTAAGCAGGTTAAATCCCCACACTATCCACACCCCATCATAGGACAACTTGATATCCTTGTCTATTGGGTTTGTCAACAGCTGGCTGAATGTCTGATTTCATCAGCATTGATAGAGCATTCCCCTAACAGCTCTTCACATGCTCCCTAAATTTAGCTCCAGCTGAACTCAATTAAGATTTTCCCTGATTAGTGAAAATTTTCCTAGGGGCACCTGGAAAACCCTGGGGGATTTTTTTAATTTTTTTTTGGTGGCAGTAGGACCACATCTCCCCACCCTCCCGGCCCACTTTTCTAATGTACCCACGCCCCATGGAATGTCATGATGCACCAAAGGGGGTGTGGCCACATAAAGAGGCAGAAGAGACCTTTTCCCCCTCCACCATTCATCATGGTCCCACCATCCCATCTTTCTCAAGTCACTGGTTTAGGGAAGGCAGCTACTCTGCTCTTCACCTCAATTCTGAAAATACTCATGTGTTTGCATAATATATGCAAGTACTTGCTGAATTTGGGGCCACAATCAAAAGCATCACTAGGAGGCTTTGAAAAAAATAGGGCTGAAACTCAGAATTGATTTTACTTGGTTTCAGCCGAGGATTGCGGTATTAGACTTGGTTTTACTGAGTACCAAAAACTCAAGCAATAGGCATGGTATTCCGTGCTTGGTAACTTCTCAGTCGAGTAATGCTTACCTGATCCTGTGTCAGGCCATTGTTGTGTGCCCTACCTTTCCAGTGAGCACGTACTTCTATAAAATTCAAATCATTGTTTCTTCTTAATTTCATCAGCAGGAGGACCCATAAGGGAACCAAAGAAACACTTGATTGGATAACAAGGGCACAAGTTTTTTTGGAGGGGAATGAATACAGGATAGTTTTTGATTGGTTGTCAGGGGCAAATAAAAGTCGTTGTGCTGAATGAGCACACTTTTTTTAGTGACCTTGCAGTGGATGCTGCTAACTAGCAGGGGCGGTTGGTGGGTTTTGATGTTGGAGGGGGACTGGGGCAGTAAGGTCGGGCCGACGGGCCTAGGGGTGGAGCCTAGCCGAGGGTGGAGCTTAGCCTAGGGGCAGAGCCAGGGATACGGTAGGCGGAGCCAGGAATACAGTAGGCGGAGCCAGGGCATAACCCAGCCAGCAGCAAGGAGTTCCCAGGCTTAACATTGGATGGACATTACATTACTTAATCCAGCAATTTCAGTTAGGCAGGTTATATTCACCTCCTCTGCCAGGTTTAAAAGCAGGCAGATCACCAGACTAACAGTTA
>QEPC01006369.1:595058-619013 GCA_003113815.1 Sphenodon punctatus
CTGGGGGTGGTTGTGGACAATACAATTAAATCCACAGTGCAGTGCGCAGCAGCAGTAAAAAAAGCAAACAGAATGTTAGGAATTATTTGGAAGGGGATAGAGAATAAAACTGAGGATGTCATAATGCCTCTATACAAATCAACGGTGCGCCCGCACCTCAAATATTGTGTGCAATTTTGGTAGCCCCATATCAAAAAAGACATAGCTGAAATAGAAAAAGGTACAGAGAAGGGCAACAAAAATGATCAAGGGCATGGAAGAGCTCCCGTATGAGGAGAGGCTTGGTAGGTTGGGGTTCTTCAGTTTGGAGAAGAGACGACTCAGAGGAGATATGATAGAGGTCTATAAAATCATGAGTGGGGTGGAACTAATAAACAAGGAGCAGTTATTTACCCTCTCAGTTAGTACTGGAACTAGGGGACACCCCATGAAACTCATGGGTGGCAAGTTTAAAACAAATAAAAGAAAATATTTTTTCACTCAGCGTATAATTGGATTGTGGCTCTACTGCCAGAGGCTGTGGTAAGGGCCAGTACTATAGCTGAGTTTAAAAGAAGTTTGGACAAGTTTCTGAAAGATAGGTCCGTTAGCAGCTATTAGCCAGACAGGATGGGGGAACATGATGGGAGCTGGGGGGAAACAACAGTGAATGGATTCCCCATTGTGACCTGTTGGGTACTTCTCCCAAGCCACCGTGATTGGCCACTGTCGGAAACAGGATACTGGGCTAGATGGACTATTGGTCTGACCCAATATGGCACTTCTTATGTTCTTATGTTATCTTAAGTATCCTAATATTCTAAATATATTGTAAATAGTATATCTTAATCCTAATTTCCTAAATATAAATATATCCTAATATCCTAAATATTCTGAAACCTAAATATAGCCTAAGTATCCAAATATCCTCCTAATTCTATTAACCTAAATATAAATATATCCTAATATCCTAAATATCCTGAAATCATAAATATACCCTAGGTATTCTAATATCTTAAATCCTGCTATTTCCCAAATATCTTAGAATCCTAATTATAATATACCATAATATTTAAATTCTTTACTAATCCTAAAATCCTAAATATAAATATATCCTAAATGTCTTAAATCCTACATATACCCTAACAACTAAATAGTAGGGATGTGCAGTAGGCGGCTCTACCAGTTTTGTTTTAGTTTTCATTAACAAAAAAAACCCCTTCATTTTGGCGGGGGCTTGCAAACAAACCTACCATTTTGGTTTGTTTTTTTAAAATTTAAAATTATTATTTTTTTAAAAATCACTGTGCATGTGCAGAATGGCCATTCTGCACATGCGTTCCCTTTCCTTCCAAAATGGCGCCAGTATATGCACAAAATGGTCCGGCGGCCATTTGCGCATGCAGAGTGATATTTCAAAAATATTATTATTAATAAAAAATATATTAACAATCATAGTGCATGCACAAAATGGCCACTGGGGCTGTTCTGTGCATGCACTCGCTTTCCCAAAATGGTGTCAGCAGTGTTGGTGCCATTTTGGCAAAAGGCACCTATGCTCACAATAACCCCAGCGATCATTTTGCAGAGGGACAGTGATTTTTTTTAAAATTATTTTTAAAATGGAAACAGATGAAAGCAAATGATAATTGTTTGTTTATTCATCCATTTTAACAAATTGCACAGCCCTACAGAATACTAATTTTATCCCTATGCTGTATGTGTGTGTGTGTGTGTGTGTGTATATATATATATATATGTGTGTGTGTGTGTGTGTGTGTGTGTGTGTGTGTGAAACTGAAGATGTGCGTGTGTGTATGTGTGTGTTATGTGACTAACGTGAGTGTTACTTACAATTAAATAGAAGCAACCCAAGCAACAACCACTGCCCTCCTCCTCTGTGTAACTCCTACAACCCACAAAGAGAAGGCAAATTGACTCTCTGCTTTTATACTGTGCACGGGCAAGAAGAAGAGAAAGGAGTGGATGTGCTGTTTCACACTGTGATTGACTCCAACCTGGAAAACAACCAGCAGACAACACCGCATTAGCACCGGCACACCAAGTACCTAGTAAGTCGGCACTTGGTATCACACGATAGTCGAGTACTGAGTATTTGTCGCATCACTGAGATGTTGCTGGAAACCTGAGCTCAATCCTCGACTACTTGGAAATACTTGTGAATAATTGCTGATTTCTGCCATAGAAAAAAAGCTATTTGTGTTGCAGAAGAATAAAGAAAAAAAACAGTTAAAACTACACAGAAAGTGACAGACAGGCAATGGAGGCAATTTATTTCCTTCTTTGCTTTTTTTTTTTCAAACTAAAAGTATCTTATACTAAAAGCTTTAATTTCAACTGATTAAATCTTCCTTTTAATTAGCAAATATTTAACTGTTTAGATTAAATTAGATTAGACTAAACAGAAACGTGCCAATCTAAGGGACTGGAAGGGAACAGAGAACCCGTTAGAGTGGAAGGGAAGAAGAAAAGGAAATAAAAATTACAAAATGAAAGATCAGTACAGAAAATTGGGGATCAATTGAGGGCACCATTTTGTGCTAGACCCTTTTCACACAAACACTCTAACACTGATAAAATGGGTGCTCCATGTTGCAGGACACCCATAGAGCACACCTAAAGCCTTGCAACATGTATAATAAAAATGAAACACCCATTTTATCAGTATTAGAGTGTCTGTGTGAAAAGGGCCGAGCACAAAATGGTCCAAAGCAGGGGGCTTGTTGTGCTAGGGCTCATTGGGCCAACATGCTGTGGAGAAAGTCCTTCCTCCACAGCAGCTGCCGTGACATGTCAGAGGAAGCCTGATGCGGGCGAAACGCACTGTGCCTCCCTGACCGAGACTTAGCTTTGGCCTCCCCCAGTTTTAACGTTTTTCTTTCCTCCCCCCCCAATAATAATCTTTATTGCAAGAATATAATTACAGTACAGTCAACTGAGAGCATTACAACAATATCTCACTGTAATTTGAAAATGAACATGTGACCAATTCCAGGCCTATAGCAGACCACATGTAACTTTAAGTTAAATCTCTGTGAATGACCACAACTACAATGAACAATCTACATTACATATAATAAAATAATTCAAAGGAAAAAGAAAGAAAAATAAGAAAAAGAAATAACCTATAAAAAATGCCCCTCCACTGGCCAGCACTGGCGGTGGGAGGGCCCCATATCACGCTCTCCTTAAGAGGAACGGGACAAAGAGCAAAGGCCGTGCTCTGTAGGGCAGCTCTGCTGCTGTGCAGGCATTCCAGCTGCAAAGAGAGCCCTGTGGGGGTTGCCTCGCAACCCCCAGAGAAGTGTGAAAAAGCAGCTGGCGCTGACCAGGTCTGCCTCCCAACAGGGGAGGTGCTTGGCTACGCGCGCTGGGAGCAGCTCATTCCAGACAGGCACACCCACCCACCCAACCCCCAGGGGAGAGTATGCCCCCTTTCCAGGAAGAACACGAGGCACCTGACTACACAGGGTGTCAATGTGGGAGTGTCTGGAGGGGTTTGAGGCTTTCGCACGCTTGTTGGTGGTGTCTGGTACTGGCCGGGTGGTGGAGCACGCTGGCCCAGCGTTAGCTGAGCAGGAACCTGTGGCCCCCTGGGTGCGGGCCCCCTGATCCCGTTAGTGTGTCGGGGATGGGTGCTCTCCCACTCACCCACCTGGACCTCCAGGCTGACTTCTACCCATGAGTGTGCAAGCTGGGGGGGGGGTACCCAGGAGGGGGAGGAGGATGGCGGGCCCCCCGGCACGATACAGGGAAGAGGTTGCCCCCACCAGACCCATGAGAACAGGGCTCAAATGCCCTCCTGCCCCCTGGGCGGTGCCCACCACATTGCTGAGGTGTAAAGGAAGGGAGCCATGCCTCCCACCCACTCCCCAGGTAACGGGTGTCCCAGTACCCCCGCCCTGGCATAGAGGGGGAGAACCGACCCCAGCACTTTCAGTGGTGGGCCCCGCACCTAAACACGTGGGGAGGCAGAGGTCCCCAGTATCTCCATGCAGGTAAGAGCCACCACCACCAGAGAGACCTCACAAAAAACCACCAGAGCAGCTTGAGGAGTCCGGGGACCCAGTAATGTAGGCGTGAATCGAGATTCTGGAGAGGGAGCTGAGGGCAATCACTGGGAACCAGCAGAGAGGAGATGCGGAGCCCCCCATTGCTGGCCCCTACAAAGACTACTAGGAGGAACAAGGTGATCTGGGGGTCAGGGGGTGACAGAGGGAACATACTCCTTGGAACTTGGAGAGACCCAATGGCCTCTCACACCGAGAGCCAGTTTATACTATCCCATTCATGATCCAACACACTCCAGAAGCATTGGTAGCACCAGATTGGGGAATCCAGGGGTGACGTGGGGTGTTTCCCCATCCAGGGGGGCGAGGAGGCCCCCCACTCGAGAAGAGTGGTCGGGAACCCCTCAGCTTTTGTGGCGGAATGGGGCCTGGGTGCTGGTAGCACCAGCATTCCCTCCTCCCCTGCTGGGCAGCGGTAACGGGGGCAGGGTGCCTACCCGCCCCCTGTCAGGCTCCTGGGGCTGCCATCCCCATGGTGGTCCAGGTGCTGCAGGGCTGGGTGTGGCCCTGGGTAACACAGGATGCCTGGGCATTGCAGGTGTGGGTGCACCCCCAGGCAGCATTAAATGCCCCCCTCCCCCCAGTAACAGTGGCCAGGCCCCCTCCACTAGTTGGTAGGGGATACTCGGTGGTGTCAGCATTGATCAGGGAACACTTGTTGCCTGCCACTAGAGAGAAAATATGGAAGGGGGAATATATAGATCTCTTTGCACTCCTGTTCAGCGACCCCATCATGGACTCTCCTGAGCAGGAGGACAAGAAAGAAAAAGATTGTTTCCATCGCCCCAAAGCAGACCATAACTGAGCAAACTGGATGGCTGCCTACTCGATATTTATGGGGGTGATGTTGCAAGCATACCCAGAGTGCACCTCTGACATGCTCAAATATGCAGACATCAGAAGGGTCTACAGGGCAGCTCCCCCCGTGGAGCTTAGCTCTGGTATGATGAAACTTCAGCCTTCACTGGAATGTCCACACTCAGGACTTATGGCTAGACTACATGATTGATGCTTCCAGCACTCCCAGATCTGACAGCAACCATGTGCTTGGGGGGTGGGGGGTTTGCCCTGGCCAATGGCCTTTTTTGTCCAGAAGGACAGAAGGGGTCCACCAGTGGGTCCCCCTTTTGCTGAGAATATAGCAGGACAGGGAGGTGCATGCAACAGGTCTGTAAGCTTCGACATGCCTACACCCACTATGGGGGCTACCATGCCACATTCTCCTGCTACAAGGCCAAGCAGGAGGGAGGTAGAGGAAAGAACCCCCAAGGAGGGGCGGGAAGAGGGAGACAAGGTGGCACCATGGGCACCCCAATCCCAAGGGTCCTAACCCCAGTTAGGATCGACTGGCTCAAGGATGCCCTGCAGGAACATCCCACCCATGGGGAGGTACGGTACATAGTGGAGGGATTCAGAGAAGGTTTCTGCATCCAGACTGGGTATGTGCACCAGTCCCAGCTTGCCCTCAATTTGAAGTCGGTGTCAGGTACAGAACAGGTGTTTAGGGATAAGATCGAGAAGGAGATCCATGAGAGGCGGGTGGCCAACCCCTTCAGGTAGCCTCCGCTGGTGGTTTCCACATTGAGGGTGGTCCCTAAGAAAGCCCTGACTGAATACCAATTAATTCACCACCTTTCCTACCCTAGGGGCAGGTCCATGAATGATGCAATCCCAAGGGAGCTCACGTCCATCCAGTACATCCCATTTGATGTGGTCATCAAAGAAGTTAAAAGCTGTGGCCTGGGAGCCCTCCTTGAATGAATGAATGAATGAATGAATGAATAAAGTTTATTTGTTTAGCCTTTGGCCATTACAAAATGGACATACATGTTATAACAATAACAAATAAAATAAAATAAAATAATCCTCCAGATCTAAATAAAATAAATAAACTTAAGTTACTAATAAAACCTTATTTAGCATTCCAGACAATCTCTGTGCCCCTTGAGATTTCCCCAAATCTCCTCTTGGGACCAGCCCATAAGGAACTAGTAATCAGTCCCAATGCTAGCTCCCTATATACAAACGCGAATCTCCTTTGGGAAGCTCACACAACACCTTGCCCTTCCCGGGACTTGTGGCGGCACACTTAACCCCTGCAATATAGCCTCTTAGATAAAGAGCCAGACACACATTCACTGGTAACACAACACCTTACCCTTCCCGGTGCTTATGGCGGTACACTTGACCCCTGCCGTGAGCCATCTCACTGGTACTATAGATAGATATTTATTGATGTCCAACAAAATCATAACAAAAAAGCCTCAACGTTTATGTCCCCGGAATCGGGAGCCCTCATTATACACTTGGGGGTCCACATCTTCAGCCCTCCCATCCTTAAGAATTTTGAATAAGAAGGAAGCCACATTTTTTGTTAGAGTTGGATTACACCCTTCCAAACAAACAAGGAGTGAGGGCACAAGGAGTCTCTGATCCCATTGCTCAAGACACCTAGCTAATCATCTATCATGGCCAAGCCGCAGTAGCTCACAAGAAAATAGGAGGTGGTCTAGGGAGGCCGCTGTCCTTAGAGAGCAATTACATAAACATGAGGCTGGAGAAACCACCTGAAAGCGCCCTTCCATCACTGTGGTGGGAAACACATTCATCCTAGCCATACTGAAACACCTTCTGACCTGAGGATGGAGTTGCTGGGAGAGATATAAAGGCAGCAGGTGAACAGATTCAAATAGTCCCATAAACCCCACCATAGTCACCTTGGATCGCAAATTGGTGGTCTCTTCCTGCCGTGAAATATCTGAGAGTCTTTGCTTTATTACTTTCTTAGTTGCTGCGTAGCGGGAGCCCTCCTTGCTAAGTGCGATATTAAATCCACATTTCGCTTGCTTCTGGTTCACCCAGACAGTAATCATTTGATAAGTGTCCATTTCCAAGGACAATATTATTATGACAGGGCAATGCTCATGGGCTGTTCTATTACATGTTCAGCCTTTGAGTGTTTCAGTTTCCTTGTCGAATGGGTCTTCCGGCAGCGTGTGTGTGTTGGGCGGGGGGTAGGTCACACTATCTGGATGATTTCCTGCTCATAGGACAGGATGGGTCATCGGAATGTGCTGGGCTGATGGTGACATACCAGGAAATGGCAAGGGAACTGGGTATTCCCCTCGCCCCAGAAAAAACAGAGGGGCCAGCAACCACCATGACCTACCTAGGCATTGAACTTGATACTGTCCACTCAATTTCACGTCTCCCAGAGGGCAAGCTGTCCAGACTAAGAACAAAGATAGAGGGCTGCATGACAGCATGTAAGGTCACAGTCCAGGCCCTGCAATCCTTGGTGGGCAGTCTCAATTTTGCATGTCAAGTGGTGGCACCAGGCCGGGCATTCCTTTCGTGCCTTTATGCCAAATTGGCAGGGACACCCCACCCCACACCCCCAGCATCACCACTGCATCAGAATTACACAGGAGATGAAGGCGGACCTACAAATATGGGCATCCTTCCTGGCAGATTTTAATAGGATTAGTTTTTGGAGGGAAAAAATGCTGGTCGGGCAGAATTACAGGTTCACTCAGACACAGTGCGCAGAGAAGGCTTCAGGGTTTTCTTTAGGAACAAATGGTGCATGGCCCCCTGGCCATCCAAGTGGACAGACCTGGGGATCACGAAAGACCTGACTTTCCTGGAGTTTTTCCCCATAGTCTGACTCCTGGCAATAAAATTGTGGACAGCAGAGTTTGCTTACCAGGCGGTGTTATTCTGGTGCAATTACATGGCAGTGGTACATACTATCAACTCTCTGTCCTCAAAATCCCTTCATGTGATGAAGCTAGTCAGGGTATTCATGCTTAATCATAAGATCCTGTTGAAGGCATGGCATGTGCCAGGTATTAAAAACGGCATAGCCAATGCTCTTTCTCGCTTCTGTATGGAGAAATTTTGCCAGCTCGCACTTGGAGCCAGTTTGACCTCAGAAACCCTGCCACCAGAGTTGTGGAGCCTTGGATCATAGAGCTCTATAACATTATTTGTAGATCCTTGGCACCACAAACCCAGACAGCCTACAGTAGGGAATTCCAGGAATTTCAGGAATACATAGCCCAACAGGGGTGGCCGATGGATTTTCCTATCCCCAAGGCACAAATGCGGCAATTTGCCATGCACCTAAGGCATCGTAGCCTGGCGGTGGGAACCATTGTGGGTAAGATCTTCGGCTTGGGATTTACAAGTAACATGGTTGGCCACCCCCCTCCTGACTGAGGCTTCTATGCCTGCAGAATGCTGGAAAGCTGGGCCCGGGCCACCAGCCTGGCCCCGGACAGCAGGGCACCTATCACCATCCCAATATTGTCTAACCTATGCCACATACTCCCAGATGTATGTGCTAACTCATTTGAGGTCCTCCTTTTCTCAACAGTTTTTAAGATTACCTTTCTTGGAGCCTTCAGGGGGAGCGAAGTGGTGGCCGAATCAGGCAGAGATAATACAGAGAAAGCACTGGCGATTGAGGATGTCCTCGTGGAACCTGACTTGTTACATATCAGGTTGCGCCACTCAAAAACTGATCAGCGTGGAAGGGGGCATATAGTTTCCCTGCACCAGGCTGGCTCACACGAGATTTGCCCAGTTCAGACCATGCAGGAATATCTAACAGCCTGCCCACAGATCCCCGGGGTCTTGTTTAGGTACAGGCAGTGGGTGCTCCTGATGTGCTTCCAATTTACAGCAGTCATGCCGGCTGCTTTGAGTCAGTTGGGCTTGCCTCCCTATGAATTCAGGTCCCACTCCTTCCAAACAGGTGCGGCCACTTTCGCAGCTGCCTTTGGGTTGCCTGATCAGTCCATCAGGGCAGTGGGGTGATTGCAGTTCTGGGCTTTCCAGGCCTATGTACACAACAACCCCACCCCCCCGTTAACCAGTGCTGTTCTCTTATTTGCACCATTTCCCCCAGTCAACAGGCGAGTGGTGTGGATCATCGGCCACAGCTTTAGTACAGTGGGAAGGAAAGACGGCACGACAGACGCATTGGGAAACGTAACTCGGCCTGTCTGCGAGGGCAGTATTTTGGTGGACAGGGTGGGGTAGCATGAGATGGCATCAGCTGTTGCCCACACTCATGGCAGCCTCCCGGCTGACATCATTATTATCCACCTGGGGGGGAAACAATATTCCCTGCATGAAAGGGGTCCGCTTGATCATCCAAATTAAGACTGACATCTTAGAGGTAATCAGTTTTTTCCTGACTGCCCGCTTGGCATGGACCGATTTATTTCCCCGGCTAGGCTGGGACAGGACAGTCCACCCAAGAAAAGTAGATAGGGCCAGAAAGTACATCAACAGGGAGGTAGGGAAATGGATCAGTAGCCTGGGAGGGCACCACATAAAGCACCCAGGGGGCAGACACAAGAAGTCGGAACTCTACTGAGCTGATGGGGCACACCTGTCTCCTGAGGGTACCGAATGTTACCTCACTGCCCTTAAGGCTCAGTTAATGGAGATGCTTGGCAATTAGGTGGAGGTGGGGTCGGGGCTTGTCCGGTGGTTATCGGTGGCCCCTGGATGGCAGGGGTCCAGTACCTTTAACATGTTAATAGACAGAATAGAACCTGTTAGTTCAAGTCATCTCCATAAGAGATAGGGAAGAAACAGGATACACAGGGCATGGCAAACACCGGGGTCGCAGCCCTGGTAGTGTCCCACGATGAGGATAAACTAGGGCTGGCACTGGAGGGCACGTCCAGGCCAGACCCCTTACTGTTTATACTGTTGTATAGGTTAATAAGTGGTACTGGACCCAAATTTCCCAGGGCAATTACCCCACCTGCCTAATTCTGCTTTGATTAAAGAGTGTAAAATGTCTTGAGTTTCCAGTAACTCGGAACTATTAACACTTGTAGGGGAGGTGGCTGGCAGGTGATGAGAAGGGCACATGGCTAGAGGAGCTGTGGAGGGCAGGTTATATTTACTTTCTTCTTTTGCAACAAGGCAGAACTCCTACCCGCCATACCCAGCCTCCCAACTCAGTGTACAAAAACAAAAGAGTTGTCATGGGGACCTTAACTGAGAACCCTGTTCTGTTAGAGCTGGATAAGAGACTCCAAGCCAAAAAATAGGAAACCTGTAGTATTTTGATTGTGCTTTAATTTTTCAAATGTGCATTATTTAGCTGATAGACCATAATGGCTCCTTCAGGTTCAAACTTATATGAACAAAGGGACCTCGAAATCCCCGCAAAATAAATGGGTATTAGCAAGAGTATGGCTTTATTATGGCCCTATAATAGTGAATGAATAGTAACAAAAAGCAATATAATGAAAAGTGGTAACTATGTATGAGCAGTAGGTGCTTTTCAAGTCTTGGTAAGAGGCTTTCATTTATTTCTGTTAATCACAGATGGGCCTAGATCACATTATGGTCTAACAACCCTCAATGTTTCAGTTTAAAAACCAAGCTATTTTTGAGGTTCTCAAGGAGTAAAAAAAGCATTTTAAACCTCTACGCTCAAATCAATCAAGCGTCATTTTTACAGCGCCCTGCTGGAAAACCCACTGAGCTATACAGTTAGACACATTAGAAATCTACACCCTACAAATAACAGACAAATGTCTGAAAACTGATCTCAACTAAAGCAATTTATAAAAGCTACAGAACAATCAGCCAAAGAAACCCACCCATTTTCTTCATTCCTGAGTAATTGCAAAGTGCCCTCTGATCTTACATGCAAATCATTCCCTAGCCACAAACCCTTAATGTAAACAGCTTAGACTTTGGTATATTCATAGAATATTTCCTATAATGTTTCCCATGTGACGTCGCAGGCATGAGCTGTGATCAACAGGATGCATTGTACAAACTCCTGGCGCTGTCTTTCAAACCTGATTGTTAACCAGGTGCTAGATTAGACAACACCGTGGCACAGTCATCATGTTCACTTCCTGACCTTATACAGAAACGATATATTATCAATTTATTTATGTGTTTTTTTAATTATTAATTATTATTATTGTTGTTGTTGTTGTTGTGCAAGCAATGTGCTTGGTGCTGCACAGTCATGATAAGAGACAGGTCCCTGCCACAAGGAGCTTACAATCTAGAATGGGCAATTATACCTATGATGATAGGTGATCCTTGCCAAGGTATAACATTTTTTTTTAATCTTCTAATGATGGAGAGAGATGTCATAATATTACCTTGTCCCACTGCCTAACTATTGTTTTGACTAGAAAATTTATCCTGATTTAAAATCTTTCTCCTTTCAATTTAAGTCCATTACCACTTGTCCTACACTCAAGAGATGTGGAGTAACATTGGATCCCAACCAGCATATAGCAGCCTGTGTATACTTGATCAGATCTCCGTCACCACCCTCAGCCTGCAGACTAACACATGCCTATTTCTCCTTCATCCTTGCTTGCATTCTGAACCTTTTGGTCTGGGATATAGGGCTGGCCTTAACAAAGGGTGATAGGTCCTGCTATTTTCTCTCCTTCTGCGGACCTCACAGTGACCCCCATTTTCACCAGGGCAGGAGGGTGCAGGGCCCCCATCCCCTCCCAGTGGGGCCCCCAAAACAACTAGCTCTAGGTCCCTGAAGAGGGTGCCCCTAAGGAAACAGGGCCTCATGAGAGGGGGAGGGACCACCAGGAGCCCCACATTTTATCTTTACCGAGTCCCACAAATTATAGGGCTTGCCCTGAAGTGATAAACTGGGGACTGGTGTCAAAAAGTTGATGCAGGATTGGGTCTGGAAATCTTTTAGGATTGGTGTCAAACAACAGTAAGAACCACCTCAGGACCAGCACACAGATCAGGGGTCAGGTCAGGACAAACAGGCAGACACACTGGAGCAAGTGTGCAGGCAGGCTGTCGAGACTCATTTAAGGGAAGACTGGCAGGGCAGAACAGGTTCAGGAATGCGAGTCAGAGCAAGTCCAGGGCATAAAACAAGATGCAGAGCAGAACAGAGAGTGCGTGCGTACGTGTGTGTGTGTGTGTGTATGTGTATGTGTATACACGTGTAGCAAATACGAGAGGGCCAGAGAGAGGAGTGCAGATCCAGCAGTCAGCAGCAAATGAAGTAGATTCCAGGGAGATAAAGGAACAGGAAGGGTGGGAAGAACAGATGATCCACCCAGCTTCTTGCTGCTATCAACTACTCTTATATGCTGGCAGACAGCCAATCAGGAAGCTGGGTGGACCAAGAGACAAGGCTGAAGGGACGTAGCTATCAAAGGGACAGGAAGGGCATTTGTCCCAGGGCCCAAGCTGAGGGGCGGGGGTGGTACAAATCTTGTCCTGTTGCTGTGCGGCCAGGCAGAGGCTGGGCTGAGCGGAAGTGTCTGAAGCAGTGGTGCGCATGGGCAAGCAGCACTGGACAGAGCAAGAACTGGCAGCATGAGGCAGGCAGCACAGTTGCAGCCTCCAGGGCCCAGGCACAGCAAGTGGAGGGAGGGAGAGACACTGACGGGAGGAGGGAGGAGGGGTGGGACAGGGGAGAGGATGGTGATGGGGCGGGGGGGATGTCCATTTCTTGCCCCTGAACCCATTCCAATCTAGCTATGCCCCTGCAAGGCAAGGCCAATCAGGAGGTGAGGGGCTTTGGCCACAGTAACCCTTAATGGGAAAGCATATGCCCAGCTAGAGCATGGTTGTGGTACAGGGGAGCCAACCACCATACCTAGAGTCCCAAGAGACCCAGTTCAGGGCCTGGATTCTTACACAAAGTCTTCTACATCCTTTACAACATTCTAAGTGTGAAAAGTAGAACAGAAGCTGTAACTCCTGGCCCCAGAAGCCACACACCCAAGTTTAATTAATGCAAAATGGCTATGGTATATGGTAATCAATCCAAAACTACACACACACACACACACACACCATGCACAAGCATCCCTCACCCCCATGAAATGACAAATGATGGGGAACCAATTGAAAATAATGGGGATGTGCAAATCACAACAAGCTTCAGCAGACTGTTAAAAAATGCAATGGAGCTATACCTCAGACAAAGTCAACTACCTACCTGGTGCAATGGGGCCACAGGGAATAAGACTAGTGATCAGCAAAAGAAAAGGAGACGTGTAGGCAAGGAGAATGCAGTGGGGACTATATGGGTAAACCAAAATACCGCTTTTCTAAAATCTGTGGAAATCTACAGAGTAGATTAATCAGAAATAGCCAGAAGGAGCTCCAGGGAAGTATCTCTTCTGTGGGAAGTCTGACTTTAATGTGTAACCATTTAATTAATAACACAATGAATTTATTATTAATAATAATAACAATGATAATAATAACAATAATAATTAATAATATTTTTGTTATTAAACACATCAGTCATGACACCCCTGAACTCCATCAACAAGCTTCACTTTTTCAGGCTTAACTTGGGAAACAGGATTTGGTCCATATTAGAAAGATCCTTCCCTTTGGGGTCTTTAGTTTTTCCTTTGCTTTTAAAAATAATTTTCACTTCATTTGGACTTGTTTATTTCCTCAGTAAACATGCAGGCATATGTATTTAAAAAATAATGAGCATATGTGTTTAGATTAAAAAGAGAGCGGGGAGTAAAGCAGAAATAGATGACATGGCAGTTACTGAGAGAACTACCCTACCTCACTCTGCTTGCCAACCTTCAAAGTCTAGGAGAGCTTCCCATTTCTGCACCCACTGGATACTTTCCAAACAGCCAACTCCAGCACATGCTCACTAGAGAGCAGCAAGGCATCCAAAAATGGGAGCATGTGATTAGTTTGTTTGTAGCTAAGATGATCACAAGATGATCTCACTACTATATTATATTTTTTGGTATAAGGGGTGTACATATTGTTTTTGTTTTTATGATAACAAAAATGAGAATGCCATTTTCTTGTGTTTTTATTATAATGCCTGCTCTGTTCTGCCACCAGTGACTGCTCCTGCCTGTGCATCTGTCTCACACACACATGTCCTGCCTCCCCCACTCCCCAGGCGCTCTCTGCAAGTTGATACTCTGCCAGACCTTGGGGTGCCAATGCAAGTGCCAGTGACAATGCTTGCTGTCTCTGCTCCTCTGCCTGCCTGCCTGCTTCTGCTGATGCTCCTCCTGTCAGTGCATGCCTGTCTTACACACACAAGTCCTGCCCCCTCGGAGTGCTTTCTGCAAGTTGATACCCTGCCAGACTTAGGGGTGCCAATGCCAGTGCCACTACCTGCTGCCTCTGCTCCTCCTCCACCTGCTGCCTGTCTGCCTGCCTGCCCGCCTGCTGCTCCTCCTGTCAGTGCATGTCTCTCTCACATGCACACACACAAGTCCTTCCCCCCTGGGGTGCCCTCTGCAAGTTGATACCCTGTCAGATGTTGGGGTGTGAATGCCAGTACAACTGCCTGCTGCCTCTGTTCCTCCTCTGCCTGCTGCCTGCCCACTGCTGCTCCTTCTGCCAGTGCGCCTCTCTCTCTCACAAGTCCTGCCCCCCTGGGACACTCTCTGCAAGTTGATACCCTGCCAGACTTTGGGGTGCCAATGCCAGTGCCAATGCCTGCTCTGCTCCTTCACTACCACCTGCCACCAATGACTCCTGCTGCCACTGGGAGTCTCTCTCTCTCTCTCTCTCTCTCTCATATGAATCCAGCCCCTCTGGGGTGCTCTCTGCAAGTTGCTTGCAAAAATACCCTGTCATGTCTTGGGGCACGAATGCCAACGCCAGTACCAACTGCCTGCTGCCTCTGCTCCTCCACCACCTACCACCAGTGACTGCTCCTGCTAATGCATATCTCATTCACAAGTCCTGCTCCCCAGGGTAATTACTGCAAATTGATGCCCAAACACATCTTGGGATGCCAAAGTTGGTACCAAATGCCCAGAATGCTTGCCACCAGTTGCCCTATTACCTGCTGCTGATGCTACCGCCCTCTCTCACACACACAAACACATATGCCCTGCCCCCCTGGGGTGTTGTCTGTCACACTTTGGGGTGCCAAAGTAAGCCTGATTGCCACTCAACTTGAAAAACTGCTGCTGCTACTGCCCATCTGTATTCTCTCTCTCTCTCTCTCTCACACACACACACACAAGTCCTGCCCCCATGGGGCAGTATCTGCTAGTTTAAGCCAAACAGACTTAGGAAATGATGTATTCTTTCCCAGTCCCTGCTGCTTCTTGGTGCCAGACTGGCCACTGCCTGGCCTGCCTGTGCTCCTGATGCTCCACCTTTTGCCTGCCTGCTGTGTGCCAGTCGTTCCCTGATATTCTGCTTCAAAAAGGTGAAGCCTTGCTGGGGCACTGCTCTTTCTCTGTCCCCTGCCATGCTAAATGCCAGTCTCTTGCTGGTATTTCTGCTGCTCTGCGGAACCCTCCACAACTTTGGGGAAGGGGATAAGTGTTTTGGAGGCAAAATACAACTGGTTCCTAAGCCATAGGGTGAAAACAGACATGACGCTAATCACCCTTTAACCACCCTTGGTGGTCATTTATGCATGTTTCAGGGCTGCATAGGGCACCAATACAGCCCTGCAATATGCATAAATAACCACTAAGGGTGGTTAGCATCATGTCTGTTTTCACCCTTAGGAACCCTGAAAGAGCTTCCCGTTGGAATCCAATACTAAACAAAAAATGCTATGAAAACATAAATAATTGGGGGGGGGGGGGAAATCAAAAACAAAAACAAAAAACTACAGTTTTGAAAAAGAAAAAGAAAACAAAAAATGGCATGGGTCCCTTCTGCACACCCCTTGTTTGTATGTTTGTTCAGTATTGCTGAAACTAATACCCAAAGTGAAAACTGAATTCAATAAATTTGGTATATACAAATACATTTTAACAAAGCAGATATGAAGTAGCATTTGCTACCATATTCATTTGAGGTTTCAAGTTTCATTTTGGTATTCTGGTATACTGAGGTAGGGTTGGGGCAAGTAGGGCTTGCAGGAAGAGGGTTCTGAGCTCGGAGAACATACAGATCTTGTGGAGAGTTAATAATCAGTCAGGTACAGCCTACAAAGCTAGTCCAATTCTTGGGCTGAAACAGAGTTTGGGAATAGTGGATATTCCAAGCTAGGCTCATGGAGCAACGGCTAACGATATGGGACAAATAGGGCTCATGAAGGAAGGGTGAGTGTTTGGCCTTGGAGAGCACTCAGAGCTATTTATTATTGAATTAAATTTATATTCTGCAATTCCCCTAAGGCTCATGGCAGATAATAGCAAATAAAAACATGCAAGAATAAAAGTACCTAAAGATATAAAAAAATCCCCTACAAGTCCCTACCTCCAACCCAAATCCCTAGCTGTCTAATGCTTGTCAAAAAAGAAGTCTTAGGCTGCTTTTATACGAGCGGCCAGATGCAGTACGTTCTTCAGCACACTTCCTGAAAAGCCCTGCATGGTGCGTTTAAACATACCGGAAGTAGCCTGTCTCCATAGGAATCACCACTTGCGTGGTCTTTTTGAAGGTACATTTTGGAAACCCCAATATCTAGGCTTCCAAAATGCACCTTCGAAAAGGCTGCACAAGTGGTGGTGCCTATGGCAGCTGGCTACTTACAATGCATTTAAACGCACCCCGCAGGGCTTTTCAGGAAGCAAGTTGAAGAACACACTGTATCTGGCTGCTCGTATAAAAGTTGCTTTAGAGTTGGGGCAAGGTGGGCCACATGGAGCTAGGTGTGCGGAGTCCTAATTAGGGAATAGGACCCAAGTTAAATACTACTCATATGACGATTAATCAATCAGTCTATAAATAAATGCATTTTACAGTCCTAGAGCTGGAAGCAACATTAAGGGTCATCTAGTTCTTTTCCCCACATCAATGGAGGGTTCACCAAGTGCGTGCACCTGGGACCTCGCATTCGCGTGAATTTTACATTCCTTGTCTCTCCCTCTGTTCCTCTTCCTTCATCTCCCCCCCTCCCCCATCTCTCAGATTGTGAGCCCTAGGGCAGAGACCGTGGGTATTTTCAGACGTTATGAGATCACGCTCAACCATAGTGAACCACGGTCAATCCCGTGGTGGGGCCAAAGCCCCCTGAACGTCTGGTCGGTGGCCACCAGATGTTAACCACAGTCAATACCCACATGGGGTCAAAATCAACCACGCTTCTGGGGATCCCCACTGGACAATCTCCGAAAGCATGGTCAAAGAGATTCCCAACGGGAAACAACAAAAAGTAATGTCTGGATGGCAATCACCGGCCGGAACCAAAGAAAATGATCCCCAGCCGGGGAAAAAGCACGCAGGCAACCAGCAACAACAGGCAACTGGTTGCCAGGCAACCAGCAACAACACAGTCACCAGAGGGAGATTTAAAGGGCAAACCACAGCAGGGAAGTGTGGCGGGATGAAGCGAGGAGGGAGGCGGAAGAGAGCAGTGGGCGAGAGAGCGAGGGTGGAGGAGGAGGAGGCAGCGGCAGTGGTGGAGGGAGCACAGGCAGAGGAGGGGGAGGTGGGGGTCATACTGAGGATGAAGGAGGCGGAGCGACAACACCCACAGCAACAGGGACAGGACACCCCAGGGACATCAGTCAGACCGGGGAGGAGGCACCCTGGAAACGGGTAAGGGGAAACAAGGGGAGGGGAACAGCGGTCACAGGGGCACCAAGGGGGGGCAGGGGGCCATCCCGGGCTCCCAGCATGGAGGGAGGGAAAGGGGGTGGCCCGCGAGAGGGTCCAGAACTGCACCCAACCATAACCCACCCACCCCCTGCGTCCCGCAGACATGGAAATAGGTCCGGGTGGACGAGCCCCCAGAGGACACCGGCCCAGCCCAGGTGGAGGAGGAGGCAGTGGAAGAGGAGGAGGAGGAGGAGGACCCACAGGGGAGATGATGGAGGAAGACCTACCACAGAGGGGGCCAGTGGGGGCTGCAGGAGACCTGGAACTTCATACTGATCTGGGGGACCCTGGAGTACCAGTTGGAGCTCGCGCTCAACCAGTGGGATGAGCACATCTACCAGGACATAGGGCGGGAAATGGAGGTGGCGGGGAACCATCGCACCGTGGCACAATGCCGCTCCAAGGCCAAGGAGCTGAAGAGGGGGTAAAAGGCCATAAGGGACAACAATAGGTGGTCCGGACACGGAGCCTGGACCGCCCCCTTCTATGATGCCCTGGACCAAATCCTGCACATGAAGGGCCCTATAGTCACCCCACGGCTCGTGGGGAGCGCAGTGGTCCAGGGCAGGGAATGGGCCGAGGTACCCCCTTCCCTCTCTGCCTCCCTGGTAGACACAAGCTCCAGGACCCTGGACCTTCCCCCCAACTGCTGCCCCCCTCCTCTGGCCCAGGAGGCAGTCCAGGACACTGCTGGTGACATGGACAGCAGAGGGGAGGGTAGCTCACAGAGCTCCGTAACGAACACTGGGAGCTCAAGGGGGCATCCCAGGAAATGTGGGGGATGGGCGGGAAGGGGCGGAAGGGGGAGGGCAGTGTGAGGTGGGGGGCACTATAGGGGGCGGGGCCCAGCTGGGGTGGAGGGAGAGGGGTCGTGTGCACATGTACACGCAGGTGAAATAAATTGTGGTTGCACTATATTGCATCCCATGCCCATTATTGGGTGACAGGGGTGTGGTGGTGGGGTACTGGACTGCCTCCCATGTAGGGGCCGGGCTAGGGAACCCCCAGGTCTGGGCTGGGTTGTTGCAGCCCTCATACCTCAGCCTCCTGGCTGATATGCCTGGTCATGGCATCCCAGATGTGCTTGGAATAACGGTACTCCCTCAGGTTCTCAGCATTCTGCTGTCTGTCATTCTGCCTGCTGTCATTCTCATCGTAACCAAGCCAGGTACGTGCACTTGAGACCTTGCATCTTCATGAATGTTAGACCCCTTGTCTCTCCCTCTGTTCCCCTTCCTAAGTCTCTCCCCCAGCTCCTGTCTCTCAGATTGTAAGCCCTAGGGGCAGGGACCGTGTCTATTTTATTACTTTGTAAAGTGCCAGGTACACTGCTGGCGCTATATAAATATTTGTTAATAATAATAATAATAACAACATTCACGAACAGGGGCACCGGGTCGTGGGTCAGGTTGGGCTCGGGGTATTCCAGGACTGCCCCCTTGGTCTCGCACACATTGTGCAGCACACAGCAGACACCGATCACCAGGGCCGAAGTCTCCACAGTGTAGTCTAGCTGCCCAGCGAGGCTCCTCCAGTGCTGCTTGAGGGCCCTGAAGGCTTGCTCCACCACGGTCCTGCTGGAGCACAGGCGGGTATTGTATAGCACCTCTGCAGGGTTGTGTGCGACTGGGTAGACCTTCATTAGCCACCGGGTGAGGGGATAGGCAGGGTCGCCCAGGATACAGGGGGGCATCGGTACCCCCTCGATCCAGGTCATCCCCATGTCAGCAAAGTCCCCATGGAACATCCGGGCATAGAAGGGGGAGATGGTCATGATCCGGGCATTGTGACTGCAGCTGGATTGCCCATGAAGCTGTCTATGAACAGGCCCCGGTGATCCACAACCGCCTGCAGCTGCAGTGAGTTATACTCGTGCCTGTTTAGTTACTCTGCAGCCTCCCCTGTGGAGGGGCATAGGCTCTCAATGTGGGTGCCGTCCACGGCACCCATGCAGTTGGGGAAGCCTCTGGCCGTGAATTCTGCCATCATGACCTCCTGGTCCACCAGCTGGATCATTCTGTCCAGGAGCACGCCCTTCACAGCCTCGCACACATCCCGGAGGATACAGGCAATGGTGCTCAGGTCAACCCCGAAGTGCTGGGAGACGGACCGGCAGGAGTCGGGTGTTGCTAGGGCCCAGACCCCTATAGCCAACCGCTGGACCATGGGGATGGGGGTCCTCATGGGGGTGTGCTGTCGCTCAAGCCAGGGAGTAAGGAGCTCAATGAGCTGGAGCATGGTGAGCTTGTCCATCCTAAAGTGGGCCCTCCAGGTTGCCTCATCCCACTGGGCCAGCGCCCTGGCCCACCAACCCTGTGCCCGCTCAGTGAACCATATCTGCCTGTCAATGGGCATAGCGAGCAGGGCTGCCTGGTGCATGGTCTCGCTCCCCCATTGGAGTCGCCCGGCTGCCTCACAGATCGCCGCAGCCCGGGTTCGGCCCTGGCTCACAACCTGATGGTCTGCCTCAGAGAGCCTCTGCACCCTGTGCTGGGCAAGGGCTCTCCTGTGCCCATGGTGGGCCCTGTGGGCCCTTGCAGCTCTGCAGGCCAGGGAAACCTGCAGGCGGGTGCCCAGGTACTGCTCCACGGTAAGGAGCCACAGCTGCTCGGTGTAGTCGCAGTACCACTTGGCTGCGAGCATGAGGTGCATCTAGTAGACGGTTGCCCTGTCCCACTCCATGGTGGTGGGGAACCTGGGGGTTGGGAGACAGTTATGCTGGCCCTGTGATGGCCTGGGTGGCCTGGGGCCCTGCCCCCAGGTGGCCGGGCCTCTCAATGCGATGCTGGTGTCCGTGGGCGTGCGGTTGGGTGCACCTACTGTCCTTGCATGGGGCCTCGCGCCTGCATGGGTATGCATCGCTGTGCGTTCCTTGTGCAGCTGCATGCCTTCAACCATCACCCCCCCTCTCCCTGTTTGCAACACCGTGTCCTTGCCAGCCTGATTAGGCATCCTGTTTGGGCATTTGTTTCCTGCAGTTGTGCCGGGTCCGGACCCCACGCCTCGCTCTGTTGCTATACGATGTTGCAGCCCGTGACCGCCTGTGCTGTCCTTGGGACCCCTTTGAGCCCTCTCCCCCCCTCCCTGGAGGGTATGTGTGCCTCCCTGTCTGTGGTGTTATTCACACTGTCTAGCTGGACCATGGCTGGTTGTGCATCCACCGGGCTCCCGCTTCCTGGCGCCCATGGGGCCCCCCATAGCTGGACCTTCCACGAGACCATGTCACTGTGTGACCTGTGGCATACCCCGGATGTGCAGCTGCTCCTGGGCTGCTCGAACAGCCAGTCGGGGGCTTATGCGAGCCTGAGCTCTGGTCTTTGCTACTTCGGCTATGAGGCAAGCGCTCGTGATTGCCGACTGCATGCGGAGACTCTGGGACTGGTTCCCTTCCCTGATGGGCGCATCCTGGAGATGAGGTGCTCTCATGTGGCCTGGTCTGTGGCTGAGACTGTGTCTGCACTGTCTGTGTGCAGCCTGGCCGCCTACACAATCTGCCTTGCGGAGGGAAGCCCTGCCTTGGCCGTGTCCTACTTTGGCTGTGTTCACAGGGCCCATGGGTACCAGCGCTCCCGTGGGGCGGTGTATCACTGGCTGTTAGAGCTGGGACAGCTTCCGTGGCCCCCTGCTGCTGACTTCTGTGTGTCTGAGCCTACCGCGGCGGAACTGGCGGTGCTGTTGGGCGTCTAGGCCCATTTGGATGTGCAGTTGGGGCTGTCCATGCAGGATCCCTTCGAAGCCTACTACCTGATCGCCCACCACATGTCCTTGTTGGGGTACCACCGAGACAAGATCCATTGTCCCCAACTTGTTCATCAGGTGGGGCACCCGGCCCCTGGGCCCGTCGTGGCCCCCAGCAGCTGGCTGTGAGTCCCGGTGTGCCTTCCGGCCCCCCGGTTGCCTGCCCCTGTGTGGGCTCCCGCCCCTTCCCCAAGGCCGGTTTCCACTGGCTGATCCCCCCTGATGTCTCTGCCGTGCTGCTGTGCTGCCTGCTTCCCGGGGTGCTGTTGCTCCTGCCTGTGGCGCCGGGCTCCTCCGACCCCCCCCTGTCTGCCTCCACACCCGGTGTTCCCTCCATGGTTGCCTTCGCCGGTGCCTGGGTCCGGCTCTCTGCATGGCCTCACCGACCCGCCTGTGTCCAGCAAACTTTCCTCACCTGCCAGCGCTGCCACCTGCGGCCCCTGCGCCCCCCTTGGGTGCCTGTGTGACCTCGGGGTTCTGGGGCCCCCCAACTGCCCCTCCCAGCTTCCTCCTGGGGGGGAGGGTTCGCGTCCTTGGACCTGCTGCGTTGTACCAGCTCTCCTGCCTGCCCTCCATCGGCCCCTCGCCAGGGTGTGGGGTCTGCGTGTGCCTCCTGGACTGTTCCCGGCCCACTCGCTATGCCGTGTGGACTCCCGTTGTGCCTTGGTCCTGAGTTCCTGGGGCCCCCCATTCCGGGACTGTCTATGTTGCTGTGGGGGTGCCCGTGTGGACAGTTCTGCTGTGGGGCTTGTGGTTGCTGTTGCCAGTGTCCTGCCCCTGTGCCCTTCCTCCCTCTTCCCTGTTCCGTGCCCAGTGTGCCTTGTGTGTTGTCCCCCCTTCCCTTCCTTTCCCTTCTCTCTCTGTGTGTGTGTGTGTGCCCGGTTGTGTGCTTGTGCTACATGTTCCACTATGCCCCCAATGTCTGTGTGCCTGTTGTGTGTGGTACCTGGCTGGCTCTTCTCCCTCTCTCCCCTCCCTTCCTGTTTCCCTTGTGTGGGCGTTCCCTTTTGTGGCTTTTGGCTTCGTTTGCCCTCAGGCGACCATGTCTGTGTCCCGCCCCTGTCCGGTGGGTTCTGGGTGTTTTGACCACGGCTGGGAATCGGCGTCATGTCTGTTGCATTGCCCCGGTCTGTGATCTGCCATGGTTCCGGTCCCGTCACGTCTGTTCGGGGCTTTTCTTCACCCCGGGGGGGTGGTTGTTCGGTTCACCCCCACCGGGAATCCAGTGTGGTGAACCAGGCGCCCGTAACATCTGGAATCACCCCGTGTCTATTCAATTACTTTGTAAAGCACCAGGTACATTGCTTGCGCTATATAAATGCTTGCTAATAATATAATAATAATAACCACACCCAAACCTCCTGCACAGAAAAAAATGTATCCAAGAAGAAACAGAGTTTACTACAAAATCTGCCACAAGCAGAGACTAGGACTTACCAGAGTAACAATTTTAAAGGAGTTGACTCAAGAACCAGACACTTTCATCTTCTGTTCTCAGTTGTAGTTGCCAGGGAGGACTCCCGGCATCTTCGCAAGTGTGTAGCTTTAAGTCTTCTTTCTGATCCCTCACTCCTGGGTTGATTTTGCAGCAGGCCAATCCCCTTACCTCCCCTGACATGCTAGGAGTCTCTTCTTCAGCTCTAATCCTTCTGTCCTTGCCACCACAAGGAGGAGGAGAGAATGGTAAAGGAGCCACTGTGATGAGTCCAGCTAACAAAGGTTCCTGTTATGCTGGGATGATACCTGTTAAATTGGTTTTCAAGCAAGCGCAAAGGATCCCTAACACAAGTAATGATTTGGGTTGTATTATCATACCTCAGCCTCCAGGGAAGGATGGGGTAAAAATGCTAAGAAAGAAAGAAATAAAATAAGAAATACCATGTCCAATAGTCAGCTGTAAATTCTTTAGGGCCAGGAGTTTCTTTCTTCCTATTTGGGGCAGCAGGTCTCATTCACGTGGGCTGTGAAAAAAAGGAAAAACAAAGAAACCTAATATTGCAATCAAAATAGATACTGGTAATTACTGCAAATAATTTATCTGATGATTGACAGCTATAGCATATAGTCTAGAAAGAGTGTGTTTGCTATGTTGGTCCCAAATGTAAGTGATGGAGACAAGTAGTTCAGGTGGTAACTTTCATTGGACCAATTGCTGTTGGTGGTTTTGGGCCACACAGGGCCCTTCTTCAGGTATGTAAGGAGACAATACAAGATACAAGGCAACTATACCTACTGATCACTTCATTCACATAAAAAACAAATTAATAATCCTTGCATGAACAAATGAACTCACACAGAAAAAGAATGATGGACAAGAATCCTGAATCATCTATGGCTGTTCACTAGTGGTGGGACCCCGGGCCCATTACCGGCTACCGGATTTACCGGTTACCGGTTCTAGGAAAACCGGATTCCCGGATTAAATCCGGTATACCGGTACCGGATTTATTTCATTGGTTTCAATGGGGCGCTGTGTCCCCATTGAAACCAATGAAATATCCCTCCCCCTCCCCCTCCCAGGCTGCGCGGGTGGAAGGGGGGACACCCCCCACCCACCCTGCCCAGCCTGGCTTTTTGTTTAAAAAAAGAACAGAGT
>QEPC01006369.1:635868-647274 GCA_003113815.1 Sphenodon punctatus
CCGCTTGACACTGGAAGCTGCCTGAGGGGCATTTAAGGAGTGGACCGGCAGCTGCGTCACAGACCGCAAACCAGCATCCACAAGCCGGCGGGCCATGGCCAAGAGCGTGGCCCTTTGGGGCCCTTCAGGGTCCATTGGGGATTGGGGTGTCAAAATTACTGTTGGGAGTGCTGACCAAAGTGTTCCTGGGCTACCCTATTAACGAATACTGTTTTTGGGGCACCTGTGTAATATCCTGTCTTGGTGGGTTTTGGGGGAGGTATACATCTGCTTACAATACTCCCTGTCAAAGAACCAGTGGGGCTAGTCGACCAATAAGGGAAGACTTTGCAGTAGCCACTGACTGGTCATGACAAAGAAGGGGAGGAAAGGGAAAAGGCAGAGTGCAAGCTCTGGAACTAGATGGGCTTCTAGGCAATTGAGGCTGGATGATCTTTTAAAGAGCCCCTCCCCAGCCTCTTGTATTGGGGAGCAGGAGTTGCTGTCCCCATCTAAAGTACAACATTTACAGCCTGAGCGATTGGGGCCAGCTATTCATTTATGCGAGGGGTCCCCTGCTCTGCCTGGTTTAAACATGTCAGTTACTCAGGTGGCTAAGGACTTACCACCCATTCCCTCGAGGCCGCTGTCCTTGCCCGATCCAAGCTCCCCAACCCCTCAATTGACAGAGGATATATTATCTGTTCCATCAAGGAGAGTGTCTCTGTCTGGCACAACTACTCTAACTGCCCAGGTGGCAGAGGACTTACCATCTGCCCCCCTGAGGACTATGTCTTTATCAGGTGCAACAATTTCTACTGATCCAGTGGCGGAGGATTTATTTACTGCATCTCCAATGAACACTGACTCCGAGCTTTTTGCTGGGTATGTGGGGAACCATAGTTTTTTAATTGGGGATTTGGTGTCCAAGCTTTATACCCACTTGGATAGCATATTTTCCCAGTTGAAATCTCAGCTTCGCCTCCTGGCTACAATCTCTGAGGTGATTACAGACAGTAGGGATGTTTTGTCTAGGTTACAGGGTTCCCGGGCACTCACTACAGCTTCTGTTGCTAGTCAGACCCTGGATTTTTCAAGTACAGATCCAAGAGCGCCTCAGCAGGATAATTTGTCGGACACTGTATCGTTGTCTGCAGCAAATGGAGTTGCTTAGTGGGTCCAGTACCTGATGCTCTGTTGTTTACAGTTGTTCCCTTGCCTTCTGGGTATTTTTCTTCCTGGAACTCCAAGTCACGTATCCAGACATTTGTATCTAATATTTTTCATTATTCTATTCCCATGCATTATATTAGGTGCATAGCTTACTTATCGGGGAACAGTGATACTCAACGTTTGATGGTTTACTTTAACACCCCTGTAACTGTTCAAAGGTTTCTGGCCCATCTAGATCTATTTAGTTCTTGTGGGGTTTATTTAGATAAAGTATATCAGAATCTTGCCGTCACGCCTTCCTGTATGTCCTTACCCTTGCACCCCCCCACGTCTCCTTCGTCTGGGGGCTTGGTCGGTCCCTTAATACCATCTCCGGAGGTAGCTACCCGGTCTATTCCTACTGAGTCCCCTGCCTCTTTGCTGCCAATTGGCACTAGACTTATGGAAATAGCTCATTATGAGGGAGCCAGGGAACCAGGCACTCCCCCCACTGCTAGCAGGTCTGCCTCTCCAGGGGGAAAGGTAGCATCTGCAGGATTTCAGGGCAGTGCTGGGGAGATATTGCCCCCTGTACCAAGGTCAGGGCATGGGGAGGTGCCAGACAGAGAGGATAGGAGTCCTCCATTAGGGCCCGAACAGATTAGTTCACAGGACAAGGGGAATTTGAGTGATGTGGATTGACCACCAACTGCCTCTTGTGACAATAGTCTCTGCCTTCGTCTCTGCTCATGGAACATTGCAGGCTGGGAGCGTCACAAGGCTGATCCCAGTTTTCTCTCCTTTATAAAACTACACCAGGTGGTCCTGTGTCAGGAAACCAGGGCCAAATTTCCCTTGGATCTGGAAGGTTACAATGCTTATGATCTTCCAGCGGTTAGTTCTGCTGTACGGGGGTGAGCAAGTGGTGGGCTGGGGTGTTTTGTGTCACAGGAACTGGCTATTAGTGACTTTGTGCTGATTTTTTCTCCTCAATTTGCCCTGGGATTTGTGGCTAGGATGAGGGCTCTTACCCTGATTGTTCTTGCCATCTATATCCCCCCGTGAAATTCTAGGTTCTATAAGGACAGTATTTGGGGGAATTGGACAATTTATTGGGTGACCTTAGTTATAAATACCCGAGAGGGTTATTTATTTTGCTTGGGAATTTTAACGCTAGGTTGGGTCGGGAAGATAGTGCGTTATTGCCATATTGTACTCCGAGCTTCGAGTCGCCTTCGAACGAACTCTTGACCAGAAAGTCTAAGGATCCATCTATCAATTTATCAGGTGTTCAGCTGGCAAACCTTGCCAGTTGTCATCGCCTGCATATCCTTAATGGGACTGGCTTTTCTGACCCAGTGGGTGAGTTCACATATCTGGGGCTTTCGGGCTCCAGTGTAGTGGACTTTGCCCTTGTTTCTTCAGACCTGGTTCCCCATGTCCTAGATTTTACTATTGGGTCAGAATTGGTTGGAGATCACCTACCATTGTCTCTTACCCTGGCTTTGTTCCTTCCAACTGAGGGTTTGTCAATCCCCCAGGAGGGTGATCTCACGGGATTAATGAGGCATAAGGTCCCTCCTTGGAACGATTCCTTGGCTAAAGATCTGGCAATTTCCCTCACCCTGCCTTCTATTTGTTAGCTGAGGGATCAATTAATCTATTCCTCGGATAGCCAGCAGATGGTGGAGCTTTTTAACCAGATCTCCTCCTTGCTGTCTCGCTTGCCGTGTTTGCAGGGTTAGGATCCTCAGGGACCTCACTGTAGAAAGGGTAAGCTGTGATTTGACAGGGAATGTCACACCGCTTGGGTCAGATTGAAATCTATTTACTCTCAATATAAAGGCAGTACCTCGGCCAGGCTTCCATCTGAATACTGGTCTTGTAAGGCTGAGTACAGGGGATTGCTTATAAAGAAAAAGAGGGATTTCCAGGAGGGAAATTGGGCGAGACTTTGTCAAGTGACTGAGAACAAGGACACCAGACTTTTTTGGCATCTGGTCAAGAGCTCTAATGTTAGAGAACCTAGGGTTGCCTCATTGTCAGTTACCCCTCAAGCCTGGAGGAACCACTTTAGCGAATTGCATAGTCTGACTAGCAGACCCCCAGCAGAAGGTCTCTCTCCATTCTTGACTTAGGATCTCCCTACTTGGTCTCCAGTGACAAAGATTGAGGTTGAGAAGCTCGTAGAGTCCTTTAAGAACGGGAAGGCACCCAGGACTGACCGGATCCATATTGAGTTTATTAAAAAATACAGGGAATGGTGGATCCCTTTACTAGCAGCTCTTTTTACTGCAATCAATGGGTCGGGCAGAATCCATGGGGGAGTGGGGTAAGGCAGTAATTATCCCTCTATACAAAAAGGACCTTAAGTCTAACCCGGCAAACTTTCGACCCATAAGTTTGCTATCAGTAGTGGGAAAGATATATTCCAAATATCTGTTGACAAGGTTTACGAAGTGGATGATTGAGACCAGGGCTCTGGCTGCGGAGCAGGCCAGGTTTCAAAGTGGTCACTCCACTCTGGAGCAATGCTTCATTCTGTCTCATTTGCAGGCTAAATACAGAGCTCAGAATAAAATCTTTTTTGCAGCATTCCTGGATCTTAAGTCTGCTTTTGACACTGTTGATAGGGAGATCCTTTGGGAAAAGCTGTGGAGGTCTACCATTGACAGAAGGCTAGGACATGTCTCATTTGTTCCCTCCACAGAAATTCCTTGCTGGTGGTGAGAGTTGATGATCGGGGCCATGTTACAGCACCCATAGGGGTGTGAGGCAGGGTTGTGCCCTGGCCCCGATGTTGTTCAACTTTTATATCAACGAAGTCATCCCTTTAATGTTGGATACCCATTTTTTCCCACCAAAGCTGGGCTCCAGGGCTGTAGGATGCTTGGCTTATGCCGACAACATAGTTTTGCTATCCCAGACTAGAATAGGCCTTAGGAGGCAACTTAACTCTTTTGCTTCCTTTTGTATGGAAAATTGTTTACTACTGAATTATGATAAATCCAAGGTACTGGTGTTCACCAGCAGAAAGCTTAGTCCCTCTGTTTGGGATATAGGTGGACACCAAGTGTAGGAGGTCATCTCATTTTGCTATCTCAGCCTTATTTCCATAAATCTGGTTCCTGGAGGGTACATCTAAGTAGAGCTCTTGTGGCGGCTAAAGCTCCGCTGCAGGCAATGCTTGGTCTTTTTTTCCATCAAGGGAGGAATGCCATTCATCTTGCCTTCTGGGTTCTGAATAGTAAAGTGAGGGCCCAGCTGCTCTATGGGGCAGAGTTATGGGCCCTCCCGTTTGCTCAGGACCTGAACGCTGTACAGGCCAAGTTTCTAGTGAAACTTTTGGGCAGTCCCAAGTCAGTTCCACACGCTGCGTTCAGACTGGAACTTGGCCAGGATGCATGGCAACTAGTAGCCCTGGAGGCAGCAGCCAAGCTGTGGTGCAAAATTTTCCTGGGTCAGTGTTCAGAACTCATGAGGGAGGCAGCCGGAGAAACTTTCGTTAGTCCATGGCAAGCATCTTGGTAGGTGTATTTGGCAGAGATAGGGATCTCCAGGGACTATTTGTCCCACAAGCCACTTGGTACTTTTAGGAGGGAGGTCCTTACTAGACTGAGGGACATATATATAGGCAGAGGGAGGTAGGGATTATAAATGCCTCACTTCATTTAAGGGATTATGTGGATTGGGTACCAGAGTAGGGCTATATGGCTAGTTATCTCCTGACCACCATCTCGCTAAGGGCAAAGCAACTTTTGTTTCGTGCCCATGTAAATGCCCTCCCCTCGCAAGTTTTACAGGGACGGTTTCGGGGTGTGCCTTTTGTCAACCGCCTATGTCCTGTTGACCAGATCACTGCCGAAACCGTGGGGCATATGATCTTAAGTTGCCATCTTTATGACATGGCTAGGACAAAATTTCTAGCCTGGCATTTGAACAAGTACCCAGGACATTCCGAGGTATTCATTTTGAGTTCCCTATTGAACAATCCAAAGGTTCAGGTAATTGAGGTCATGGCAGCATTTCTCATCCAGATGGCCAATGACAGGGAAAATTTCATGGCTTTCAAAGCTCCCCTCCTGGAGCCTGTCCTTGAGGTATAGAGAGGGGGCTCCAACTGGTGTGCTTCGGCACTCAGAGAATTTGAATGTCTTGTTTTATTATATTTTTAGATTAGTTCAATCATGTATATTCTTGATGAGTTGTATTTTGTATCTAGATTGAGAGGTAATTAGTGGACAAAGTTGTGTGTCCTTTTGTTTGTATGTTGATATGCATATATGCAATGGTCTAAGACCATGCAATAAATTGAACTGATTTGTATCAGTATCAATAGCGCTATTTTCGGATGTTCGGCCGCATTCGGCCGAACCAAACTCCACCGAACCGAACAACTGAACTCAGGTTTTGAACTGAATGACCGAATATCTGAACCACGTTCTGTTCGCACATGCCTAGTAGAAGCCGTAACACCGCCTCTTTAAGACAGCTCAGCATCCTTCCCTCCCTAAGGGAGGCATTGATCACCCCTGCCAGCAACGGCCCTATTGTCTCCCGGTTGGTCTTCACCAGCCAGGATGGGCACGGATCTAATTCACAACAGGTGGCCCTGACTGTCACAAGAGCCGCATCATCAGAGGGAGACACCCACTGAAACTGATTCCACAACCATCGACAGGGTTGGGCTTCCTGTACCTCCGATTCATCCACTGTCATTAATGCAGCATCGAGATTGTGGTGAATCTGAGCGATTTTATCTACAAAAAAGTCAGCAAACATGTCACAGCAGGCACTGGAAGATTCCAGTTCCCGGCGGAGAGAGACCTCTGAGATCAGTCTCTGTACCACCCGGAAAAGCTCCGTTGGACGTGACTTCACAGACACAATAAGGGTAGCAAAGAACTCTCTCTTTGCTACCCTTACTGCACCAGCATAAGCTCTTAAACTAGCTTTACGCTGCAATCGGTCAGTTTCATCATGAGTTCGACGTCACCTTCGCTCCAATCACTGTCCATCCTGCTTCATTCAGTGGAGGTCCTCCATGAACCATGGTGACCCCCGTCATCAGCTTTCTGGAAGCAGATGCTTGGGAGTCATTCGATTGATAGCCTCAGACAACAAGCTGTCCCAGAAGGCAATGAGGTCGCAGAGTGAACGATCATCAAGATCAGAGGGCATTTCCTCAAGAGCATTCCAGAACCTCTCTGGTTCCATAAGTCTCTGAGGGTGGACCCAACAAATTGCTCCTGCAACCTTCCAGGGGCAGACATGCGCCAGGAGACGGGTCCGGAGAATGCAATGATCCTTCCATGAGAGGGGTAAAACCGTTACCACCCCCACCACCAGATCCCCTGCCTCAAGGCCAGTAAAGAACATCAGGTCAAGGGTATGTCCCCCCTCATGCGTCAGGCTGTTTACCCTCTGAGACAGTCCCATGGTTATCATGGCGTCCATGAATTCACTCTCTGCTCCCCCCAACCTGGCATCGGTGTGAATATATATATGGTGTACCTCTCTCTCTGAGAGAGAGAATAGAGATAGATTAGAGACAGATTAGAAATAGTAGATATACCTCTGAGTTTTCCTTTTCCCTTCCCCTGTCTGTCTCCCCCTATCCATATATTATATAGATATAGATATTAGTTGTATATATATAGATTAAATATTTAAATACTAGGCTGTTTTATTTTATATATATTAGGATTATAGGATAGGAACATTTTGTATTATACATAGGTTAGGTTTAGCTTAGATTCTGTATATATTATATAAATAAAATTACACATTGTGTACAGTATATATCATTGTGTGCAGTTCTTTCTGTATCACAATGGGTATTTTTAGAATCACAGTTCTCCTGGTTGTTTGCTGTAACATCCAGAACTTTCTGTGTGTCTAAATCACTCATCCAGATCTTAAACATCCAGATCTTTGAACTTCTGCATGAAACTTCTCCCAGAACTTTTGTGTGTAAAAGGTTCTCCTGGTAAACTGTTTTGCTCTAGGCAGCTGCGGTCACGTGGTTTCCATGGCAACCTGTCACATTTACAGCTGCAGCCACTTTAGGCTGCCTCAGGGCAGTATTTGTGTGAAGAATGCATTCAGGAACTGCTTCAGGGCAGTGTGTGTGTGAAAAATGAATCCGGAACTTACTTGTGGACTTGTAAACCCAGAAAACAAGATTGAAACATCCGGAACTTCTTGGGTAATTGTTACGATGCCACAGTCACCCACAATGACTCCCCTGTGGTGGCTGATGGTACCGTAACATCTAACGGGATTTCCGCCAGAGGTTCAGCCCAGTGAATACCTGGTGGGAATCTCAGTGACCAGGCTTCCAGACCTCCAGCTGCCTGGAGGTCCAAAAGCGTGGTGGGATCGGGCCCCAAGCATGATGGGATTGGCCATGGTCCAGGATGAGCCACAGGTAACGTCTGTTACCTGCAGCCCAGCCAGATCATGGACCCGGCCACAGTCCAGGATTGGGCGCAGTGGCCGCATTGGCTGCTGCGCCCACCCATCTCCCGGAGGGCGGGCAGCCAAAGGAGCACCGGGGGGACGTGGCTGTGCGGCCGCACATCGCGTCGTNCTTTCAAAGCTCCCCTCCTGGAGCCTGTCCTTGAGGTATAGAGAGGGGGCTCCAACTGGTGTGCTTCGGCACTCAGAGAATTTGAATGTCTTGTTTTATTATATTTTTAGATTAGTTCAATCATGTATATTCTTGATGAGTTGTATTTTGTATCTAGATTGAGAGGTAATTAGTGGACAAAGTTGTGTGTCCTTTTGTTTGTATGTTGATATGCATATATGCAATGGTCTAAGACCATGCAATAAATTGAACTGATTTGTATCAGTATCAATAGCGCTATTTTCGGATGTTCGGCCGCATTCGGCCGAACCAAACTCCACCGAACCGAACAACTGAACTCAGGTTTTGAACTGAATGACCGAATATCTGAACCACGTTCTGTTCGCACATGCCTAGTAGAAGCCGTAACACCGCCTCTTTAAGACAGCTCAGCATCCTTCCCTCCCTAAGGGAGGCATTGATCACCCCTGCCAGCAACGGCCCTAATGTCTCCCGGTTGGTCTTCACCAGCCAGGATGGGCACGGATCTAATTCACAACAGGTGGCCCTGACTGTCACAAGAGCCGCATCATCAGAGGGAGACACCCACTGAAACTGATTCCACAACCATCGACAGGGCAGGGCTTCCTGTACCTCCGATTCATCCACTGTCATTAATGCAGCATCGAGATTGTGGTGAATCTGAGCGATTTTATCTACAAAAAAGTCAGCAAACATGTCACAGCAGGCACTGGAAGATTCCAGTTCCCGGCGGAGAGAGACCTCTGAGATCAGTCTCTGTACCACCCGGAAAAGCTCCGTTGGACGTGACTTCACAGACACAATAAGGGTAGCAAAGAACTCTCTCTTTGCTACCCTTACTGCACCAGCATAAGCTCTTAAACTAGCTTTACGCTGCAATCGGTCAGTTTCATCATGAGTTCGACGTCACCTTCGCTCCAATCACTGTCCATCCTGCTTCATTCAGTGGAGGTCCTCCATGAACCATGGTGACCCCCGTCATCAGCTTTCTGGAAGCAGATGCTTGGGAGTCATTCGATTGATAGCCTCAGACAACAAGCTGTCCCAGAAGGCAATGAGGTCGCAGAGTGAACGATCATCAAGATCAGAGGGCATTTCCTCAAGAGCATTCCAGAACCTCTCTGGTTCCATAAGTCTCTGAGGGTGGACCCAACAAATTGCTCCTGCAACCTTCCAGGGGCAGACATGCGCCAGGAGACGGGTCCGGAGAATGCAATGATCCTTCCATGAGAGGGGTAAAACCGTTACCACCCCCACCACCAGATCCCCTGCCTCAAGGCCAGTAAAGAACATCAGGTCAAGGGTATGTCCCCCCTCATGCGTCAGGCTGTTTACCCTCTGAGACAGTCCCATGGTTATCATGGCGTCCATGAATTCACACTCTGCTCCCCCCAACCTGGCATCGGTGTGAATATATATATGGTGTACCTCTCTCTCTGAGAGAGAGAATAGAGATAGATTAGAGACAGATTAGAAATAGTAGATATACCTCTGAGTTTTCCTTTTCCCTTCCCCTGTCTGTCTCCCCCTATCCATATATTATATAGATATAGATATTAGTTGTATATATATAGATTAAATATTTAAATACTAGGCTGTTTTATTTTATATATATTAGGATTATAGGATAGGAACATTTTGTATTATACATAGGTTAGGTTTAGCTTAGATTCTGTATATATTATATAAATAAAATTACACATTGTGTACAGTATATATCATTGTGTGCAGTTCTTTCTGTATCACAATGGGTATTTTTAGAATCACAGTTCTCCTGGTTGTTTGCTGTAACATCCAGAACTTTCTGTGTGTCTAAATCACTCATCCAGATCTTAAACATCCAGATCTTTGAACTTCTGCATGAAACTTCTCCCAGAACTTTTGTGTGTAAAAGGTTCTCCTGGTAAACTGTTTTGCTCTAGGCAGCTGCGGTCACGTGGTTTCCATGGCAACCTGTCACATTTACAGCTGCAGCCACTTTAGGCTGCCTCAGGGCAGTATTTGTGTGAAGAATGCATTCAGGAACTGCTTCAGGGCAGTGTGTGTGTGAAAAATGAATCCGGAACTTACTTGTGGACTTGTAAACCCAGAAAACAAGATTGAAACATCCGGAACTTCTTGGGTAATTGTTACGATGCCACAGTCACCCACAATGACTCCCCTGTGGTGGCTGATGGTACCGTAACATCTAACGGGATTTCCGCCAGAGGTTCAGCCCAGTGAATACCTGGTGGGAATCTCAGTGACCAGGCTTCCAGACCTCCAGCTGCCTGGAGGTCCAAAAGCGTGGTGGGATCGGGCCCCAAGCATGATGGGATTGGCCATGGTCCAGGATGAGCCACAGGTAACGTCTGTTACCTGCAGCCCAGCCAGATCATGGACCCGGCCACAGTCCAGGATTGGGCGCAGTGGCCGCATTGGCTGCTGCGCCCACCCATCTCCCGGATGGGAGCCAAAGGAGCACCGGGGGGACGTGGCTGTGCGGCCGCACATCGCGTCGTGCCATCCAGCCCCACCCCCCTCCCTGACCCCCAAGCAGAATCAGGCCAGCACGTCTAAAGGACGGCCAGACTGTTTCCTGACTGGGATCCGAAACGGATCCCGGAGCACAATTCAGTGTGGTGGGCCTGGCGGCCTGTCACGTCTGAAATTACCCTTTAACGCGTGTCTAAAAATGCACAGAGAAGGGGAAGAAGTTCAACTTCTGAAAATAATTCTTCATTGGTATACAAAATTGATACCAATACCAAAAATAAAATCTTCGTTTGAAATCGATACGGATACCAATAACGACAGCAATGACTAAAACAACATTTCGTTATTAACGAAAACGACACATTTTAATAATGAAAATGATAGCAAAAAACTAAAAATGACATGGGGCCCTGGTGCACACCCCTAGTAAAAACAGACATGACGGTGGACTGCTTTGGCCTAGGACCCACCGGCACATCTGTTTACATGCTGCCAGATGCTAGCCTGGGACTGCCCAGGGCACGTAGGTGGATAGCCCAGGCTGCATCACTGGAAAATCTCAGAGGATGCAACACAGGACACCCACATGGGCCAACATGGGTATGCATGTGTGTTCAACCCTGCCATACCCACATTGGGGCAGGGGCCACGGCACTGGGGGAAGGGCAGAGGCAGAGCCACCCGCGCATTTGTTGAGCTCCCTGCCCTACCCAAGGTGTGTGGATGGCAGAACATGGGCACGTTTATTCATTGCTCCTCCCCAACCCGGGCCATGTGAGCTGTGGTTTTCTGCCCCTGGCTGGGAAACTGCTACACCACCTACATGGACCTTTTGAGGCATACAGTTTATCCCACCCACTAGGGGCATTGGGAGTAGAGATAGTGAGTTAGTGTGTGTGTCACTTTAACCTTTCTGATCTCTGCTTCTAAGCCCCCTTCCCTCTCTCGGGTGGGATGTACACAGGAAGCTCCTACTGGACTTCCTCCTTCTTCCTGACCTTTCTCCATTCCTTTCTTCTCTCTCTTACCTTCAACATGACTGGCCACCATGCTGGTGGCAGCTAGCTAGTAAGATCTAGGGATAGGCCTTTCCTATCACAATGTATTTCTCAATAAAGTAGATTATTTTAATCTAGAAACAATCTCCAAAGTGTTGATTACTTCTAAGCTGTTGCTACTGAGAATTC
>QEPC01006369.1:659197-693591 GCA_003113815.1 Sphenodon punctatus
CTCTCCGCTCTTCCTCTGCCCCTCCCTCACTCTCCCTCATTTCTCGTGCTCATCTAATCGCCTTTGACCATTTCCCTCACTGGCCCCATGCCTGGAACTCCCTCCCTACCCACATCCGCCTTGCCCCCTCCCTCCGCTCCTTCAGATCCCTCCTCAAGACCTACCTTTTCCTCGCCGCCTTTCCCAATGCCTGCTAGTCGTTCCCCATATACTTACTGTCTGCCCTCCTCTGCAGACTGCTGAAACCAACCTGATTGTAACCAAGTCAAGCACATGCACCTGAGATTTTGCAGCCTCTTGAATGTTTGTTTGTCTTCTCCCCTGTCTCTTCCACTGTCCCCTCTCCCTGTCTCCCCCGCCTTGTCTTTTAAGTCACAAACAGGGACCGCATCTATTTCTATGTTCTGTACAGTGCCAGGTACATGACTGGTGCTATATAAATGTTTTTTATAATTATAATAATAATAATAATAATAATAATAATAATAATTTCATTTTAATTTTGTACCCCACACACTACACCACAGGTGTCTCGTAGCGGCTTACATTCATAAATGAAATACAATATAAGTACATAACAAACAATACATAACCAGTACGTAATATAAGAATACATAATCTAAACAATACATCGTCTAAACATATATCAAACATCAACCCAATAGCAGTCCACTTGAAGGAAAATATACAAACCCAACCCCCTCCCATCCCAAACCCCACCCCACCCCAACCCTTTCACTGCTTCCTGCTCTCACCAGGCAGCCCCAACCCTCACGCTGCACCCACCTCACACCTGGGGCTGCCCTCGGGACCTCCCCCCTCCCTATCCCAGTCCCACCTATTTTACCCCACAAATGCATGGGCCTACAGCCCTGCCAACAATAATATTTTAAGCTGGCCCAATGAAGCCAGTTTCCAAAGAGTATGAATCGAAGCCCCAACCTCTCCCCGTGGCAGGAGGGAGAAGGAGCAGTCCAAAAGTGGGGGAAGTCCAGAGAGTGCAGTGGGACCCCTAGGTGCAGGGCTCTGAAAGTCCCCCTTGAACTGCACTCTGCCGTTCTGGGGTCTTGCCTCCATCCCCTTCACATGGAGAGGCCATCTCCTCTACTGCCCCACTGATGGCTCCGATGACATTGCCACTATTTTGGTTAATTGTGGTGGCCATTTTTTGCATGTGCAATAAGGAGCAGGGAGAATGCCAAGCCTGGCGGAAACCCCACAGCTGTGGCAGTGCTTCAGTCAAGCTTTCTGAGTGTGGCTAGTAAGTAAGCTCCAGGATCCCAGGGGATGGGGGTAGAGGGAAATACAGATCTGAATCTTGGACCTATAACTGGGAGCCCTAAATTACAGGTTGGTTGGGATTAATCTGTAACGGCCAATTCCAGGAAGTTATGGATTAATCCAAAACCAATATGACCGTCTGCTGAAACTACTTTTTCTAATGCAAGATGTGGTCTTCATGAGTTTATTGCAAGTTTCAGAATTTTAAGTTGTAAGAAAGCCCTAAACTCATGAGACTTGATAATTTTTGGAAACTCCATAGATCATAGAGGAAGTTAAGTAATTATTGCACTATACAGCTATGGTGATTAACGTACTTGACTCTCCCTCAGGTCAGTGGGAGTTGAGGGCCTTTCTAACTTCACTAACTACTAGGGATGGGACTCTGGGGCAAATTTTGGATTCCATTTTTTCAGATTCAGTTGTCCAAGAATTTTGGTTCCTGATTCGGTTTTGGATTTGGTTGTTTTTGCGTGGGGATTGCAAAGAAAAATACCTGGGGGGGAACCAAATCACCCAAAACCGAATCAAGAACCCAAATTTCAGGAGTACTGAATTGGCCATTTCTGGGTCAATTCATTTCTAACTGAATCCAAAATTCCCATCCCTACTGACTACATTGAAAGAAAGGATTTGGAGTGAAATAAATAGGATTTCTCCCCTCCCCCCCCGACTTCATGTCCTCTGCTGGCCCTGAAAACCATTCTCTGGAAAGTCAGCAACACCAGTCGTTAATGCTGTGGAGAATTTGTATAACAGCCATATGATATATGTGATTGCCAAGGATAATGTAGATGAGAGGGTCCATCCTCTCATCAACAGGGTAAAGCAACACTATTAGCATGGTAGGTGTATTATGACTGGAAAAAGGAGTCAAGATGGACTCCATTGTCAAGCAGAGGACCTGTTGGCTTCAACCTGAATAATGCACCTACCATTCTCACCATTGACTATGTCCTGTCTGTGAAAATATGCCTGCAGTGCATATCATCTAATATAAAGTTCCATATTTTCACAGGGATGGAGAGAACTTTGAAATTCATTCACTGCCATCTTTGTCCCTCCAGTCTGGAAAGGCATTTTGACAGGCATGTTGAGCACATATAATGATGTTTTTCTTCCCTCTATTCTTCAACTCTCATTTTGAGGAGGGTACATATTATGATTTTCCCATACCCATCAAAATGTGCACTTTTTGTGAATGGGAGTAAAACGAGGGGGGAGGGGAGGAAGGGAGCGGTGGGGAAATGTTTTGATAGGCTCCCCCCTTACCTTTCATGTGCTTTCTGCTTGGGAAAACAAACAAAACAGTCTCTGAAACTTCCTAACCATTAGAACAATGCAACAATGGAAAAAGCTATCATCTCCTTTCTGGAGGTTTTTTTTTTTTTTTTAAATCAATAAAATCAAAGCTGGGACAGCGATGCTTTAGGTATAACTGTATCCTGCTTCAGCGTAGGGGGTTGAACTAGGTGACCCCTGAAGTCCCTTTCAGCTCTCCACTTCTGATCAAACTGGGCATGATAAGAGCAGTTTCACAGGACTTAAGGTGCAGTCAAATTGTCCTTGCTTACCTGACGCATTCAGAGAAGTTGGAAAATCCTGAGCAGCAGAGAGGGACTATTTCGGCTACTGCCAATTTGGATGTTCAAAAATCATGAATCAGGCCGCCCAGAAATCATGAGACTTTTTATTAATTAAATGAGGACTCCTTTTCCAGGCCTTCTGTTTCCTGAGGGCACTGAGGTCGCTTTCCCCCAGCTTTTCTCCACAATCATGATTTTCTGATTTCCTTATGAGACTTGTCATTTAAAGTTTCAAGAAACTGCTAGAATCATGATAAGAATCATGAGAACTGACAATCCCATTATTTTTCAAGAGGGTACATTTTCGTGTGGCACCTTCTTAAAATGGACTATTTCTTTAAATAGGGTCTGATTGAAACAGGCGTTCTATCCAGAAATGTAACTGAGCATATGCATAGGCAGCTGATGTCAGTGAGAGCTGCAGTTTCTTGGCACCTCTGAAAATCAAGCTCACATGACAAATCAGCCATGGCAACTTACAGACGACTAAGCAGAGTTCCCTGACCAGCTATTACAGTCAATTTTTGTAAAAAATAAAAGATACAACACACATGACAGCACTCCTACAGTGATGAAACCTATGTGGATTCCCTGATGTGATATTGTGTTGCCCTCTGTGCCTAAAACAATCTCCCACTCCTATCTGCCAAGATCTTCAAATCTTTCCTTAAAAATCTGTCTCTTTAAGCAGCCCCTCCTCCCTAATTTAAATAATTAACACACACCCCACTCCCTCTCCTGAACTGCTGTTCTCTATTTTCGCTTGTGTGTTTGTCATGTCTTGTTTAGACTGCGAGTTCATAATGCAGGGTGTGTGTCTGTGTAAATTTATTATGCTGTTTACTTGCTTGTATTTAATATTAATAATAGTGATGTCTGGCAACAGGACTGGGCAGATTCACAGACTGTCTTTAAGAAAGAGGCAGCCGCTGAATGCATAATCCAGGAGTGGGGAACCTTTTCCTTCCTAGTGGCCACTTTAAAAATGAGTACAAGAGAAGCAGAAGTTGGGACCTGGGATGCTTAAGGGGAGTATTCACTACTCAAGAAGAAGAGGGCCCAGCTCATGGGTCTGTCCATTGCAGCCATCCCCTATCCTTGTGTGCATACCCTCAACTCAATTCCCTTACCTTGATCTCAGTCTTCTAGTATTTGAGGATTGGAACTGGATCCAGGGACCAGAACTAACCAAGCGCACATTTGTCTCTGCCAAGCTTGAAGTTCCCCACCCCTGACATAATCTTTCATTCCCTGGTCCCAAGTGAGGGGAATGTGATTTTCTCAGGATAGGGTAACACAGGGAAGGGGTTTACAGATTCAGATTAATCCGTAACTGTCTACTATAAATGGCAATTACGGATTAATCTGAAATTCACCACACCATTACGTATTTCCATATTTACAGATCCGTATTTTCCATTTACTTCTCATAGGAAACCAATCCACCATTCATTTCAACGGACCATTCATTCTAATAATCACATTATTAGAATGAATGGGCCACTGAGAGAGAGAGAGAGAGAGAGAGAGAGAGAGAGAGGGGTGAGGGGCTAGGTGTGGGGTGGTCGAAGGCTGGCAGCGAGGGGTGAGGAGCTAAGTATGTGGAGTGGCTGACTGAGGTGGGGGGTTGGGGTGCTGGAAGTAGGCCGAGTGGTTTGGGATGGAAGGAATGAGATTTTAGTTGTAAATGACAGAGTGGGAGTTTTATGGATTGGGTTTGGGGATGTTATTTTAATTGTATTGTGGGGGCTGCAGGTGGAGAGGGATTGAGGAGAGAGAGGAGCGTGGAGGAGACTGCAAGGTGAGACTCAGGAGTGCAGGGCAAGGTGGAATGGTATGCAAGTTGGGGTTTTGATGTTTTATATGTGTTATTTATTTGTATTGTGCTTTAATATATTGTTTTCCCCCCAAACTTACTTTAAAAAAGAAATATAACTCCCCACCCCAACTGCCAGCCCTCCACTTCCCCACACCTAGCCCCTCACCTATCTCTCTCTCTCTCTCAATGGCCCATTCATTTTAATAACACGCCTTTTAGAATTTACATTATTAATAGGGATGTGCGAACGGGGTTCAGGGGATGGGGGAAACCCAGTTTTCCCTCCCCTCTCCAGGCTGCACAGGTGCAAGGGGCACTGGGGCTCACCTCCCCCACCACCCTGCCCAGTCTCATGAAAAAAAAATTAAACCGCCCCACCCCAGGGATCACCCTACCTGGTTGTGCTGGGACTCTGGCCCTGGGTCCGGTGGCGGCAGCAGCAGTGGGTCCATCGGCACTCTGGAGCACTTCAGGCCTCTACTAGGTCTTCCGGGTCACATGACCTGGAAGGCCTAGTAGAGGCCTGAAGCGCTCTGGAGTGCCGACGGACCCGGACCTGCCGCTGCTACCACTGCCGCCACTGGACCCAGGGCCGAAGCCTAACCTACCTGGTGGTGCTGGGGTTCTGGCCCCGGGTCCAGTGGTGGCAGCGGGTCCAGCAGCACTCCGGAACGCTTCAGGCCTCTACCCGGAAGGCCTCTACCCGGAAGGCCTTTTTCAAAATCCCGCAAGGTGGGATTATATATGACAATGCGTACGATCATGTGAATTCAAGGCAGTCGCACATTGTTTGCCGACCGTGAACTAAATACCTCATACATTGAGGTATTTAATTTGCAGTCTGCAAACAACTTGCGACCGCCTTGAATGCACATGATTGTGTCCATCGTCATGTATAATCCCACCTTGCGGGATTTTGAAAAAATTACACGAGTGGGTCGCACGACTGCGACCTGCTCATATAAAAGCAGTCTAAATCCCGCACGCAAGATTTTTACATGCAGCGTGATTTTATGCCGTGTGTGCACCATGCACATATAAAAGCAGCCAGAGGAATTTGAATGGGTGTTGAATGTGTGGAAATACCAATTGAATTCATCAGTTTTCCCACTAAAAGACCTCAACTCCTCTGATGCTCAGACCTTTACAGGTCTTTCAGTTTATCAGGAGCAGAACAAACTGGGATGGTAAGAACTTCTAAGAGGATATTTCTCATGCCCAGTGATAACTGAACTCAACTAATACTTACTGATGCCGCTAATAACCTATTTTAATGTGTCAGCAGCACTCACTGCCTGAAAGCAGTTAGGTGCTCTAGCAAACAGAACTTAAACAGCATGTTACTACAAAGTCATCCACAACAGAAGCAGTACTCCACACAAACCAACATACACACTGGGGTGGTTGCTTACCAAAAGGACAGGACCTGCTGCCACCACAGTATGACACACTGCAGCTGTCCATAAGGAACCGGGACTTGAACTGGCTTGAACTTGGAGCCCCAGGGATAGTGAGTAGCTCCTCTGTCCAGAGCCATTGTTTTTTCAGAAGGACTTTTATGTGTGTCACCGGGGAGGGGGGTGTTTGGGGAGGGTAGCCTCGCTCTCTCAGATATGCAGTACCAATTTGTGAAAGGCTCTCCTAGGTCACAAGGGGAATGGAGGACAACAATGCCCATCAGGATAGTAGGTCGGCCGTTACCTCTAATTAAAGAGAACAGGCCACTATCATCATAGGGTGCCCTGACCCAGAGAGGCCACAAGGTACCCCCACACACCTTCTCATTTGGCATAACAGCGGCGGGGGCATGGCCAGGGGCAGGTCTGCAGCAGTAGATGGGGTTTCCCAGCTTGGGGCTACTGGGGGCGTGGCTGAGTGTTCTGCGGCATTCTCGTCTGTTGCCGTCATCGGCAATGTGGCTGTGGGCATGGTTACTGCCCGTGTGGCATCCTGGGGTGCCACGGTTCCTGCTGTTCTCGTTGGGCGGGGCTGATGCCAGCAATGGTGGCAGCTGACAATACCGGTACCAGCCAGTACCCGGGACTGGGCTTCAATGGGTGTCGAAGGTGAAAGGCCTGAGTGAGGCGAAGGGTGGACACATTGGAAGCAGGTTCCCAAGATTGGTCAGCAGGGCCATAGCTGATCCAATCAACGAGATAGTGGAGACGGCCCTGGAAAAGTTTGGTCCAGAATGGCTTTTACTTCAAACTCAGGGCCGGCGGCCGACTGTAAGACAGGTCCAGTCGGGTGTTGCGGGGATTCTCCCTGCCATAGTTCTTCTTTTTTGAGAAGGGAAACATGAAAAGTGGGATGAATGCGTATGTGAGGGGGTAATTGTACAGTATAGGTGACCTCATTCACTTGTCGGAGGATTGGGTAGGGTCCTATGTACCGATGATCCAGTTTTGCGGAAGGTCTGTTGGAAGGATAGTGTCATCTATTAATTCATACAAGGTCTCCAGGTTTGAGAGGAGGTGTAGGCCATCTATGTCGATCGACTCGTTCCTTGTATTTTTGCCGGGCTTGTTGCAACACATGACGGGCTATGGTTTGAGCTTGCCGGATCTGTTGTACTAATGCTCCCGCCGCAGGGAATGTGGTGGCGACGGCTTCTACGGCACTGTCTTGGGGGTGGAAACCATAGGTGACATAAAATGGGGAGGTCCCCAAGGATGCATTGGGTGCATTATTATAGGCATATTCGGCCAACAGGAGCCATCTGTGCCAATCGTCCTGCAAATAGTTGATATAACACTGGAGGTACTGCTCCATATTTTGGTTGACTCATTCAACTTGCCCATTTGCTTGGGGGTGGTATACAGTTGTCGGTTTGAGAGTGACTTGTAATGATTGAAAAAGTGTCTTCCAAAAATGAGATGTGAACTGTGTCCCCCGGTCACCGATGAGCTCTTGGGGCAACCGTGAAGTTTAAAGATATGGCGGATGAACAGGAGTGCTGTTTTCTTGGCTCATGGTAATCCTTTGAACGCAACAAAATGAGCCAGCTTGGTAAAATGATCTACCACTACAAGGACGGTGGTATACTGAGGGGAGGGGGTTAAGTCCACCACAAAAATCGAGGCCAATACACTGCCAAGGTCCCCGTGGTGTTGGGATCAGCTGAAGAAGCCCTGTGGGGGCTTTGCGAGATGTTTTTGTTTGGGCGCAGGTGGGGCAGCTTGCTACATATTGGAGGACATCCCGTCGTAGAGTGGGCCACCAAAAGGAGCGATGGATTATTTGTAGAGTTCGTTCAGCTCCGGGGTATCCTGCTGTGGGGGCATCGTGATGGGCCCACAACACGTCTTTTTGACACGATGGGGATACCACTACTGGGGTGTATCGCGTGGGTGGTCCCTCCTGTGTGGTGATCTCTGGTCCCTGGACCTCGGGTATTTCCCTGATTGCCGCGGTTCTGAGATCCTGGAGAGTGTAATATGTGCTGGCAAATGTGCGTGCATTTAGGATGGGTTCCAGGGTTGAAGATTGTTCCAGACGGCCTTCATGATATCGGGACAAAACGTCAGCTAAGACATGCAGTTTCCAGGGTCGATAGCTGATGTGAAAGTCAAATCTCGCAAAGAAGAGGGCCCAATGAGTGTGACGAGCGTTCGAGATATGGGCAGTTTGGAGAAAAGTTAGGTTTTTGTGGTCTGTTACCATGGTCGCTGGGTGTCAGGCGCCTTCCAGGTAGTGGTGCCAAACTTCAAAGGCAACCTTGATCATGAGGAGTTCTCGGTCTAAAATGTTATAGTTGCTCTCTGCCAGAGTTAGCTGCCTTGAATAATAAGCACACTGTAGTAAAGGGTTGGGTTTATCCGATTCTTGTAGAAGGACGGCCCATATAGCTCGTCCTGAGGCATCGGCTTCAACGAAGAAGGGCCTAGTGGGGTCCGGGTTCTGTAACAGGGGTGCAGATGTAAAGGCTTCCTTTAGATAGGAGAAACTATAACATTGTTCTGGGCCCCAGTGATATGGTTGGTTTTCCCTCAAGAGCAACGTCGGTGGAGCGGTGATCTCGGAGTAGTTGGGAATGCATTGCCGGTAGTAGTTGGTACTCCCAAGGAACCGCTGTAAGGGCTTTATGGCCTTGGGAGCTAGACAATTCTTCAGGGCTGCAACCTTCTGTGGGTCCATTTGAATTCCGCTGGGGCTGATGATAAAGTCCAAGAAGCTGAGGGAAGTAAGGTGAAATGAGCGTTTTTCCCTTTTGCAATATAACTTGTTGGCTCTGAGTCATTTGAGCACTTCGTGGATGTGGCGAACGTGTTCTTCCATAGTGGGAGAATAAATCAGAATGTCATATAAATATGCAATGACATAGACTTCCAGGATATCGTGAAATACGTCATTGATGAAGTGCTGAAAGGCTGCTGGAGCATTAGCAAGCCCGAAGGGCATTACCAGGTATTCGAATAGTCCATAATGCGTACGGAAGGCCATTTTCCACTCATCACCTGGGCTCATATGAAGCAATTTGTAAGCTCCCCATACGTCAAGTTCGTGAATACTTGGGCCCCCTGTAGATGGTCCAAAAGCTCCGGAATGAGGGCTAGCGGGTATCTGTTCTTTACCGTAATACTGTTAAGTCCCCTGTAATCCACACAGGGTCGAAGACCCCCGTCTTTCTTGGGTACAAAGAATATGGGGGCCCCAGCTGGGGAGGTTGAGTGCCGGATGAACCCTTGTTGTAGATTCTCGTCAAGGTACTGTCGTAACACTTGCAACTCGGGCTCAGCTAGGGCATAGATGCGTTCAAATGGGGGTTCCTTCCCTGGTACAAGGTCGATGGGACAGTCATATGGATGGTGTGGTGGTAACTCGGTAGATTTCCGGGATTCTCAGGTCTACGGGGCTTGACACGGAATGCTCGGTGGCTCTAATTGCTTGTAGGGGGTTTGGGAGAAGGCATTCTTGGCAACAACAAAGGGAAGAAAAGCATACTTGCTTAGGAGACCATGTAATGGTAGGGTTATGGTGACAGAGCCAGGGGATGCCCAGCACAATTTGAAAAAGGGGGATGCAGACTACATCAAATATAATCTGCTCCTTGTGGGTTCCTATCGTGCAGTCCTTATGACAGGAGGTAATGGGCCCAGAAACTAGAGGAGAACCATCAATCGTATGGATGGGTTCGGGGGTGCCCTTGCTCTGGGTCGGGACATGCCAGGCCGCTACCAGAGAACCATCCATAAAATTCCCAGAGGCCCCCAAATAGACAAGGGCCCACCGTACCAAAGACTGGTGGGGAGTAATGGTTAAGGTCACCGGAATCAGCAAATGGGAGTCTAAGAGATCCCAGTTTAGGGGGTTCTGGGAAGTGGTCAAGACCGAGACGGCCCCTGCCCGTCTCAGCCTCTGGCATTTCCCGCATTTCTGCTGTCCGCTGGTAAGACCGGACATTCCCCAATTAAATGGGATGGGTTCCCACAGTAAAAGCAGGAGCGCGAAGTTCAACGTCGTTCGCATTCCTCTTTTGACAGGGGTCCCCGGGAGGCGCCTAATTGCATGGGCTTGGGTTCGGACAGTCTAGGGGGACTGGGAGGGAATACCAGTTTTACCTGAGCAAGGCATACGTCCTGACACCATTCTCTCCTTTGCTCTGCCAGGTGGTCTTCGATCTTTAAGACCAGGTTGGCAAGGGCTTCCCATGTAGCTGGGAGCTCTACTAATGCTAGTTGATCTTTGATATCCTCGCATAAGCCCTTCTGAAACATCACAAGGAGAATGTCATTTGGCCACCGGAGTTCCAATGCAAGTTGCTGAAATTGGGTAATGTATTCTAATGTGGAACTCCTTGCCTGCCAGAGATTCATGATCATGGTCTCGGCGTCCCGTACTTGGTGTGGGTTGTCAAACAGAAAGGTAAATTCCATAAGGAAATCCGTATAATTATAGAGTACGGGACTATTTCCTCGAAGCAGAGTAGTGGCCCAATCAATGGCAGTACCCCCTAAATTGCCAATAATGAATGCCACCTTTAGGGCATCTATCGCATAAGTATTAGGTTGCAGGGTGAAAGTGAGGTGACATAGAACAAGGAAGGTTTGGAACCCCTTTCGGTCCCCAAAAAACTTTTCCAACTTGGGTCCCTTAGGTTCTCGCACCCCAGATATGGGCACAGGGATTACCAGGGGTGGAGGTGGGGCAGGGACAGCACCCTCCCCCAGGACAGGGGGAGTTGGGTCCACTGCCACAGCCTCCTCAAGCTGAGACACAGCTGAAGCTAGGGAGGCCTGCTGGGCGTGGAGATCTTTCATCTCCATTGTCAAGGATTGAACTGCCTGTACCAATTGGCCCAATTCCTTTGCCACTTCCATCAAGTCAAGAGCCCACATGGGGCCAGGAGTGGCTGGTGATTTGTCACCGGGGAGGGGGCTGTTTGGGGAGGGTAGCCTCGGTCTCTCAGATACGCAGTACCAATTCGTGAAAGGCTCTCCTGGGTCACAAGGGGAATGGGTGACAACAATGTCCATCAGGATAGTAGGTCGGCCGTTACCTCTAATTAAAGAGAACAGGCCACTATCATCATAGGGCGCCCTGACCCAGAGAGGCCACAAGGTACCCCCCACACACACCTTCTCATGCACGCTCAGGGAAGGAACAAGGGACCGAGGGAGGGTCGTGAGGGGGAATGTAGTGAGGAGAGGGGCTCACCTCTGACTGGGAGGAAGTGATGGGGAACACACACACTCTCATGCCGTTCTCTCCTGTTGTGTTCCCTGTTTGAATCTGATTTACTCTAGCATGACTCTGTTTGCCTGATTTTCCCTAAATACCAAGGTATTTAGTCTGCAGTTTTAAAAGAATGCATGAGTGGCTATAATGTGTGAGAAGTCTCATCTAAACCCCGCCCATGGGAACTTTTACACGCCGTGGGATTTCATTAAGTTAATGCCCCGCACATGTCTAAAAGCGGCCTTGACTCTGTTTGCCTAGACTCTCTGTTTGCCTGTCTTCCCTGTAGCTGGTCATTACGCCTGTCTACCTACTCTCCAGTTCTATCTTGTCTTGCCTCTGGTCTATGTGCTGGTCCTGAGATTGTCTTTCACCCTCTGGGATTCGATCCTGCACTGACTCTTCGACCTGATCTTGTAATGATTCTCTCTGACACTGATCCCTGAAGCCTTGTGCTCTCCTGGCACAAGGTAGCCAGAATGCAACTGAAACATAGAGATACAAAGAAAGGGGGTGGTTTAATATAGGCACATGCAATATTTGATTTTATTTGGCTAAATTCAAAGTGAATCAAATTAAACTTGAATCAAATGGTAGGGACTTCCAGGTCAGGGCATGGGACAGATGTACATCCCAGTATTGGGGCTGTCTGGAGTGTTGTGGCTTTGAAATAAAAGGGAAAAATTGAAAAACATATTTCCTGCTCTAACTTGTTGATTCTTATTCAATTCTGATGAAACTTGGGAAGATTGTACCCCCAATGGAGGGCACTATGTGTACCAAGTGTCAAAATGATTAGATAAAGGGAACCGATTGTGGAAGCAATTGAATGTTGTGATTTTAAGAAAAGCTCCATACACATTCATAGCTACATCTTCTTTATCTTCTATCCAATTTTCATAAATCCTGTAACTATTATGTCCCTCCACAAGCTTCCAATTTTCATAAAGATTGGATAAAGGGTCCTGATGGTATAAGACATTAACTTCAAAATACATTTTCAGCTGTAACATTTATGGGGTGGAACTTGGTGGGAAATACCGGATACCGGATCTCAGAATACCAGATTACTGGATTAAAACTGGTATACCGGTACCAGATTTTTTCCCATTGAAATCAATGGGCAACTTGTCCCATTGAAATCAATGGGAGACAAAAGTAAAACTGAAATTACCTGTAAATTGAAATTCAATGACAAGAAAAAAACACAAGTGAATATAACTGCTAACCAAACCAGTACCACCAGACCACACTTTGTGCCAGTAGCCCCCACAGCCCCCAGTAGCCCCCACGGCCAACAACTAATTTTTTTTCTTTAAAATAAAAATAGGGTTTTTTTCCACAGCACTCAGAAGTCAAAGGCACGGTCAGGCCATCACACACAGTATCACAGGAGCTACCAGCCCAGTACTAGTACACTACTACACTACACTTTGTGCCCACAGCCCCCACGGCCCCCAGTAGCCCCCAATGACCACTACTATATTTTTTTTTTCTTTAAGCAATAGGGTTTTTTCCCCCACAGCACTGCCACTCAGAAATCAGATCATACAATCACTATCACAGCAACTGCCAGTAACAGAGACAGACTAGACTGCACTTTGTGCCCAGCCAGTAGCCCGCACGGGCCAGCCCCAACGGCCACTACTAATATTTTTCTTTAAGCAATAAGGTTTTTTTCCATAGCACTGCCACTCAGAAATCACAAATCAGATTGATTCTATCACAGCAACTGCAGGACCAAAACCAGCAGCCCAGCAAGTGCAGTTCAGAGTTTTGGGTTACAACATTGCAGCACTGTATGTTAGTTTTGTTTCCCCCCAAACAAGACCCCCAAAAGAGATCACATTGCCATTGCCTACCTGTATCCTGAACCTCTGAATCCTCGATTTCTGTTCCCTCCTTGGCCACCAGTAGTCTTCATAATGCTGGAGTACCTTTTGGCAGGGTGGTGGGAACATCCTTTGAACCACCACCCCCTATTCTCAATTAAACAGGTACACTCAGACAGGTAAGATTTATTAAGGGGTCCTCTTAACATAAGGGCTCATTTCCATGGAAGGGAAAAGGAGAGGTTCTTTAATTCATTCACACCTACTGAGTTACAAGATTCCACTGAGCCCCCTTGCATTCAGAGACATTTACAATGACCCTGGGGCGGCTGAACTCAGTTTAAGGCCCAGACCTCAGTTGTGTTACCTCAATTCACACCTGATTCCACTGGGTCACAGGGTTCAGCCCTAAGGCCTAGTCCTAGACCTGGTCAGCGGTTAATTCTCCATTCACACCTGATTCCACTGGGTCACAGGGAATTTGGTTACAATTTTGGTGTTGTAAGTTGCCTTGAGATGCCATGGGCATAAGGGGGTGGCAAATAAATGTAATATTAAGAAAGAAAGAAAGAAAGAAAGAAAGAAAGAAAGAAAGAAAGAAAGAAATAAAGAAATTCATAGATAAAATAAACAAAAGTAGATCACGTTGCCTTCACCTACCTTTATCCTGACCCTCCGAATCCTCGATCTTCGTGCCCTCCTGGGCCACCTGTAGTCTTCTAAAGGTGTAGGCTTCAGAACAAGACTTCCTTCTAGCTTGGAGGACTGAGTTAGCTCCCAGTACTGCGAGAAGCTGAAATAGAAGAGATGAAAGGGAAGAGAAGGATAGGACAGAGGAGAAATAGGAGGGGAAAGGCTCTTTTGTTGTGGTTCACGAGAAGAGGAAGGGTAAAAGATGGGTTCAGTGGGGAAAATGGGAAAAGGGACTCTGCTGCACCTCTCTCTTCTGCCCGGCTTGTCTGCTGAAGCTCTCTCTTCTGCAGTTCTCTCTTCTGCTCTCTTTTCTGGAGTGGAAAGAAAAGAAAAATATAAAGTTAGTTGTTTTAATGCTGCTGAGATTTTTGAAAGAGGAAGTTCCAGACCCTCGCAATCTCGATGCCATCACTTACCTAATGTTAACTTATCTGATTGGAGGACTCTTTGTTTAATGATCCTTCTGGACTGCCAGTTGTTTTCCATGGTCTAGGCTACAGACACAGAGGGACCTTTTGACTTTATAGGCTCATCAGAAACACCTGCTGAGGAAAAAAGACCCCATTGCATCGTGCAGTGCACTCGTTGGGGGTGGCTGGCAGTAGCATTCTTCTTTTGCCTTTGTGGTCCAGTCTGTCCCAGATGAGGTCCCATAGCTGGGGTGCTGGAGTCTCTGACACAGAAGGACTCAAGCCTATGGAATTATTTTTATTTTAAACCCACAAGACTTGAGTCCTATCGCATCTGGAGGTGTAGTGATGGTGATGGGGACACATCAGATGGCTGAGGGGGACCGGGATGGAGCTTATGTGGGAGAGGCAGAGTGAGGTTGTGGGCCTGGGACAATGGCCATGGGCCAGGCCGTGCTGTTGGGGAGTGGCCCCTGCCCCCCGGAAGACGTTCTGCCCTCCCAAAGCCCTCTGCACATCTTCCTGGGGGCGGCCACCCCACGCGTGTAGGGCTGATGTGTACTGTGTTGTGCGGTATGTGACTGCATGTCATGTCATGTGCCAGTCAGAGTGGAGGGCCCTGCTGGGGCATTCCATTCCAGGCTCCGAGGATGGAGTGCAATGGATTACCCCTGTTGGGGTGCTCCACTCCAGTGTGTGTGTGAGAGAGAGAAAGTGAAGGGCCCTGCTGGGGCATTCCATTCCAGGCTCCAAGGATGCAGTGCAATGGAATAGCCCTGCTGGGGTGCTCCACTCCAGTGTGTGTGTGTGCGAGAGAGAGAGTGAAGAGCCCTGCTGGGGCATTCCATTCCAGGCTCCGAGGATGGAGTGCAATGGATTAGCCTTGCTGGGGCGCTCCACTCCAGTGTGTGTGTGTGCGAGAGAGTGTGTGAGACAGTGTGTGGTGTGATGAGGTTCCCAAAGAGGAACCCCATTGGGGCAAAATAGCTCCACCAAGAGCTTGCAATTTGCCTCCGAAAAATAACTCCTTGCCCTTCCGGGGGGAATGGGATCGAAGGAGCCAAATTGTTGGCCAGCTGGGGGGTTTTCTACTACTTTTCCCTGGTGGAGTGGTTGGACTGGGACATCGTTCGCCGTGTTGTGGGTACCATGCTGGCTGGGCAAACTGAGGCCAACTGCTGCTCTGAGCTCATCAATGACACCGCTGACCAAAGTGCAGGCCGATGTAATTGCCTGAATCTTGTCACGATGTGCACAGGTGCAGGGGAGTGAAGGTAGCCAGAGAGGATATCTCCTGGTGCTGGGCAATCACATCAGGTCCCCCAGTCAAAGGTATCGTCCTCAAGAAACCCAAGAAGGGGAAGGTTAGTCTTGAGAAAGACCAACTCTTCCACCTTTGGGTCCATTTTGGTGCGATGTGGGGTCACGATGTCTCCTGCCACACTGAATACCCGCTCCGAGGATACACTCGTGGGAGCTACTTGTGGGAGCTACTGGAATGGAGACTTTTCTAGGAACTGGTTTTTCTGCTTGAACAGCTGCTGCAGGTGTTATACACTTAATTCCACCCATTGCATGGAAGGTACAGTGCCCGTCCAGGGTCTGGACATTATGGTCTGCATTATCATGTACAAATTGCACATCTGCGTTGTCTTCCACAGTGGCTTGTGCATGCATTGTGACTGCTAATTCATACCTGACAGCTTCATTGTTGCTTAATTTGCTCATGTAAACAGATATAATCCAAGCGTCTCATTTCACCTTGAAACACGCATTTGGTCTTTAACATAGGGTGCTTTTAGACAGATGGTACCCATGCCTCTGCTCCATTGCAGATCCATCCATGTAAAGGCAGACTGCCAGATGTGCAGATGGAGCAGAGGCAGCGAAGGAACATCCTGGAGCACCACCAGCAGAGCAGGTCACCCAAACCCAGGGCACTGGCTGGAGGTGATCCACCCGCCACTCGATGGTGTGGGAGAGGGGAGTCCACGTGGGCATATCACGGGCCACGGCAACTGCCAGGTCCATGTAAACCCAGCATGAGCAAGAAGGTAGGGAGAGATGTAGATACATGAGAATGTAGTTCTTAGGAATTGTAGCGGCTAGGGATGGTACTATCGGTATCGGATTCATCAGATAATGCCGATAATTCACGATATCAGATTAAATCCAATAATACCGATAATATTGGTATCGGTATATCTTTTTTTAACATTGCCAATTTTTTGGATCTTTAACATTGAGGCTATTTTAAAAATGGCTGCAATGTTAAAGATCTGAAAAATCGGGCAATGTTAAAAAACCGATATACCAATACCGATAAATCTGATATTGGATTAATCCAATACCAATACAACTGGTAACCAATAATTTGCCGATAGTCCCATCCCTAGTAGCAGTCTTAGACTGGGGTTTATGGTATCTAATTGTTATATATTGTTTTGTTTTATTCAGAGTCCAGGGCTGGGTTTGATTTAGAGAGTCCTGGGTGATTGAGTTTAACTTGTTGAGAACCTGATTATGGTTGCTATATAGGCTGCTATAAGCTTGCATTACAGAGTGTTTAAGTTTGTTTAACTTGCTGGTTTGATGACTGGTTTTTAAAAATTTTCTAGGTCTCCCCAGCTGTGGATTGTGATGCCCAGCTGAAAAGGTGTTCACTTAACTTTTTGAGAGAACATTTAAAGTGGTTGCCTTTAGTGTATCAGTTTGTTACACTTGCAAAAGGAGGTTTTTGTGATAGTTTCCCTTTGGTGAGTTTGAATGTTAAGCAATGGTCCCAGTATTTTGATGGTATGTTGTGGTTGGTTTTGTTCTAATTGAATTTGGTATGTTTATTTCAGATTTCCTTCTTCTTACAGAGAGGTTTTTTACACTTTTCATGATGAAAAATTAGCTCATGTTAGTTGAGCTATATTATTTGCAGAAAGGAAAGGAGGTGGGAAAAGGAGGTTTTCCTGAAAGTTTCCCTTTGGTGAGTTTGAATTTTAAGCAATGGTCCCAGTTTTTTGATGGTATGTTGTGGTTGGTTCTGTTCTAATTGAATTTGGTTATTTCAGATTTCCTTCTACTTACAGAGTGGTTTTTTTACACTTTTTATGATGAATAATTGGCTCATGTGAGTTGAGCTATAATATTTGCAGAAAGGAGGTAGGATTGAAAGATTGGAATACATAATATTTTTTAAGGTAGTTTGTTCATACCTTCAAATATTAGGTATGGTGTAATTAAATTTAATTTTGTTTATTTGATACTGGCTTATTTCATAGTATTTTATTTTTGTATTTATTCAGAATTGGTTCTATTGTGAGGAGTTTGCTAATTCTTGTCAATGTCATTTGAACTTTCAAAAGGATATCAGGTGCTTATTTTGTTTTTTTATTTTTTTATTAATGGTTGGTTATAAATTTAAATGGGGGACAAAATATTGGAATATCTAATATATGATATAGGTTAACTAGCATGTTATTTGCAAATGATGTTTATGATTTGCTTTATGTGAATATTATTGTAATAAATTACTAAATTGAATATATTATAATTATCATGGCAAGACCTACAGGTTTATGAATATACTTTTCTTTCAGTCAATGTTTGATATTATGAATGCATTTGTGATGGGCTCAGATGTGCATGTGTATATATATATATATACACACACACACATTTTTTGTTTAGATATATTTGAGTTATTATTTATTGACATACATACAGGATTGCTTTATGTTTTGCAATTATTTGTATTGTACCCCTTTTTAGGGTAACAAAACAAATAATTTTGTTTTGAATTATCCATAAGAAAATCCACGCTATTCTGAAGAAGACGCTTGAGTCGAAACATGTTAATAGCTGATGTGGAATAAAAGTTTTATATTTATAACTGTCATTTATATTGAATGGTTGTTATTGCATATGGGTAGGACATTAATATAATTCATTGTTATCAATTCCCCAGGTAGATGCTTTGTTTTTTGTCAGTGTAGCTAATTGGGGGATTTGATTGTTGAAATGATATTCCTTGTATTGTATGTCCATCTAAAGACACCCATAGTATAAGATCTAAAAAATCATGTGTGCAGATAACAAGTAGCTGCTACTAGCATGTAGCTGCTGTCACATACAGAGATGTGCACTTCCTTGCTACCAGGTTTTGGTCACCCAGTAAAGGCATGAGTTTTCTGCTTCTGCATCTCCATGGTGTTTCCGGCATGTGGGGGTGGCAGGCGGAAAAAGCGAACAAACAACAAACAGGTGGGAGATGGAACCGGTTGCAGGCAGGAAGGTGTTTTCAGTTGGATGTTCTTTGCCCACACAGCTGAAGACGCTTCTATTCTGGGGCTGCCAGCTCTTTGCTATCCGGGAGTCAGCTTCTGTCTCTTGCAGCCGGGCACATTGCATCCTGGTATCATCTAGGAAGCAGTCGGTGGGTGGAGAGTAGGGTGCTCATCACTCCACTTTTATAACGGACAGTTCTGTTTTTTGAAGGGTTTGTCCCTTGTCCGTTCTGGGTGCATTTTTGTCCAGTATTTGCAGACGCTGCCAGTGCTGGCCACATTCACTCACACACACGCACGTCATAATCTCATGACTTCTGGGCAGGAACAGCAGCGTCAAGAGCGTGGACTTGGAAGTGACCTTGCAGCTGCAGCTGCTGCACCGTCCTCAGCGGTCCAATGCCGGGCCTCAAGCTTCAATGTAAGCTTCAATGGCTACTCCCCACCCCCACAGTGCCTCTCAGCTCAGAGGTGGTGGGGGACAGAAATGGCCACTGGCCTTTTAAAATGCTGCGGTCCTAGCTGGGACTTGTATGTTTCAAAGGCTGCTTCCCCCCAACAGTGCCAGGACCACTGCAGAACCCAGGTCTTCAGAAGTCCCAGTCAGGGACAATCAAGGCTGGTGCTTCCCCCAAACCTCCCCATGTCCTGTATTCTGGGGATGCATCAGTAGCCATCTGAGCAGAGACTGTTGGTAGCCACTAACCGGTATGAACCTCTGTTCCTGTACCTACACACTAAGGATGATGTTGTCAAACTCAACATGCATTGGATTTGCACACACATGACAGCAGGCGACTGGGTCTTTGCTGTGACAGACCCCACAATGTGGGGCTTACTTCTTCTGGACAATTGTCACAGTTCCTCTCACCTCACCTTTAAAAAGCACCTGAAGACTTTTTTTTAAATCCTCCAAGTGCTTTTAGAGGATCAACTAATGGCTCCTGGTACACTGCTGCTTCCTATTCTAAACCATTTAAAATTGTTCTGACATGGATTCTAAGCCACTTTATGGTGTTTTATGGTACTAATGTTATCAATTATGCTGAACGCCATTTGATTGCCGGGGAGGAGGGGAGAGGTGCTTTCTAAATAAAAAATATTAATATTATAATATCCCAAATCATGCTTGGATCAGTTTTATTTTTAACAACCTAACCGAACAAGTCAAATTATTCAAATTAATTGAGCTCAAATATGAGCTGATGTCCTCAAAATTTGATTTTAATAAGGAAGCAAATTTCAATAAAGTAGAAATTGGCAAAGGCTGTGAATTTGAATTCATGTTTCTGTTACAAAAACAACTACACCAATTTATTCACAAATTTGAAGCCCTCTTTTAAAATGCTCTGTTCAGTTCAGAACCAGTGGGATTAGCAACACCTTCACTAAAAACCCCAGTGCACCTTCCTCTTCTCACTCTCACTAATCAGAGCATTACAGGGACTTTTTTTAAAAAACCTCCGCTTTCTGGTGGAGAAACCTGCAGTAATTGTACTACATGCCATGTCTCTGGCCTTAATCGCAATTATTTTTTTATTTCTTTTTATTCCTTCCCCCTCCACTAATAGCCTGCCCTCTGGAGTAATCAAGTTACAGCCAATTGAGCTCTGTGCATTACAGGGAACTATAAGCTTTGAGAAATGTGGGATCAGTATGGCTTTCTTTGCTTCTGAAACATAACACTGGCAAAAAGTTAAAGCAGTTTTATTCACAGCAGAGGTTTCTTATCCTCTTCCCTTGAGATGAGGCTAATCATTTCAACACTAACACTGAGAAAAGCCATGATTGGAGCTCCAATGTGTAATCAATTGGTTGACAACACTAACTATTTGACATCAGACTGAACCTTGGAGGCAAAAATGAATGGGATTATTATTCCCAATGCATGCCACAGCATAATAAGCAAAACAAACAAACTCACAAAAAGAAAAAAGAAAAAAAATATAAATCTATACAAGTCTAAAATATAAATCTATACAGGAAGAAAACAAGGAAAACTGCAACAAAGAGAAATCAGACACTAAGGCACTTCCCCCTCACCCATGTCCATCTTAGAATGTAAACCCACTGGGCAAGGACCTGTCTTTGAAAATAGGTAACTGTAAAGTGCTGCATACACCTAGTAGCGCTATAGAAATGATAAGTAGTAGTAGGAGTAAGGCAAAATAAAGAAAGAGAGAAACTCAGGGTAATTTCAGATGTGATGACCCCACAGTCAACCACACTGAATCACAGTGGATCCAGTGTGGTGGCTCTGATGAATGGCATGTCTGTTTGAGCCCCGCCAGATGTTCACCATGGTGAATTCCTGGAGGGGTTCAAAGCTAACCACGATTCTGGGGTTAAGGCTGGCCTCAACCCCAGAACCGTGGTTAACTAAACCATGATCAGGAAAGGGGCAAAAGTACCATGTGTTACCTTGCTCCATTCCTGAATGTGGTCTGGACTCCTATACAGGATCGGGCGCAGCGGCCATATTGACCGTTGCACCCACCTGTCTCCCTGAGGGAGGGTGGATGTGGGAGCGCAGGGGGGCGGGGCCGTGCAACTGCATGTCGCACCGCACGGCCCCACCCCCTCCAAGATTCCCCTGTGTGATGAAGCTGGCACATCTAAAAAATGACCAGTTTCATCATGGGGGGCTGTTGTTGCTAAATGCGAGGTCCATTGTCAACAAAGCCCCAGTTGTCCGGGATTTAATAATGGACGGGGCTGTGGACCTCACATGTATTACAGAGACCTGACTGGACGAGATGGCCGGACCAACTTTAGCCGATCTCATTCTGTCTGGGTATGTTGTGCAGCACCAGCCCCGCATGGGTGGCTGGGGAGGACGTGTAGCAATTATTTTTAGAGAGGACTGACCGGTTAGGAGATATCCACTTCGGGAGATTTTAGGTATTAAGGCCCTCCATGTGAGGTTTGATTTGGCTGGGGGCAAGCTAGGGGTGCTGCTGGTATATCGGGCCCCTTCTTGCCCGGCAGTATCCCTTACTGCTCTAGCAGAGCTGGCCTCGGAGGTGGTGTTGGGCTCCCCAGGACTTTGGTCCTGGGGGACTTCAACATTCACACTGATGCCGGTCTTGTCGGGGCGGAGCGAGAATTCATAGCTGCCATGGCAACCATGGATTTGTCCCAGGAGGCCATCTGCCCGACCCACATGGGGGGGCATACCCTCGACCTGATCTTCAGTTCTGTCCTTGAAGTGGGGGGTCTGGTTGTGGGGGAGGTTAGAGCTGTGCCCTTGTCATGGACAGACCATTATCTCCTTCAGGCCAGTCTCTCAGCGCACCCCCTCCAGAGGGGGAAGGGGCCAGTTAGGATGGTCCGCCCTTGGAGGCTGATGGAAACTCAGTGGTTCCAAGAGGTCCTGAGGGAGTTAACCTTGAACCTGGACAGTCACTCTGTTGATGAGCTGGTCTAGCGTTAGAACAGCGTGCTGGAGGAGGCCATTGACAGGGTGGCTCCGAGACTCCCTTTGCCTCTGTCTCATCACCGCAGGGCCCCTTGGTTCACTGAGGGGCTGCGGGGGATGAAGCAAGTAGGCAGGAGGCTGAAGCGATGCTGGCGTCGGGCTCGATCTGACTCCAACCAACTTCTCCATAGGGTCCATTTGCAGTCCTATGTTGAGGCTGTGAGGACAGCAAGGAAGGAGTTCCTTGCTTTCCTCACAGCGTCTGCAAAGTCACGCCCAGCGGAGCTGTTTCAGGTGGTGCGCAGGCTGGTCAGTCCGGCCTCCCTCCGCCTGGACGGGGACTTGTCCCAGGCCCGTTGTGAGGAGTTTGTCACCTACTTCGCAGACAAGATCGCTCGGATTCAGAACGACTTTGACACTGGATTAGAGGCAGGAGGTAGAGAGCACAAGGGGATGGAGGCCCTGTCTGGTCCATCTTTGTGGTGGGAGTTTCTGGAAGTGATGCCGGCTGATGCGGTGGATGTCTTGGGGTCTGTGAGGGTCACCTGTTGTGAACTTGCTCTGCGTCCATCCTGGCTGGTGAAAGCCTCCAGGGAGATGTTGGGGACAGTGCTGGCGAGGGTGGTTAATGCGTCTTTGCAGAAGGGGAGGTTGTCGTCCAGCCTCAAGGAGGCTGTGGTGCGCCCCCTGCTGAAGAAACCATTGTTGGACATGGACGCACTCACCAGCTACTGACCTGTCTCTAACCTCCCCTTTTTGGGGAAGGTTATTGAATGGGCGGTGGCGATCCAGCTCCAGGCGCATATAGACATCATTGGTTTTCTGGACCCTTTTCAATCTGGGTTCTGCCCCGGATATGGCACCGAGACGGCGTTGGTGGCCTTGGTCGACGATCTCTGCCGAGAGATGGACGCAGGACGTTTGACATTTCTTGTCCTGCTAGATCTCTCGGCTGCTTTTGACAGACCATGGGCTGTTGTTGAGATGGCTGCGTGACCTGGGGGGCTTGGACGGGACCATTCTTGAATGGTTCCACTCATTCCTCTCAGGGAGTAGCCAGCAGGTAGTGCTGGGAGCTGAAACATCTTGCCCCTGCGCTTTGTCCTGTGACGTTCTGCAGGGTTCTATTCTGGGAGCTGAAACATCTTGCCCCATACTTTTTCCTGCGATGTTCCGCAGGATTCTATTCTGGCTCTGTTATTATTTAATGTCTATATGCAGTCCTTGGGGAAAATTGTGAGAGGGTTCAGGGTGTGATGTCACCAATATGCTGATGATACTCAGCTGTACCTCTCTTTTTCAGCTGACCCAGACCCTGTTGTCTCGTTGCTATCCCAATGTTTGGAGGCCGTGGCGGAATAGATGTGACAGATCAGACTGAAGCTCAACCCTGATAAGATGGAGGTGATGGTGTTGGGGAAACCTAGGGAGTTGTCACACACACACCCCGATTGGGGGGGTTCACCCTTCTGTAGCTCAACAGGTCTGGAGTCTGGGGGTGGTGCTGGACGCAGATCTCCACCTGGAGCAGCAGGTAGAGGGAGTGGCGAAGGCTGCCTTCTGCCAGTTGTATCTGGTGCAGAGGTTGCATCCATATTTCTCTGACCCAGACCTGGCCTCCCTCATCCATGCCTTCGTCACCTCGAGGCTGGACTCTTATACACATCTAGATGTGTATAAGAGACAGCTACGTGGGACTGCCCTTGTTCCTGGTTCAGAGGCTTCAGCTAGTGCAGAATGCGGCAGCCCACCTCCTTTCAGGGACAGGTCGCCGGGACCACATAACACCTGTGCTCCGGGCTCTGCACTGGTTGCCAATAGCGTGCCGAGCGAGGTTCAATTTCTTGGTATTAATCTATAAGGCCCTTCACGGTCTCGGCCCCTCATACCTCAGGGATCGCCTCGCCCTCTGTGCCCCAAAGCGACTCCTTCAGTCTGCCGGGGATGCCTTCTTGGAGGTCCCCCGTGTTAAGCGGGGGGCCACAATAGAGGGCATTCTCAGTGCCCAGGCCGCGTCTTTGGAATTTCCTCCCGGAGGAAGCTCGCCTGGCCCCAAGCCTTTTAACATTCCGGCAAGTTTGTAAAACCTGGCTGTTCGCCCAGGCCGTTTGGGAGGGTGGGTTTTATCCCTCTACCATTCCTTATTTTTTGTTATAATCTTGTCTTTCCCTGTTTTAATTGTTGAGATTTTTATGATGTTTTAAATATTTTAACTATTGTTTTATATGAGATTTGTTAGCCGCCCCGAGCTGTTTGCAGGAGGGGCGGGGTATAAATATATTAAATAAATAAATAAATCATTGACCGGGATCTGAGATGGATCCCAGTCCAGGTTTCAGCATGTTGGGCCTGGATGACCAGCGTGTCTGAAATTACCCTCAGTTGTAGACAGAAAAACTGACTTCCACATTTCCTGCCCTCCCTTTCACTTGTCCATGAACTTAGGCTGTTTTTAGATAAGTGCCGTGTGCTCGCACCTAAAAATCACATGCCTGTGAAAAGGGGCCTGGGCAGGGTTTAGACCTGCAGGGATATGCCTTTTAGTGCTTGTGCATTTTTAAAGTCATCAATTAAAGAACTCAATGATCTAATAGGCATGTCCCCACATGTCTAACGCTGCCCACGCTCTTTTTCACAGACGTGATTTTTAGGCGCAAACGCCCGGAACTCATCTAAAAAGAGCCTCTGGTAGTATTTTATATCATCAAGAGTGCACGATGGGATACAACCCCAACCTCCTACCTTAGCAGATATACTTCCAAGAACACAGTGGCATACTGGGCTCTGAGGGCATAATGCAGTTTGAAAAATACTAGCCTAAGCAGAGGACATACAGTTTCAAAGGCAGTTACCTTAATCAAATTGATGTTAGAACAGCCAGCCTTTGCCTGACATTTACAGGCCTAATTCAACGTGCAAGAGATGCCTCCCAAGAGTTGAAGACAAATTCTGCATCATGAAATTAAAAATTAGATTAATTAAAACACATTGTTTCTGAATTACATCTGCTCCAGTGATGAGTCTACAGACACATCAAACATAGATTCATGACTAGTACAACCTGGGACACAAATGAAATGTAGGAAGTGTGATGAAATGTTTCCCTCCCAAAGGCCACTCTGAATATTAGAACAAGCTCTCCAGACTGAATAGGAGCAGGGAGTGGGGGGTGCTTAAGGGGTTCAGTCAGGAGAAGGGAAAGAAGAACTGACCCACATCATGGATCTGTGCCAGGGATCCATTTCCCTGTCCTTGAGTGCATGCTTTACCTCCCTTCTCTTCCATTGAGCTCACTCTTTCAGTGCTTGAGGGTAGGGACAGATCCAAGTATTGGACCCCTGAAATACAGTCCAGCAACAATCAGATGATCTCTCTTGACATTGGTCTGAAATGATAAAGCATAGCACAGAGCCTGCTCATCTGTACCAATGGTGAGATTGTGACATTTAACACATAAGCTAAATTAAAGGAACCAGGAAAAAGAAAGCGTTCCAACATTTAAAGTTTCTGACTTACCATAATTTGCAGAAAAACTTTTAACACAACAGTAAGTTTGTGGAGGGGGAAAAGAGAACTCTCTTTATCAAGTGAGGGAGGAAATTCCAAGGGAACTATATCAATTCGGCAGCCCAAAGACTGATGTGGGCTTAATGAAACTGAAAGAATTCCAGTCCTCCAAGAAAGAAGGTATGCGTCTTGGAAAACACAGCTCAAAGGCCCTTGTTTCAGAAAGTATTCAAGAAGCACCCTCTACTACCAATTCTGTGACAGTGACCCACTGAAGTTTGCAGTCTTTAACACCATTGAATTGAAGAATGGAAAAAATACCACACAACTTCCTCTTCTCAAGGATTTTTTTTTTTAATGGAGATTTAAAAGGACCAGTTTCTATTTTTGTGACATTTTAGCTAGGCATGTAATGAGATTTCGATCGGGGTGAAAATCTCATCAAGAATGGGCTTCTCAACAAGATTTTCTAGGTCACGAATCTCATGAAAATCGGCGTTTTTGCTACCATTCTCGTGAGATGCTTGAAAATGGCTACAAGGCAGCTATACATGCGTAAAATGGCTGTGACAGCCATTTTGAGCATGCACAGAGCATTTGGGGGGTTTCGAGAATCTCACAAGATTTTCGAGAAACTTCAAAAAAAACTTTGCGGACAAAATGGCTGTCAGGGGTAGCTCATGCACAGAATGATCAAGGTGGTCATTTGTGCGTGTGCAGAGTGTTTTTGGAGATTTTCAAGAATCTTGGTGAGAATGTACGAGATCTTGCTGGGGCTGCAAAAATCTCGCACATGTCAACCCAAATTTTAGCTGCTGCAAATTGTATATGGCCTTTATAGCCAGCTGCATATGTCAGAATTATATTGTGCACAATCCAGGGAAGACTGGGTGAAAGCAAAAGTAACAGCCGCATGGTGGCAGCCTGCTCTGGGTTGGGAAACCATGGCGAATACAGTCCAGGTCGGGGTACCGAATAGACGTGCCTGTGGCCAAGGTGCTGGAGAGGGTGGGAAGAACGCCGAACATGCAGCCAGCTGGCCCTGCCCCACACTGTGCCCAGTGCCCTACCTCCCCGCTATGATGGCTGGCCATGATGGCCAATGACAGCCAGCCATGGTGACTGGCCAGGACAGACCCAACACTGCCCAGGAATAGATGTGATAGCCCACTGTGGCCTGCTTTGGCACAATCAGGAGGGCTTCAGCCCGGGCTGTGTTTTTAGGGGTTTCCAAAGGTCAGATCCTGGGCTAGACACCAACATGGCTTGGGGCAATCCCAGGCCAACATCTGGTGGTGTCTGCACAGACATGCAGGTCAGGTCCAGTCCAAAGCAGGCCACAACAGGATGCTGTCATGCCTGTTTTTTCCCACTGAGGTAATGCTGGTGCGGCGGGGCAGCCGACATAAGGATGCCATCTCCTCTCTCAGGACCCAGCATGTTGCTGGAATCCAGGCAGATGTTGTGGGTCCAGTAAGCAATCTGGGTGTCATCTTCAACCATGCTCTGTCCATGAAAACTCAGGTATTGGATGTGCTTCGAAAATGCCTTTTCTAGCTGCACAATCTGTTAACGCTAATCCCATACTTAAACCAGGCTGACCTTGTTATGGCAGCCCATGCCCTGGTGACCAGGAGGTTTGATTTTTATAATTCCCACTTCTATGGGCTTCCACCAGTGCTGCTTCCTTGCTTGCAGCTTGTTCAGAGTACAGTAGCACGACTGCTTACTGGTATGGGTAGCCATTATCATATTTCAGCATCCCTGCTTTCTCTGCATTGGCTGCCTGTAGAGCAGTGGATTGAATTTAAAATTACATTGCTGGTTTTTAAGGCCCTGGACAGCATAAGCCCTGACTATATTTGAGACCTACTTCTGGAACATCACCTTCCTGGCTATGGAAGCTACTCCTGGAACGTCACCCTACTGGCTATCTCTGCTCACATGCCACCTGCAGTTTGAGAAATCCCACCATCATGCTTTAAGTCGGCGGGCAATCAAGTCTTTGCTGTGACGGGCCCCTCAGTGTGAAACTCACTCACTCCCTTCAACTTAGTTCCTCCCGCCTCACCTTTAAAAAGCACCTGAATTTTTTTTTGTTTTCTAGGTGCTTTTAGAGGATCCACTGCTGGTTCCCTCTTCATGTGTTTTTCCTCCCCTTTTTACCTTCCCCTTTTAAATGGTTTTTAATTGATGTTATACGTAGTGTTTTGTTGTATTTTAAACATTGTAAGGCGCTCCGAGCACCATCTGGTAGAAGGGCACTGTATACATAAAATTAATTGTTATTATTACCATAGTTCCACTAAAGGAGTCATTCTCAGGACTGTGTGTAAAGAATTACCCACACATTTTCTGGTAACTTCATTGTTAGTGATAGTAATTTGTTGTCATTTCTCAAAAGACATCCAAGCCATTTACAAAACATCCTTCCTTCTTACCACACATCCCTCATTCTGCATTTGCACTCTTAGTAGTGCATTCACAATACTGCTGAGCCTCCTGTTTCAATGACCCCTCTCTATTTGACTGTTCTATTTCCCACAATGCAAAGGGCATCGTGGAATGCTCTTGTGATATCCCTGCATGAAATAGCAAGGAGTCCCTGTTCCAGGTCTTCCTGGTCACGCTTCTCTGGCCACAGGGTAGGAAGTGACAAATAGCAAATTATGTGGAATTATCCAGTCACACAACACTGTTGCTACTTCATAAAAACTGATGTTTAAAGTAAACCCATTACACCAGGATAACATAAAACAAGGGATCATCAAGATGCACATGAGGTGGTAAGCATTTCACACAAGATTCTAAATATTTATTTATGCCACTACCTATTCAAAAGAGTGCAAGTGTGGCTCCAGAGGGACCCATTTCCACATGCAAACACCCCCCCTACCCCACCCACATGCAGAATAAACCATTTCTTTATCAAATAAAATTCAGCTGGGAAGCACAGATTACTTTCCACCTGTTCTACAAAGACAAAAAAGGGTGGTGTTTGATTTCCTATGCACTTTTTTGTGCAACTCAGATTAGCTAAAGTAGTATCACCTCACATGGCCTAGAAACCACTGAATAAAACTGACTTTTGAAAGTTAATCCATTCCAGAGCAGGTTCAGCAATGGAACATCCTCTTAACTACAGGAATTTAAGATTAGGTTGGATAGCTAATCTGATGCTTTCTGATGGGAATTACGCTCCCATTTTGAGATCTACGCAATAAGCATAAAAAATGTGCTTGGTTTCTGAATTCAGCTGTGCTGATGTAATCAGTAATACTGCTGCTGTTTAGTATGCCTTCACAGAGCACTTTCTGTTCTTGTAGTATGGTGCTGTATCATAAATGCATATGACGTTAGCACAAAGTAATGCCTAGTTCTTCATTCACAGTGACAGATCCAGAGAACGTGGGGCCCCAAGCAAGATGGCAGTGTGTGCCCCCCTCCTGGCATAAGAAAGTCTGAGAGTCACCATTGTTAAAGTCGGACAATCCATCCAGGGATGTCTGACAGAGGTGACGCATCCTATCCTTTCCTTTTACTGCTCCTTCTCTGCCAGTCCACCACAAGGCTCCAGAACTGTGCAAAGCTGACGTACTTGTTCCAAACAGTCTGACTCACCATCTTGGCCCCAAAGCTGTGGGCACAGCAGTCCTCCATTGCCCCTCGCAGGAAGTTCACCTCTGCTGGCTACAGGCCTGTCCCAGGGAACGCAGGAATGACCCTTCACTCAGGCGCCTCTCCCACTCCCCCTGAGAATGGCAGGTTGCTCCTGACTCCATCGGTAGTGGAAGAAGCGGTTATACCTCACCTCTGCCAGAATGTGGTATACATGTCTGATCAAAGAGCAAGGAGATTGAGCCAACACCAGGTTTCACCTGCACACACTATGGTGGGCCAGCTACCATTCCTTCCACCCAGGGCCGGCCTTAGAATTTGCGAGGGCCAGGGCAAAGGTAAAATGGCCCCACCCTTTGTGGGGCACCTTGTGTTGGACTATAAAGGTAGTTTTGTTTGGGCCCCTACTCCCTGCCCTGGTGAAAACAGGGGTCTCTGTGGGGCTCCCAGAAAGAGTGGGGCCCAGGATAGTCACCCCACATCACCCTGTGGTAAGGTCGGCCCTGCTTTCTCCATAGGGAGGTGCCTATAGACAAGGCGGTGGATTTCCTGTGACAGACGTACACCTCCCCAGTTGTTTATTCCCCAGTGCACTCAGTGACCACCTCAGGTTACATGCCACACCACTCCCATCCCAGGCCATTTGCTAATATATCCGACACCAGGTATGATCCCACATTCCCACCCTCTGCCCAGAAACATGCTGATCTGCTCATTAGAAAAAAGGAAAATGTTACTGTAATTAATTGTTGATGTTATTTAAACATAATATCCCCTTTAAGGGCTGAGGCTCTCTGCATTGCAGGCCCTGTGGGCCCATAGGTTTGGCATAGGTTATTTCTAAATTATTTATGGGTCCCAGGTATTGGGGATCTCCATTGAATTTCTAGATGTCCCCACGAGTTTGGGGTGCCTGCATTTGAGGCCTTGTGGAACCTGTATTTTATATCAGTGCTTCTAACACTCATGGTGTCACTTCAAGCTTATTCTTTCATATATCCCATGTCCTGGCAGGGACCCCCTAACACAGTGGGCCCTGTGTAATCGTCTGCATTTGTTTGGGTCCAGCCCTGATATACACAAGGCAGGTATTGTTCACAAGTCTAACTCCAAAGTCAAAAAAATCCACTATATCAAGATTTGCTTTTGTGCTGTGTCAGAATGAAAAGTTGAAATATGAAATTTTTTACAGCAGGAACATGGATGGATATTTAAAATACATAAATGATTAAAAATGTTTCAGACTGACCCAAATCAAAAAAAATTCATTTCAGCTTTCATTCTGGGATTGACCTTCAACAAAATGTTCCCAATGAAAAATTTAATGGAATTCAAAAAATTTCTGCAAAAAGAATTTAATTAAATTTTGTTGAAATCCCTTTTCCTTCAGGAAAAATTTCTAGAACTGAAACAAGGGCTATTTGTATATGGACAGGGGTGGGTGGAGGGATGGGTGTTCTGCCACGGTGGGTGGAAGTGAGTGTGCTCCCGTTCCCATGGGCGCACACCCAGCTCCACGCACGGAGTTGGGTGGGTGATGGATGGAGATGGGTGTGCTTAGGGAGCATGCACACACACACACACACACACACACACACTGCCCGTGGTGTTCACACGGGCTGACACCCAGAGCACACCCATCGCCCCACCCACCGCCGACCCGTTTATACAAACGCCCACCCCCCACACCGTACACCCGCCCAAATACCCAGTGGTGGGTGGGACCGATGTCCATGTAAAAACAGCCAAGTACTCAAGAAAATAGGTAAACCCATCAAATATACTCTACCCAAACCAAAAATGGTGTTTCCAGTTATAAGCAGTATTTATGCTCCTTTTGGTGTCCACTTCAGTTATTCTGGATTGCTCTGTTAGGTCTGGGGTATTCTTGGTCCAGCTATTTTAGTATTTTGGTATTTTGGGTATGTCATTTTGGCAATACTAGTACTAACACCTATGCACAATTGCTGAAAAGGATGTAATAGAAATACCAAAATGACTGAAAAAGTGGAAACACCTCAGAAAAAAAAGATGGGGGAAAAAACTAAACAAATGTCCAAAAACACAGATAAGCAAGTACACATCTTGGTCTCAGTTATTATTTGGGTACTCAAAAGGCTATCTGAAAATGTGAATAATACCTATGAATAATAAACCCACTACTCGTTTCAGCTCTGACTTCACAGAACATAAGGGAACAATAGGTAGAAGCAAAGTAGGGCAGCAAAATGGATTGCTTTGAAGCAGAAACGCTGAGCAAAGGAAGAAAAGTTGTGCCTTTTCCTACTCATTAGCTGCACCTACAATGGTGTTGTCATTCAGCCTTTCAGAGCTTCATCATCATTGTGTATGAATAACATTATTCTCTTGGAACAGGCATAGATGAGTCAGTCTGTCATAGTCATTAGAAGACACTTATAAATATGTGGATATGTGGGCAGTGTGACCTTTTACTGGGTGTCTCTGGTGGGTGACATGCCCTTCATGTGAATTTTTTTGTTCCTTCCTCAGATTTTTAAATTACAATAATTTTAGGGATCACCATGACCAAAACCCACTGTAATCACATTTAGTCTGAAGCCCAAAACATCATTGCTACAGAAAGCAACAAGCGTAGGTGAAGATCAAACTGCACAATATGTTTTCAGGGTTTTTATAAAGATGGAAAATACACAATTGCAGAAGCTTATTTATTCAACATTACCACTGCAGCTGAAAATCCCTTGCCCGTATTTAAAAAAGTAATGTTGACCTTTTATAAACAGATATTGAAGACTTTGATGCACATCCATCTCTGTTTGCTCCAAAATTATTTCCATCAATGTTGGAAGGATGGCATGGTAAATAATTTAAAAGATCAGGCATCACAACTCTTGTAATTTTTTTCCGACTCATCATGCTACGTGAATTCATGCATACACTTTTGCGACAACACAACATAACCTATTGGTATCAGACAGGGCAAAAACCTTGCTGCATCTCAGATTTATTGCTGTAGGCTTTCACAGTTGTTTGTCCTTCAACAAGCACAAGAACAAGAAACTTTCAAGCTAAAGCAATACTCAAGTAGGAATAGATGTTGGGCCTGATTCTGCTCTCCCTAATACCAATGTAAAACAGGAGAAACACCAACAAAATTAACATATAGGGTATTTTCAGAAGTGACGCTACCATGCTTAGACCCAATCCAGGGTAATGGCAGCACCCCGTGCCCTTCCGCCCCAGGGTAGGCTGGTACCCAGAACAGACATGATGGTGCGTCTTACCACACTTTGCCCCAAACCATGGTAGCACTTACCACTGGCTGTTCCCTGTGATTTTCTGAGATCACAACCGGTGGTAACTGCTACCACTGTTCAGGGCAAAGCATGGTGAACATCTTGCAGCCACAGAATAGAATTGACAGTGGTTGTGTCCCCAGGGTCGGGTTAAGTGTGGTAAATGGTATTTTCAGACATGAGAGGCCTCTCGGCCCACCATGCTAAATTCCGGACTGGGATCGTTCGCCGACCCCGGTCCGTGATGAGGCCGGCCATCCTTTAGACGTGCCGACTGCATCACTACTGGCAATCAGGGACGGGGGCGGAGCCAGGGCAGAGCTGAGTGGTGTGCTGTGCAGTCACATGGCCCCACCCCCTGCGGTCCCACAGCCATCCGCCCTCAGGGAGAGCGCCTGACCACTAACAGTGGCTGGGACCATGATCAGGAATGGGCCAACTTAACGGACGTTACTTTTAGTCCTTTCCTGGTCGTGGTCAATCTAACCATGATTCCGGCTCTGTGGCCAGCTGCAGGACTGGAACTGTGGTTAGAATTGATCCCTCCTGGGTGTTCACTGTGGTGAACATCTGGCAGGGATCAATCCGACGTTACGGGGATCACAGCCACCCCACAGCATTCACTGTGGTTCAGTGGGGTTAACTGAGATCCCGTAATGTCTGAAAATATCTAAAGTGTGGCTAAGCATGGTAGCGTCACCTCTGAAAATACCCAGAGTTTAAAAGAAAAAAAAAAAACCACACCCATCTAGGCACTTTGGAAAATATTAAAAGCTTTGGATGAGCAGGATTTCCCACTCCATTCTCTTCCACATCATGCGGCTACCTCAGTCCCTTCCCCATCCCCCAGGCTTTGGACAAAGGGGCTGAGGTGGCTGCAGAAAGCCATCAGCAGTGTTCATATCCATTCTGCTCTCTCCCACCGTTATCCCCTGCAGGTATTCAGATCATCCAGATGCTTCACTCATCTGGGGAATAAGCAATGCCTCTGGATGAGTGAAGCATCTGGAGGGTGAGATACGAAGAGCTGGGTTTCTGCTGTGGGTAGGTAAATCAGCTGAGTACGTTCTTTTTTCCCCATCAGCCTTTTCCTTCCCTCATTTTGACAACCATTTTACACCGTATAAGAAACTATGAAGTTCAGAAGTGCTGCAAAAGAATACAGCCTCTGGGAAGTCATTTCTATAATTCCTATTAACAATATCTTAATATTTGTTTTAAACGGAGCTGAAATTTTCTCCCTCTGGATCTTTCTACAATTCTCTTTTCTGCCTCACCAAATGTGATCACATGGAGCAGCTGCGCCTCCTGACCGCAGAGGTGCAGCTGGCCGCCCGCTTGCGCTATGCCCTGGCCCTGACGGCCCCCATGCACCTCCGGGGCCAGCACGCCCACAGGAGAGCCCGTGCGCGGCTCAGGGCATGGCGCATGTCCTGGGTCTCAGAGCGCCCACAGGCATGGTGGGACCGGGCCCTGGCCCACTGGGAGGAAGCTGAGTGGAGGGCCCACTTTCGGATGGCCACCCTGCTGCACCTAGCGGAGCTCCTCACACCCTGGCTGGAGCGGCAGCACATCTCCATGTGGGAGCCCATCCCCATGGTCCAGCAGGTGTCCATTGGGGTCTGGGCCCTTGCAACGCCTGACTCATGTCGGTCCATGTCCCAGCACTTCGGGGTGGGGCTCAGCACGGTCGCCTGCATCCTGCGGGATGTGTGCGAGGCTGTGGAGGGCGTGCTCCTTGACAGAACCATCCAGCTCTTGGACCAGGGCACCGTGATGGCGGGCTTCCCGAACTGCATCGGGGCCGTGGATGGCACGCACATTGAGATCCTGCGCCCGGCCGCCGGAGAGGCCCTGAAGTATGTGAACTGGCATGGATACTACTCCCTGCACCTGCAGGGGGGGGTGGACCACCGGGGCCGGTTCATTGACATCTACATGGGCAACTCCGGCCGGAGTCATGACGCCAGGATAATGACCATCTCCCCCTTCTATGC
>QEPC01006369.1:738696-749173 GCA_003113815.1 Sphenodon punctatus
CCTCGTCAACTGCCTCTCCGACATCTCCGCCTGGATGTCCTGATGTCAACTCAAGCTCAACATGGCCAAGACCGAACTCCTCGTTTTTCCTCCCTCCCCTTCCTCTCCCTCTAACCTGTCCATCTGCATCGATGGAGTCACCATCCATCCTGTTCTCCAAGCCCGCAGCTTGGGCTTCATCTTTGATACGCACCTCTCTTTTAAAATTTACATTGAGTCTGTGGCCAAATCCTGCCAATTCGCCCTTCATAACATTGCTCGAATCCACCACTTTCTCTCTACCTCCTCGGCCAAAATCCTTGTTCATGCCATGGTTATCTCTTGGCTCGATTACTGCAAACTCCTCCTCGCTGGCCTCCCTCGCTCTCACCACTCCCCCCTTATTGCAATCCAAAACTCCACTGCTAAGGTCATTCACTCTGCCCGGCGCTTCGACCACGTGCAACCTCTCCTCTTGTCTCTCCACTGGCTCCCTATTCCTGAACGTATCTTGTTTAAACTCCTGGTATTCACATTCAAAACACTGCACAACCAAGCTCCCCCTTACCTCTCAGACCTAATCTCCCTACACACTCCTGCACATGCTCTCCCTCCACTCCTTCAAATCCCTCCTCAAGACCCACCTTTTCCTCGCTGCCTTTCCCAATGCCTGCTAGTCGTTCCCCATATACTTGCCCCCTCCCTCTGCTCCTTCAAATCCTTCCTCAAGACCCACCTTTTCCTCACCGCCTTTCCCAAATTCCTGCTAGTCGTTCCCCATATACTTACTGTCTGCCCTCCTCTGCAGACTGCTTTAACCAACCTGATTGTAACCAAGCCAAGCACATGCACCTGAGACTTCACATCCGCTTGAATGTTTGTTTGTCTTCTCCCCTGTCTCTCCCACTGTCCCCTCTCCCTGTCTCCCCCTCCTTGTCTTTTTGATTGTAAGTCACAGACAGGGACCGCGTCTATTGTATCTTTCTGTACAGCACCAAGCTCATGACTGGCACTATATAAATGTTTATAATAATAATAATAATAATAATATTCTAATTTAATTTTATAATCAGAAATATGAATAATGAAACCATCTAAGGAAGATTTATAAGCATAAAGGAAGAGGTGAAGGCAAATATTCTTCCTATGAGGAAAAATTAGCTTCCACCCTAACACAAAAATGTCAGCATCTTAAGCATAGTGAGAGGAAATTCTTCAGTCAACAGCAAAGTAGGTTGTTCTTTTTTGCTTCTTACACCATCTTATGTGCAGATGGACAGTACTAAAGTGTAACTGTAGCAGATCAGAGGCTCAGCTAGGTGCTGCTCGTTTAAGAGGCTAACGTGGGGTCTGTGGTAAACACCTGGGCAGTGTGGGGTGACGTGCAGATGTGAGTCCGCACAGTTCTGCCCCCCTCCCCTGTGCATTGCTGAGCATGGCCTGCTCTCCTCCCTCACGGGCAGCCACAGCAGCCTCTGAGGCTGCCACACATGCCTGGAACAGCCCTGGTTCCAGGTCAGGTAGAGCGAACCATCACACGACGGCCCACTCTACCCCAGTCCAGAGATGGCTTCCTGGGACTGCAGCAGTGCTTAGCCCAGGCTGTGACTCAGCAATAGGCCTGAGTTACCATTACAGCCTGGGCTAAAAACTGCCCCGGCCTGAATAAACTGTGGCTCTGACTCAGGGAAACATCTGACAGGCTGGTTCAGACATGACAACACTGCGGGTGGCCACGCAGATCAAAGCGTAGCCACCCACAGTACCGCCACACCTGAAAATACCCGGCGTTTTCAGACAGAACAACAGGGAGTTGAGCAGGGGACTCAAATAGAACAGTGTATTGGGCAAAAGTCTCAAACAGAGGGGAACGTGCAAGTGTAACTTCTTGGGTTCAATTTGGGACTTACACTGAAGATACTCTGAGACAATCTTCACAACAAAATTAAAACATGTACACCAGTGTATATTTAGACATTCTATGTATATTCATGACTGAATCTTGTTCTGTTAATAACTAGCTGTTATTATTTTTATATTCCAGCACTCTTGTCAATAATACAAGTGTAACATTTCACTGGTAATGAGAACCAAATGTCCATATAACTTTAACCTCCAGTTTCAACAAAGAAAAAAACATCACAAGCAGGCCTTCTGATCATCCAGTTTTTCCCTGTTTATTGAAGGCTCTGGTGCAGACACTCACTTTTCCCCTTTTGCTTCTGTGGGAGGAGTCCAAAGAAACCCTGCCACAGAGCAGAACAACACAACAGTCTACCAATTCTAATTTTTCTCTTTTTTCTATTACCCCAGATAGAATTCTTAATACAGTTGGATTTGATCAACATAACAATTCTTTGCCCCTTTTAGCATAAACTGATCTGAATTAAGCTGTTCTGGGCCTAGCAGAGAGAGGCAACAATATGCTTCTTCTCTTCACAACAGCTCCTCTCAGGGTGAGCCTTAGCATAAGGGAGATCCAGGACAGGGAACAAATGCGGGGCCCCTAGGGGCACTCCACGGCTCAGGGGGCGCTCCCTGGACCAGGGGCGGTGTGCTACCCAGGCCTCGGCTTGGGGATGGGCAGAGGGACATTCCCCTCCGCCTATCCCCAAGCCTGAGCAACCATTCTGATCACTTACAAGATCTGCTGTTGCCCTATCTCTGCCACTGCCTCCACCTCCAACCTGGGCCCTGCGCTGGGCTCGGAGCTTCAGGCAGGGTGGGCACAATGGCAGCAGATTAAATTTGTCACTGTGCTTCCCACTGCCACCGGACGTTCTGCTGCTCCCACCACCACCACCACCCCACCCCCCCCGCTGCCAGTCACAGTCTCGGCCAGGGGAAATGAGGGAGAGAGAGGCAGCTCTCCTTCATTTCCCCTGGCTGAAACAGCCAGGCAGCGGAGTCGGCCAGTGGCGTGAAGGAGAGATGGGGCCTCTACCTGCTTCTCCCTCACTTCTGGTGGAAGTGAAGGAAGAAGCAGAGGCCTCGCTTCTCCCTCACTCTGTGGATGCCCACCCTGCCTGTCAGTCTCTCAGCCAGGGAACATGAGGGAGAGGCAGGGCCTCTTCCTCTCTCTCCTTTATTTTCCACGGCCGAGACTGTGACAGGCAGCGGAGGGAGGGGCACGGAGTGTGGGAGAGGTGGGGCCTCTGACTCTCAATCATTTCTGCTGGCCTCCTCTTCTGCCTGTCAGTTGGAGTCAGCCAGGGGCCCCGCAATCAGGGTCCCCAGCTCCCAGCCACTGTCAGGCTGGGAGCTGGGGACCCCGAGTGCACCCCCCCAGGAGCGGGGCCCGGGAGGGCTGCCCTGCGCTGCCCCATGATAGTGCCAGCCCTGGCTCCTTTCCTCTCTCTTCCTCAAGCCTTGCTTTATATAGGCCTATTTGCCCTCACTTTTGCCCTTAATGGCAGTACTCAGCAAATAGCATTCAAGGAAACACTCGAACTTTCCAAAGCTGCTACTCACTGGGCATGTGCAACTCTTAACTAGATCACAGCTGCCCCACCCTTTTTTCAGGAATTATCCCATTCTCTTAAAGTGACATTCCCAAAGCACATGGGTTACACAAGGACAAGAAACTCAAACTGTTCTGGCTGGAGTGCAGTTAGAATCCCCCTTACAGAAGACTGAGAATATTAGAAAGGCAGATTTCAGTTTCCAGATAGCTGGAAGATTTGAACTGCAACCCAGAAACAGGGAACAGATGGCATGTGGAGTCCAGGTGTGTTTTAAACCTAAGAAGAAAGTACAAGAAGTCCAAGTGCAGGCTACAGTAGAAATAGGTGATAATGACTCTCAGTGGAAACTTAGTTGGGAGTTGATGAATGTAGAAACCCAGACATGTGAGAAACCCAAGGCTGTTAAATCCATAGGGATAGCTTTGGCTCCACTTGGTTTGGCGGAGTAGGAACAACTAGAAAAGGGAGCAAAGAAAGCTGAAGAGAACCTCATCTTGTACAGTGTCCCTTGATGCAAACCATAGAAGAGATTTATTTTTTTTAAGAAAAAATCCTTATCAAGGGAAACTTTATAGAAATTGCAAATGGGAATATAGATTTTGAAGGTACTGCACAAGCTGATCCACAGTTAAAGAATCTAGAACGTAAGGTAGATCAGTGTATAGAGTGCTGGTGTGATTGGACAGGATATGACCTGGGACAGAAGACAATACCCTTGGACTGGGGGGGTTGTAGTCTTTGGGAACATTGGGACTCTCCAAGTTTTCGGAAACAGAAAAAAAAAAAGGAGAAAGACATTGAAACCCCTGGGGAAGGTATAACGAGGAAAACATGAGTTACAGGACTTTTTTTAAAAAAAAAAAAAAAGTCAATAGGGTCTGAGGGGGTGATGGGAAAAGGATGGGTGGACCCACACCCCATTTCCCTCTTGGAGTACTGTATAAGGGAACCCAATGGGATTAATGGCAGCCCAATGGAGTGGAATACTGTGTATGGGATTAATGGCAGCCTTATGGGAAATGAAAGATGTTGGGGTATTGTATAATGTAATTACAGCTGGATGATGTGAAAACTCCCACCACCAGATACTTTATGCACAGTGTAGTAGCGGCTAATGGAGCCAGCTATCAACTTGAGCAAGAGGGGAGGATTGCTCCTCAGACGCATTGCAATAGGTAGTAAGTGCTGGGTGAAAAAACGCTTCCCAGACACCAATCACTTGTATGTGTTAATGGGTGAAAGGAGGCACGGTCTGGGGTGGCGGTTAGCTCCTGGGGTCCCAAAGACTATTTATTCAGGGGATTTGAAATTGGTAAAGGTATTGGGGTCATGCAACAGGTGAATGACAGGATGACGTGGAGATTTCCACCACCAGATATATTATATATACTAGAAGTGCTATTATGTTGATTACTGTGTGTATTATGTTGGAAAGTGGCTATTCGAGAAAATGAGGCATGTGGCCAAAACAAATTGGATGTGTTAATGATATTGTATGGATTAATTGTATGTCTTGGAGTATATGCATGATGTATGCTCTGCTCTGCTTATACAGTTGAAGGCAGGTCTATTTTAATAGGCCTATCTCGTCAGAGGGGAAGAGCTGTAGCAGAGCAAAGGCTCAACTGGGTGCTGCCCTGCTAAGAGGCTAACATGGGGTCTGTGGGAAACACCTAGGCAGGACGTGGCCAAGCCAGCCCAGATGGTAAAAGCTTATGGCTTGCACAGATGAGGGAGCAGGTCTCGACAGCTAGCCAGGGCTAGTTTGGAGTGAACCTGGGAAGGGTTTGAGGAACTCACTAGCGGACTAAAAGCCAAGCAGAATGTTATGAGCAAGGAGCTCCATATGAATGATATAATGGGATAAAGAGACCTGTACATCTGTATATAAGGTGGAGGAGTATGGTAACACTTGTAAACAAAATGGATACTTAATATCTGCTATATTCTATAGAATGCTATCGTGCATAGTGATCGACAGGGCCTCTTCCAAATCAATTCCTTGGAGTGTGAGCACAAAACTGAAGTCTATTAACCCCTAAGACCATTTTGTCTAAACTGACATTTACTTATGTCTGCGAAATTTGGCTTCTACTCAAGTCCTTAGTCTCTATCGTGAAGATTTCAAAGGTGCATATCAAAATGGCATGCACTCCTGGGCATAGATTTCTAGTGAAGATTTCTAGCTTTACCTCTAACTATATGTAACTATTTCTGCCTTTTCCCTATGAAGAAAAGAGCACTTTTGCCAAGTTTCCATACTGCCCACATTAAACCAGCTGGCTCCCCATAGTTAAGAAAAGAAAAGGGTATTTATTTTATATAAATGCTCTTTTAAAGGGGGGTGTATTTTAAAAGCTAGGAGAGGATCAGCATGGTGCTGCTTGTACCACAGGGACCTAAAGATGCAATTCAAATGCAGGACAGTAACATTTGAAACAAAGGGCCTCTCTGTGGTTCAGAAAGCAGCTGCCTGATCTGAATGTATAGTGACACATATCACAAGGAGGCAAATGCTGTTGGAATTGTAGAAACTACAAATAACTTTTTGAATTATTTTCCAAATAGCTCATCACAGCAAGGAAACAGCAGCAAAATTGGAGATGCATAAATTGCTCCCTGTATGTCTAAGAAGCAGTGACTATGACTTATTTATTTTTTCTGCCGACCCTTCTTTACAGAGTTCTTCAGCAACTTAGTGGGTTTGAATGCCTATAATTTTAGCTCTCCAAAATATGCCTGCCCACCAGGCCTCTTGCTCTAACTTCAAACAACCTGCTGCAAAGGCTAGCATTTCTGAATTTGCACAGTCTGATCAGAATCAGGAATGTCAAACCCTATCCATAGAAAGGGCTGAATTATATTTTTAATTCAGAGCCACAAACTCTCCCTTTTCCCCAAACAGAACCCTCACTGCAAGGAGAGCGGGGAAAACACCTTTTGTTTCCACACTGCACAACTCCAGAATGACATATTGTTAAGGGAAGATATTTCCGAAATGGAATCAGGCTGGTGACTGGCAATGTCCTAGAACAAGAAACATTTATATCCATTTTACACACATACCCTGTATCAGGTGTAATGGATAATGTTTTCATAAGGGGGGAAAGATTTTTAAAAGCACAAAGCACTGTTAAGCACTCAGCTCCTACTGAAGTCATTGAAAGTTGGCCAATTAGTACCTCTGTATGCCCTGAAAATCTCCCCTCAATAGGTTATATTATTTAGGGCATGTTGCAGGGCTGCAGTGTTAACCTATGGGTGCCCTGTAACATGTACAGTGGGGGTTGGAGGTGGGTGGGTAGGTGGTTGGGGAATGTCTTGTCTGAAAACGCCCTTAGTTCCAAAATCTATTGGCACTCAGTGATATTTAGGCCATCTTCACATGGACGTGCCTCCTCCCCTCGCACACATGTGTTAGTGGGGGGTACCCATCTGAAAGTTGCAGCAGGTGCAGGGGGGATTGGTGGATGCCCGTGGGAATGTTGTGGGCGGTGGGTGGGGGTGCGTGCATGTTCTTATGCTCCACCCACCTCCACCCATTACCCACCCAAGCATGGAGCAACGGGCACCAATGCCTGATGCTCCATGATTGGAGATGGGTGAAAGTGGGTGGAGGTCCATGGGAACTCACCCCCACCCACCCGCCACCCACCCATTCCCCCATGCACCCACACACATTAGAAAAGGGCCTTAGTCTCAATGACTTTCACTTACTGAATACATATTTTGTAAAAGTGTATTTTCTTTTATCAGTATTTAATTTGTTGCCTTTCATTTTAATTGAATATTCTAGAGCTGAAACAAATAGAAGTTTTGTTTTTGGTTTTGTCCATGAGTTGGATAGCCATCCAAATATCTGAATAAATATTCACAATCCAGTTCAATATTTGTTTAGCCACATGGTCAGATATTTTGTTTCGAATGCTCCAGTTTTTGTGGTATTTTCATGCATTTTGGTTTGAATTTTCTGTTACTCAACACCAAACTGAAATTTTTTTTTATTTTTTTTTAAAAAGGAAGAAAAGAAAAGAAAAAACAACCTGTTAAATATCCAAACAAAGCAGGCATAGATAGTAAATTAGGGGAATTATTGTGTTAGATGGACAATTATTACACAGTCCATGAGGATTATATTTCAAAAATTTCTTTTAAGGAGTGGTGAAGAGGGGAAATGTAACAACTTATACCTGCAATACACATAAACATCACAACAACCGAAAACATTGATGGAAAACATTCTGAAAGGCGCATCACCATTGGGGCCCATCCCAAAACCTGCGGATGAGCGTATGCAGACAACCCATGCACACCCCCATTACAGGGATTGTGGCACGTGAGTTCTGGATTGCGCCTATTGTCATTTGAATAAAATATTCTTTTTTTAAAAAAAATTAGATTCTTATTTTATATTCTGAGCCCGAGCATATTCTAGAGGCAGTGTAAAATCTTTCTTTTTGGCAAAGTGCTTGGCAGGTAGGGATAAGGGTTGGAGTGGGTGGGTTTAGGGATGAGGGTGGGTTTCTTGAAGGAATTTTAGCTGCATTTTAAATGTATTCTGTGTGTTTTAATATTGTAAGCCACCCTGAACTTTGGCCCTTTTCCAACAGAGCGCCCCCCCCCCCGGAAACTACGTGGAGGAGGTGTCCGTTCAAACGCCACAGCGGGGGATTGGTGGGCATCTGTGGGAATGCCATGGCTGGTGGGTGGGAGTGCGTGCACGCTCCTGTGCTCCATCCACCTCCACCCATCACCCACACACAGAGTAATGGGTGACAATGCCGGATGCTCCGTGTATGGAGGTGGGTGGGGATTCATGGGAACGCACCCCCATGCACTGCCCACCCACCACACCACCCACCCATCCTCATTTAAAAGGGCCCTTTGAGGGAGGAAGGGGTAAAAATATAAATAAATAAATAATTGGGAACAGTTAATCTGTAAAAAATGTTTTGTCCTGGAGAGCCAGAATTTATTTTCTGCAATAAACATTTCTTATTTACCATTACTAAACCTTTCTAAACCTAAGACCTTTGTATTTGGCCAGGCATTTGGCAAGCAGGGATAGAACTGGGTGGGATTGGTTGGTTAAAGGAGGAGGCTAAGGGGATTTTTTTACTGAGTGTAAGATTTTTATTATTGTTTTTATTGATTGTGATCTGCCCTGAGTCTTTATGGGAAGGGCAGCATATACATTGAAATGAAAGAAAGAAAGAAAGAAAGAATTATCATTAATCTAGTACCATAGATGATTTTTTTTCATGGTTCTTTATAGGCAAATACAAGAAAAAGTCTGAGGCATAAGAAGCTTGCGTTCTAAGGGCGTTTTCAAACAAGACACTCTCCACCCACTATACATGACCCTTTTCACACCGACACTCTAACACTGATAAAATGGGTGTTACATTTCATTATACGTGTTGCAGGGCACCCATAGAGCACACCTGCAGCCCTGCAACATATATAATAAAATGTAACACCCATTTTATTGGTGTTGGAGTGTCTGTGTAAAAAGGGCCTATGTTGCAGGGCTGCAGTGTTGCCCTATAGGTGCCTTGTAACATGTAAAGTGGGTGGGAGATGGGTGGGGAGTGGGTGGAAAATGTCTTGTCTGAACATGCTCTAAGATCCTTGTCGCTAGTGACTGCTGCTTCCGGCAACTACGTCAATTCAGGTGAATATTTGTGCTTGTTTAGATTTGGCTTTCAAATAATCTGCCTGAATAGTTACTTTCATAATTGGGGTCTAAAGTAGATTAGAAAAGTAATAAGTTATCATTGTTGGCCATCATGGGCTAACTGAATAAAAAGCATTGAAATATGACTAATTTTTATTCCTAAATTTTCAAATGGATTTATTTTTGGTTTCCACTTTTCTTTTTTTCTTTTCTTTTCTGTTTTTTTTTTATAAAGGTCACCAAAATTGTTTATCAAAAATTTTCAGGAGCAGAAAACTGAAAAGGTTCAATTTTTAGTACAGTTAATTGTAAAAATGTGCCATAACCTAAACATTTGGGATTTCTAAAAATTTTGTTTTTGGGGTGAGGGGGATGAAGGGGTTCTCTATTTGAAACCCACCCACCCACCCAAAAAGTAGCTACTAAATGCTGAGTATGAAATAAATAAATTCCTCCTCTCAAAAAAACCTTAAGTATGATTACTTTATTAGCAATGCTAATATTCATCAGAGTTATTTTTTCATTAAGTCTAGCAGAAAGTTAGATTGAGTAGGGGGAAGAAGATACAATATTAAACAGTAGAATTTAATACTGCTGTTCGGGGTGATGGGAGACATATTTTCTTGCAGAGAAAACACATCTCATAAACCATTAGAAAATGTATATTTGTTTTGCAGAGCATTGTGTTATACAGTGCCTATGTTGTCTTGAATGAACCTGGCAAGATATGACATAATCAGGACATGTCTGATGCCAGAAGTAGCAGGGTCAGGTCTGTCCATCAGCTGCAACATTTCAAATGTCACATTTCCCTGGAAACAAAGAACAAAAATATTCAGAAGTTGATAAACAACAATACCACCGCATTCCGAGCAAAGGAAGACATTACATTCTTTTCTCTTCAGAACAAAAACAGTAGCACTGTTCTTCTCAGCCCCACTAACATTGCTCTTTTCTGGGTTTAACATCTCATCCATATCTCATCCCACTGAACAGAAATATGGTATACAGATTCCTAGACAGGAGGTTTTTCTCTTTAAAATATGAATTTAGAGAGGAGGGAAAGGTCTGTTTTCATTGCTTAATGTTCAAAGCACAGGTGGCTCATGGGAGCGGATTGAGGGGGGGCATGTGTCCAGACACAAAGGGTGAAAACAGACATGACGCTAAACACCCTTTAACCACCCTTGGTGGTTATTTATGCATGGGTGTCTTCAGACGTTACGAGATCACGGTGAACCACGGTGAATACCCACCTGTGGTCACCGTGTCTCGAACGTCTGTTTGCAGCGCACCAGATGTTGGCCACGGTGAATCCCCACATGGGGTCCGTTTGAACCACGCTTCCCGGGCTAGC
>QEPC01006369.1:749455-793488 GCA_003113815.1 Sphenodon punctatus
CATGCTAACTCCACTTTAACTCAGCTTTAACATTTCTTATGCATGTTACAGGGCTGCATAGGGCACCAATACAGCCCTGCAACATGCATAAGTGTTAAAACAGTGTTAAAGTGAAGTTAGCGTCATCTCTGTTTTCACCCTTTAGGTGCTTTTAAACCACCCTTTAACCACCCTTGGTGGTTATTTATGCATGTTGCAGGGCTGTATTGGTGTCCTATGCAGCCCTGAAACATGCATAAGTGACCACCAAGGGTGGTTAAAGGGTGGTTAGCGTCATGTCTGTTTTCAGCCATGTTTGTTTTCACCAGAAGTGCAATTTCACTTGCAAGTAAAAAATCACCCAACTGAGAGTCCCTCAGAAGGACCATAATGTTGTGCAGTTACTGGGATTCCACAACCCAGAGGTAAGGCTACCACAGAGCAGGTCTATGTAGGGACTTCCAACATCCCTTCGGTACAACAGGTCTTTACTTCCTGCCAGATCTGCTTGAAGGAGCGGTGGTACTGGGGAAAGATTGATGGACAGCGTTAGCCTGTGAGTCTATGACTACGTGCAACTGGTAAACAGTCCAGGGGCTATGTTTTACAGAGTTAATGTACAGATCATCTGCCTCAGGCCATTCTCTCTCTCGCTCTCTCACTCTCTCTCTCTCTCTCTTTTCCACAAACCTTATTTTCTCCAGTCTTTTTTAAGATTTGTGAATTCCACTTAGATTGAACCAGTGCTGATAGTAAGATGGGTCTTTGAACAAATGAATAATTTCTTTATATAAGTGGCTTCATGTGTTAAAAGAATATGTAAATCCCCTCTGACATTTCTCACTTGAAGATTGAAAAACAAACAAACCCTTAAGTAACAAAAACATGAAATACTGATGATTTTTGTTACCGTTTTTCAACATATAGAGAAAAAGTGAACATCCTGGCAAACATTTCACAGTTTTTATACACTTTCCTGTATTCTGATGTTTGTCGAATAAATGTTTTGAAATAGCCAAGGACACTCCAAAGTAATATTGTGTATGTAAGACAGAGTTCTCCAAAGTACTTAATGCATTCCCCTGGATCAATGGGGGTAGGAAGTGCAGACAGACCTCTCATTTGTTTGCTAACATCTCAACTTTTGTGAAAGCAACTTAAGTCTCTAGCTCTTGCGACTGCAAAAAAAAAGTCTTCAAAACAGAAAGTGTAACAAAGGCAAAACTATCTTTTTAAGCTTTCAGGAATACTGAAACAACAGCTCTGAAGTGCGAACTGTCCAATTCATGTCCATGTGTGTTAACTTAGGACTTCTACACAATGGCATTTCAGCATTCTATTGGCTGCTGCACCTGACTCCTACTACCCATCAGAATACTAGGATATCAGCTGACTCTGCCGCTTACCTCCTCCTCTCCCCCTCCCATTCCTGAAAATTTGCGATCGGGATGCTATCCCCACCAAGAAAGGAGCCAGCCCCAGACAAAGTAAAAAAGCATGGCTTCCTCTAGAGACCAGCCTGGACGTGGAGGGGAGAGCGAGAAATCTCACGAGAACCTGAATCAGAGTCGAGATGTTTGTGAGATCTTGATCCTGATTCTTAATTCTCACAAAATTTTCACAAGGATAAAATTTATTCTTGTTTCAGCTCTAGTTACAGATTCAGCTTTAGATTTGGATCTCACTGACTTCCATTGGAAATTTTCCCACTGAAGTCAATTGGAAACAGATCTGTGCTCCCAACTGTAGTCCCTCCCCCCCAGGTCAGTGGATCTGACCTCCCCATCCCCCCCCCCCATCTCCTAGGGCCCTGGAATGTTTTTTCTGGCCTCGGGGGGCTTGATTGAAGCTCCACCAGCTCACTGACGCTGTGGGGAACCTCCTGGCAGGTTCCCTGGCTGCAGTGCATTACTAAGCCCCCCAGCTCCAGAGCACACATGTGCAAAATGGCCTCCAGAGCCATTTTGCACATGCGCAGCCCTTTTCCAGAATGGCAGTCAGTGTCACTGCCATTTTGGAAAAAGGCAGCCATTCTGTGAATGCACAACCAGCTGTCCTTTTCCAAAATGGTGGCAACAGTGCAACCACCATTTCAGGAAAGGACTGTGCATGCACAAAACATCCCCAGTGGCCAGTTTGCACATGCGTGCTGTGAAATCAGGAGCTCAGCAGTGTATCATGATGAGGGAGGCCCCCCCAGAGCAGTGGCAGGCCAGCGGAGCTTCAATCAAGCTCCCCGAGGCTGGTAAGAACACTCCAGGGAGCCGGGGGTGGGGAGAAAATCTGAATCTGGAATGCTGGATCTGTCAGGGCATATTTTGGATTGATCCGTAATGGCCTGATCCAGACAGTTACGGATTAATCCAAATCCAAAATGTCCACCCCTAGTATCCAGTTAGTGTCAAGTGGATATCAAGTGAATCAGGTTACCGTTTACTGAACTATCATTTCCCTGTTCCATTTTTTGTACTCCCTCCCTCCGGAGTTAGTTCGGTTATACAGTCATGCTGTAAACAGTAATATCCAGTATTACTGGATTTAGTGGTTAACCTGCACAGTAATTGGTGACGTACCAAGTAACTGCCAAACTAATTGGAACACCAGATATTAACCATGGCTAATTTGTTTCCTATGCATTTCTGCACTACTCACCACACATTCACCACCAGATGAAATATGCATGTGAAACCCCAACTATCTGATTGATTGCTACTTGAGCTATTCCATTTAACTGAACATGAGATGAAAGTTAACCTATACAACAGAGATGGGTAACCTTTTACTTCCTGTGGACTACTTCAGAAATCATTGGAAGCCTGAAAGGCTGAAGACTGGCTGAAGGGATGAAGGCTAGAAGAACATATTGTGGTGAACTGTTTAAGTCATAGATCTGGCCCACTGATGCACCTCCTACCCTCCAGAGTACCCAATCAGTTAGACTCCCTTCCCCCCTGAGCACTAGGGATGGGCAAACAGAACGCGGTTCAGATGTTCAGACATTCGGTCGTTCGGTTCGAAACCCAAGTTCGGGTTCAATGGTTCGGTTCAGCCGAGTTCGGTTTGGCCGAACTTGGCCGAACATTCAAAAATAGCACTATCGATACCAAAACCGAAACGAAACGAAACCAAAACAGAATTTTTGGACCTGAAAAGATGTTTTTACAGCCCCCAAACTCATACAAACACGACCAAAATGTTCAGTCATTCGAGAGTTCATTTCGAACGTTCGGTTCGGACGTCCGAACAGACTAAGTTCAGTCCGAACTCTGAACATCTCAACCACGTTCGCCCATTCCTACTGAGCACACTCCTTCAGAACCTGAAGAAAGAGACTACGGATGTGCGAACACGGTTCAGACATTTAGTGTTCTGTCCGAACTGAGCCTGTTTGGATGGCCAAACAGGACGGCTGAACCGAACAGCAAACCCTCCAATCAGTTTGGCTGCATTTGGATGAGTTCAGGCAGGTTCGGACAGGGAAAACGTGACTGGCAGGTCCAGGAAGGGGGTGCAGCTGAGGAGCAGACTTCCTGGCACCAGGGGTGGAGGGGCTTGGAGTAGTAGCCAGCCTGCCCAATCACCATCCCTCTTTTCCTCAGACCAATGGGGCTTGTGGTAAAGTGGGCACAGCAAGTAACAAAAGTCATTTCACTCCCTCCTTCCAACTCTCCCCTTCCAACTCCTTCTGAGCTAGCCACTGATCCTGTCAGCAGGCATTTCCAGAAGTCTCCCTCTCCCAGCAGTTTGTGTTCCTCCCAATCCATTGCCATCCTCCTCCTATTTCACCTATTTCCACACATTTACCNCATCCTCCTCCTATTTCACCCATTTCCACACATTTACCTTCATAGTTTCATTTATTTAGATTAGATTAGATAGATTTAGGTGTTATTTTTATTTTTTACCCCTCCCTGTGTTCTTTCTCCCTACCCTCCATTGAATCCTTCCCTCCTCCCTGTAGATATTCCATCCCTAATTCCCTTCCCCTGTTTTTGGATTTATTTAGAGTAGCATTAGATTGATTTATGTTTCATTTCAGTTTTGTACCCCTCCCTGTGTTGTTTGTTGTGAGCTGTCTGTGTGTCCCCCCTCCCATCCCTATGTATATATAGATAGATATTAGAGATAGTTACTATAGATAGATTGTTGTAGGAGTTAGTTTAGTTATAAAGATAGATATAGTGAGTAGTGATTCAGTTTTAATATTTTATAGTGTGTTTGTAGGACTAGGCCTTTGTAGATATGAGATAATATTCCATTTAGTTCCATAGGTTTTAGAATAGTTAATAGCAGTTAGACTTAGTGTAGATATATATAATTATTAGATTACAAATTTAAATTAAAAAAATATAAAATCTTCCTCTGCATTCTTTGGGTGGGAGAAATGGAGAAGGGAAGCAGGAGAGGCCAGTCTGCTGCCTGTAAGGGAGAGGTGGCAGGGAGACATGGCAGAGGTGGCAGGGCCCATGCCAGCAGAGTGGCAGCAGGCATCAGCAGTAGCCTGAGCCCATCACCACACCCCAAACTGCACAAGCCTGATTTTGGCAGTCATGATTCAGACCCTCCTAGCAGTGGCACTAGGGGTGTGGTTTGGCAGCGCCTCCTGCCAGCGTCCTCCACTGCCATGCAGGGCACTGGAAGGCCTGCAGTGCAGGAGGCTGCGACTGTCTCTACCGCAGCTGAAGAAGCAGGTGCAGGTGCTTCGAGGTTGGATGTTCCTCCAGGGCCACCAATGTCCCCGACCCCCATTATTGATGTGATCCCCAGCAGTCCAGGGCTGGTGGATCCCACCCTGACTGCTAGAGTCAGGGCCCGATCCCCAGGTAATGGCAGCAGGGAGAGGAGAAGCAGTAGCAGCAGTAGCAGCAGCAGTTATAGGGTGCACAGGGAGAGTGGCAGCAGTATGGTGGGAAGTCTATCAGTCTCAGGGTCCCAGTACCCCCCTTCACGGGACATCACCCTGATTGGGGACAGCGAGGCAGACACTAGTCCTGTGGAGATGTCTGGTGCTGAGGCGATGGCTGTCCCTCTGAGAGCTGTGTTACCACCATGTTCTGCCCCTCTCAGCAGTGCTGTCAGCAGTGCATCACCCGGTGTAGGCCAGAAGGCAGGAGATGGCAAAAAAATACTCCATCTGGGTGCATTTTAATTTGGTGCAGGTGGATGATCCCAGGGAGGTGCAATGCACTTTGTGCCAGAAGGTGATGAAGTGTGGGCAGGTGCTCACCAACCTTGGCACAACTGTCATGGCGAGGCACCTCAAGGGATGCCACAGCTCTGTGCTGCTAAGTGGGAAGGCAGGGGCAGTGGAATCGAGCGGGTTCCAAACTGCAGTGACTAGTCATCCACCTCCATCAGCAGACAAACGTCCTGCTCGAACAGCTGCCTCTAGCAGCAGGAGCGGTATTGCTACTAGGGGGGAGCAGCAGTAGCAGAAGCATCAGCAGTGTCAGTGCACCATGGAAGAGCTGGGGTGGGGGCATCTGTCAAGTCCATCAGCAGCTGAAGTACGTAGAGGGTGGCATGACTTTAAAGTGAAAGCCACGCGCATGTTGGGGGAAATGATAGCGCTGGATGGGATTCTGTCACGCTCCAGCAACTGGAACATTAGGAAGGGGAGGAAGGGCTATCAGGCTCCGGGGACCAGAGCCTAAGAAGGGGAGGAGGGGTAGGCAGATAGACAGGGGAAAGGAAGGAGGAGACAAGGAAAGTAACAAGGAAACCTCTCAGCCGCACTAGGGACTTAGGGGAAATTTGTATTTTTTTAAAAATCCAGGCTGGGCAGGGTGGGTGGGTGGTGACCCCCCTTCCACCCACACAGTCTGGGAGGGAAAGGGGGGAGGCTTTATTTTTTTCCATTGATTTCAATGGGGACAGTTCCCCATTGAAATCAATGGAAAAGATCCGGTACCGGTAAACCGGTATTAATCCAGTAAGCCGAGTTTTTTAAATCTGGGAACCGGTAAAACCGGTACCCGGTATTTGTCCTGACGTCCCACCCCTACTAAATACTGCACAGAGACAATCAGGCTGTGGCAGGTGGGCCCACGCCCTCCACCAGGTGTGCATAGGGGACAGAGGGAAAGTGAGTGGGAGAATATCAAAAGGAGGAAGAGAGATGCTCCCTGAAGCAAGCTGCCAATAGTGCAGGAGGCAGGGAGTGCCTCAGCCAAGGCCAGGAGTTCAAGGCCCAGCCATGACAGACGCCCTTCTTGGTGGTCGGGGACATTAGGTTTAAGTGCCTGATTGGGTTCCTGGCCCCCCAGTTTAAGCTGCCCTCGTGCACCACCCTGAGTCGGCAGGTGGTACCTGCCCTGTACCAGGCTTTAAAGGAGTGGGTGAGGGAGCAGCTGGCAGGGGCTGGGGGTGCCATCGTCCACTTCACCACAGACCTGTGGTCGAGTAGGAACGTGCAGCAAGCCTACCAGGCAGTGACGGCACACTGGTGGCAGGACCCAGAGGCAGCGTTTGGGAGTGGCAGGAGGAGTCCCGAAGTAGGGTATATGTGGGCCCTGCTTCAGACAGAAGTAATGGACTAACCCCACACCACTCGGAATATCGAGGCAGCCCTGACGGCCATGATGAGGGAGTGGGTCACACCAGGTGCGCCCTTCACCAAGGGGTGCATGTTGACCGACAACGCAGTCAACATATTGAGGGCAGTCCATGAGGGGGGCTTCATCAGCATCCCTTGCGCTGCACACACCCTTCACCTGGTGGTCAGGGATGCTCTGGGCTTGGGGGAGAAGGAGATTGGGGCAGGCACCCTTAGTTCCCTCATCGAGCGGTGGAGGAAACTGGCCGGTTTCTTCAACTGGGGTGTGAGCAACCTGCTCCGGGCGAAGGAGGCAGAGCAAGGCTCCCCAGTGCACCAGCTGGTACAGGATGTGTCAACCAGGTGGAATTCGACCTCCCTGATGCTCGAGCGGCTTCTCAAGCAGATAGCTGCCTTGCATCAGGTTCAACTGGTGACAGACAGCGGGGCACCTCCAGCATACAATGGGGCAGAATGGGAGATCCTGGCTCACATGGTCTTCATGGTCAGACCATTCCTGGCCGTGACGGAGACCATCAGCTCCTCCACGGCCACCATCAGCCAGGGGACCCCTCTGGTCCAGAGTCTCCTGAGGAGGCTGGAGGAGATTCTCCAGGGGCAGGATTGTGGCCCTTAGGGCAGGAAGCTGACGGAAGAGGCAGTTGTCCTGGTGTGGCAGCTGAAGGCACAGCTGAAGGCACGGTTCAATGAGCTCCTGAATTGGGCAGAATACATTTTGGCAACCATGCTGGACCCCAGGGTCAAGGGCAGCGTGGAACGCCAGACAATGCTCTATGGGCACTGGAAGGGTGAACTGGTGGAGAGGGTCTGGCAGGCATAGTGGGCTCTTGAAAGTGCATGGCAGCAGCAGCAGGATGCCCCTAGGGATGGTGGGAGTGGGAGCACTCACCCCTTTCAGCCAGCGGGGTCTGTCCTTGCCCCCAGCCTTAGCAGTAGCAGCACCCACACCAGCATCAGGTTGAGAAGCAGCAGCACCCCTATTGCCAGCAGCAGCTCCTATGTGAAGGCCACTGTGGCGAGCATGGACTCGTGCACAGCAGGACAGGTAGTGTGGCTGAGGGCAGTGGTGGATGTGGTGCCCAGGCAGAGCTACGTGAGGGAGTACAACAGCACTTCAGCAGCAGTGGAAAGCCACTAGGGGGAGGAGCTGTACATCAAACCCAGCAGCGATCCCTTGGCCTACTGGGCCGGCAAGACCAACGTGTGGCCGGCCCTGTCCAAAGCGGCCATGGGTCTCTTGTCCTACCCACCAACGAGTGTCCCCAGTGAGCGGGTGCTCTCCATGGCGGGGGACATTTGCTCGCTGCAGTACCTGAGACTGGGGGCCAGGTTGGTGGAGCAGTTGCTTTTTATAAAGGCGAACCATCCACTGCTGGGATTCCCTGAGCTGCCCCTGGACATGGATTGATGGTGGCATACACCATCCCATGCCAGGGACAGTCTTGGGATGGGGCTCCTCCTCAATCTGGGCTGCTGCAGTGCTGTCCCTCCCTCCCAATGCCCAGCGCCTGCCCTGCCTCTCTCTCTCTCGGACTAGATGGCCTTGGCCGGCCTATCTGACTGACCTCATGATGCAGGGTGGTATTGGGAAGCTGTAAGCCTGTCATCTGGCCTCTGGCTAGACAGTCTTGGCCCACCTATCTGACTGGCTCTCTCTCTCTCTCTCTCTCCTGATTCACAGTCTTCACCACCGTATCTAAGTGCCCTGCCAAGGTCCCAGCCTGCCTTCCCTAATGCCTCTCATGTCACACTGTCTGTCTGCCCTCCCAGGTGGCCAAGATCAAACCCTGCCTCAGTATGCCTTCCCATGCTCATGCCACGCTGTCTGCCTGCCTGCCCACACGCCCACCCGCCCGCCCACGTGGCCAAGATCAAACCCTACCAGAGAGAGAGCCAGTCAGATAGGTGGGCCAAGACTGTCTAGCCAGAGGCCAGATGACAGGCTTACAGCTTCCCAATACCTCAGTCTTCCTTCCCATGCTCTGCCACGCCACCTGTATTCCCTGTGGGAAAGATGAAGCCCTGCCCCAGCCTGACTGCCTCTCATGCCAAGGTGCTTGTCTGCCGGCCCTGGCAACCCTGGATGATGTGCCCCACTGGCCTGGTAATCCCGCTGCTGCTGTATGCTGGTCCATGGGTGCTCTGCCCTGGCAAATCCAAATGTGCCCATGAAATTCTGCTGCTGCCATCTGCTGCTGTATGGGAGCTCTTCCATGGCAAATCCTACCATCCTGGCTCCATGGGTGCTGTGCACAGGCAAATCCTGCTACTGCCATCTCTGCTGTTCCACGGGTTCTGTGCCCGGTCAATGCAATGTCTGCTGCTTCTGCCAATGCTCCCTACACTGTATGTGCCACAAGTTCTGTGTCCCTGCAATCCTATGTCTGCTGCCAATGTCGCCACTGCTGTCTGTGCCATGGGTTCTGCTACCAGACAATCCAATGTCTGCTGCTGCTGCCAATGCTGTCTCTGCCATGGGTTCTGTGCCCCGGCAACGCAATGTTTGCGTCTGCTGCCTGTGCTGTGCCACAGATACTGTGTCCTGGCAATCCAATGTCTGCTACTGGGTGGCCACGTGATTCACCACCGTGTAAGGCTTGACTAGGGATGTGCGAAAGCGGTTCAGAAGTTCGGACTGAACTCGAATAGTTCGGTTGACCGAACCGAACTTCCAAATAGAACTCGAATTCGACCTAACTGTTTGGTCAAATCAGAAACAGTTTGGAAGGCAAAAAAAACTGGTTTCAGATGTAAGAACTCAGTTCGGAAGTTCATAATTCAACCGAACTCAAATAGTTCAGTCAACTGAACCGAACTTTCGAACTGAACTTGATTTTCGAACCAAAACAAATTTACAAATTTGGTTCTCTTCGCACATCCCTAGGCTTGACCAATTGGCAGAATCGCTTGTTCAGATCCGGAGAGTAGGATGCAAGCCTGCAATCCCTGGTCAAGTGGGGTGCCCGCCACCGAGCTCTGGCTGGGCCTGTGCTGCTGCTCCCCCGATGCCAACCAGCCTGCAATGCCCGCCCAAGCAGGGGTGCCAGTCACTGAGCCCTGGCCGGGCCTCTGTCACTGCTCCACCAATGCCAGCCAGCCTGCAATGCCTGGCCGAGCAGGAGTGCCAGACACTAAGCCTTGGCTGGGCCTCTGCTGCTGCTCCACTGATGCCTGGCTGGAAGTCTGCAACACCCAGCCAAGTAGGGGTGCCAGTCCCTCCAGCCCCAGGACCCACCATCAGGGTCTGGGGCCTACGTTCCAGACAGGGAGGACTGTCGTTCTACTTGTCTGCAAGTGTCCCACACAGAGGCCAACCAGCCTGAAATGTCTAACCGAGCAGAGGTGCCAGCCACTGATCCCTGGCCGGGCCTCTGCATCTGCTCCACTGATGCCTAGCAGCCTGCAATGCCCGGCCGAGTAGGGGTGCCAGCCACTCCAGCCCCAGAACCCACCGTCAGGGTTCTGGGGCCTACGTTCCAGGTAGGGAGGACTGTCATTTCACTTCATTGTCTGCAAGTGTACCACACAGAGGCCAGACAGTCTGCAAGGCCTGGCCAAGTATTGGTGCCAGCCACCGAGCCCTGGCCGGGCCTCTGCTGCTGCTCCACCGATGCCTGGCTGGCAGCCTGCAATGCCCAGCCAAGTAGGGGTGCCAGGCACTCCAGTCCAGGACCTACCATCAGGGTTCTGGGGCCTAAGTTAGAGGCATGGGGGGTTGTTCATCCACTTCATCTAGAAGCAGTCAATCCAACCCCAGGACCCACCATCAGAGATCTGGGGCCATCACTCCACTCATGGGGAGCTGTCATTCCCCTTCATCTAGAATCTGCCAATCTAGTCCCAGGACACACCACCAGGCTTTTGGGAATGTCATTCCAATCACCGGGAGCCATTATTCCACTTCATCCAGAAGCTGCCACTCCAGTCCCAGGATCCACCATCAGGGTTGTGGGGGCATCATTCTGATCACGGGGAGCCACCATTCCACTTCATCCAGAAGCAGTCACTCCTGCTCCAGGACCCACCATCAGGGTTCTGGGGCCTACATTACAGGCAGGGAGGGCTGTCCATCCACATCATTGAGAGCTGGGGTGGGGCAGCTGCCAAGTCCATCAGCAGCTGCAGGACGTGGAGGGTGGAGTGTCTTTCAACTGAAAGCCATGCACATGTTGGGNCCACCATCAGGGTTCTGGGGCCATCAGTTCGTTCACAGGGAGCCGTCATTCTACTGCATCAAGAAACAGTCAGTCACTCCTGCTCCAGGACCCACCATCAGGGTTCTGGGGCCTATGTTCCAGGCAGGGAGGGCAGTCGTTCCACTTCACTGTCTTCCAATGCTCCACAGATGTCAGCCAGCCTGCAATGCTCGGCCAAGTAGGGGTGCTAGCCACTGAGCCCTGGCTGGACCTCTGCTGCTGATCCACCAATGCCTGGCAGCCTGCAGCGTCCAGCCGAGTAGGCATGGTAGCCACCAAGCCCCGGCCGGGCCTCTGCCACTACTCCACCAATGCCAGCCAGCCTCCAATGCCCAACCAATCAGGGATGCCAGTCACCAAGCCCTGGCCAGGCCTCTAACACTTCTCCACTGATGCCAACCTGCAATGCCCAGCCAAGTAGGGGTGCCAGCCACCAAGCTCTGGCCAGGCCTCTGTCGCTGTTCCACTGATGCCAGCTGGCAATGCCCTACCCCCTATGGATGCCAGACACCTAGCCCCATGTCTTTCCAGCCTCTGCTGCTGCTGGGTCTCAGATGGCCAGCCCTGGTGCCACGGGCACCCCCAGGGGCCAAGCATCGAGCCTGCCTGCCCGGGCAACCCGGGGTGCCAAGCGCCAAGCCTTCCTGGTCTCTGCTTATGCTGCTGTTTCTGTGTCTCTGACAGCCTTCCATGCCACCACAGGCACCCCTGGGGATCCCTGGAGTGCCCCATGCCTCCTGGTGGTGCCAAATTCTGATAACATTTGGGGGGGTCTAAACTCTGCTGGACCGAACCCATGAACCCAAACTAAGTTTTTATTTGGAATGGCCAAACATCTGAACTCTGTCCTGTTTGCACACCCCTAGAAGAAACTGGATCTAGAAATTTGAAATGGCCAAATAAAAGTCATCCACAAGTCCATCTGCTATACAAGAATAGCCTTGCCCCTCACCCAGCCTTCTCTCTGGGTGTTAACAAATGAGGCAATAGCCTCCTGGAGTTCAGGTTCAGTCTTTGCAGCCCCCACTCATGTGTTTAGTGTGTGAAGTCTAATAAATGGGGAGCCCCCATAATTGTATTTCTTGTGGGTTTGGGCAGCCCCCACTCAGCCCCTCTCCCATGCTCACAGGTTTAGTGTGACAAACCTAATGCAGGGGCAAGCATTCTTCTTCATCATACTCCTCCCACCAACCCCCCTGTGAAAGGATCTGGGTGGTAAGTCCTTACTGCAGGCAGCCCAAGAATGCAGGTCCAGGCAGGGGACTTGTTCCACAGATTGTTTATTTTACATTGTTCAGAAACTTCCACCGTAGCCTTCCATATCTAGCCATAGTCTGGTAGCAAAATTGACTAACATAACTTCAGGAGGCCCCACTTGTTAGAAGCTGAGAACAAGTATATTTTGTCTTACTGGTTCATAAGGATCACAAAAAGTGTTGTCATTCCTGAATCTTATTTCTATAGTCTTGGAACGGGTCACCTGAATCAAAGTCCATAGCCAGGTCAACCCTTCTGGAAATAACCTTTTGCTATGCACAGAATGCTGAGTTTACTGAACAAAATGCACATTTTATTGAGCACCTGTATGGAAAACTGAAATCAAAAGTAAAAATTGAAAGCAAAAGCAATCAGTCTTTGCATGTTGTCACCACCCATTTTCTTACATCAATAGATCAGAGTGATGTACAGGCAGGTAGCAGCAAATAGTTTTATTGGGCCCTCACCACTGTGGTGTTAGAAATTCCTCTTGGTTTACATTATGCCTCCAGTCAAACATGCATCTCTTGTACCCCATCTCTAGCATCTTCTGCATTACCATACAGTGGGGGAGGAAAACATCCCACTCACAAGGATGCTCTGCACTTCTTTGGGTGTCCACACCTCATACTGAGCAACAAGCTGTCCTTCAGTCACTTCATATTCCCTGTACCCTGAATCGCTTGTGTGCCTGAAGAGATTAACCTCTGCCATCGGAGCGAGGCACTCCCAGTGGCCCCTCAGATATCCTCTTGCTGTCATCAAGTCAGTGATGAGGAAAAAATGGCAGGGAAGGTCCAGCCTCCATTAGTGACTGCCCTACTTTTGGTAGTGCACAAACATCCAGAAAAGTTGTGATCTTGTTTGCATCCCATTATCTCATCTTGCCTAGGGCACCCACCTCTTCCATTTTGATGAACATAGAACTGCAGCAGGGTTGTGAAGTGTCTGCACTCCATCATGAATACCTCGATCTCCACTGTGTGCATGTGCCACCCTATAAATACATAGACTGCCTCAGAGGATGGATCTGACAGTTCTGTCTGTACATCAGACCTCACCCAAATGTCAGCAGAGGCCAGGGTATCCATCACCCCCCAACTTCCCTGGGCCCTGTATCCTGGTGGCCACAGCACCCACAGGCAAAAGCTGAAGCCATTGGGTTTTCCTGGGCAAACAACCCACAGAAATAGCTCTCGATGGTGCTATAATCCCTCATGCTTGTTGCAAGGAGAAACTGTTACTTTCAAAAGATAAGAAAATATATGAGCAAGTCCCCGATTCTTCCGCAGATTTTTTTAAAAAAAAAATTCCAAAGGAGTCTGATGGTCCCTCCCTTACCCAACACCGCACCTTCACTACACCAGGGTGGGTCTCCCATATGCCCCTACGCCCTCTCTTCCTCTGCCCGTCCACTCTGGCCCATGGCCAAGTTACCACAGCCCACTCACCAGTGAAGAAACTTGGTGCAGCAGGTGACAGCAGCAGCAGCAGGAGCCCTGATTGTTTGGGGCTCCTGCTGCTGCCTCCTGCTGTGCCAGGGTGGGTTTCCCCACTGCTGAGCAGGCCAGGGTAAGTTAGCAGTGAGAGAGGTGTGTCTGGCAGGAAGTGTCCCTAGCATGAGCACGGCTCGAGTGCTTTCCCTGTGAGGGTGGATGGTTTGTGGGAAGGAACTAGGGTGGGTGGTTGGGTTCCATGTAGGGGGGCGTGAACTGCCAATGGGAGTTAGGAAATGGTTTCTGCCTGAGCAACAGTGCTCATGGTCACGGCAGTAACATGCATGAGCAGGAATCTCTGGGGCTGAACGGATTGGGATAGGCCTCTTTGCATCTATGCCCACATCTCATTCGTTGCTTTGCTCACTTTCTCTATCACACTGTCCAACCACTTAAACTGCTGCTATATGCTTGCCCAATGCCTGCCTGCCCACCAGCAGTAAAGTCAGGCCTTGCATTTTGTGGCACTCTGCCACACCGGTTGCCTATGCTCCCGTCTGCCTACCACGTGGTCGCCCCAAGCAGCTCCCTTGCAAAATTCTCCCTGAGCCACTGGTTGCAGACCTGACATTCCTTGTTCTGCCGGGCTCTTGTGGCTGTGGTTCCATCCATACCCATTGCACTGGCAGACCTGTAGCAAGATACAAGGAAAGTGACCTATCCACATTCCTATCCAAGTACTGCAGATTCCACCCACCCAATGTTCAGCCCTCCACCTGTCCAAAGGGAAGCGGTAATAAATACATGGCCTATGCAGCTCATGGGGTGGTTGCTGTGGCAGAATCCCAGCACCACACAGTTCTACTCCCACAATTACTGTAGAGGAGGCAAGAACATATAGATATCAAGCACTGCCATTTGTTCTATCTTCCCTCCTCCCCCGGCTGTCATTTTCGCTTCTACCTTAGAGATGAAATAAAAAATCTCTGCGATTGCTCCATGGGTAGGTAGTGGGTGGAAATGGGTGTTGCACAGGAGCATGTACGCACCTACACCCACCGCCCACCATGTTTACACAGACACCTCCCCCCACCTCCACCCAGCAAAATGCACCCCACCCACTGCAACTGGTGTTTACACAGACACCTTCACCCATCTCCACCCAGCGAAACTGGGTGGAGGCATCTCATGTGAAAAGGGCCCATGTTGCAGGGCTGCAGTATTGCCCTGTACCATGCATAATAAAATGTAACAACCATTTTATCAGTGTTAGAGTGTCTGTGTAAAAAGGGCCATAAACACACACACACACAACCAGGTGCATTAACTTACTGTTCTCCTCTGCCTCTACCACCTCCTCTACAAACATGGAATCTGGATTCTCTGTTCCCTCAACCTGAACCTTCAGTGACCCCTCGAACAAGGGTTGGCTCTCCGGTTCGAGGGGATACATCATAAGAGTCACAGTGTCCACTGTCCATGTCCTTATTGACTCATGATGGCTTCAGGGCAGGGACAGGCATAGAGGGATGTCTGCTAGCAGTCATGGGTGCCATGGGGGTAGCAGAAACAGTTGCAGCAGGAGCAGGTAGTAGGGGAGCCATATCCACCCACTTCTGGCCCCTTGAAAAGGTGCATCTTTACAGGCAGAATGCAACAATGGCTCCATCCTGTTAGGGGTACACACGTGTGCTCCACTTGCTAGGGCACTAGGGCTAGTAAAAGGATCCCTCAGGGTCTTATAGTGGTGAAGGGAACGAGCTACGAGAGCAGTCCCACACCGAAGATCATCACAGGGACTGGAGATAGCCAAGGTGCCCACTCTAGGACTCGCTTGTACACCCACCCACGCCAAGGAAAAGGGAAGGGAGTGCAGCTGCAGTGGGGGTACAAGGTAGGGCAGGGGGCCCAGGACCCAGAGGAAGGAAGGGGTACAGGAAGGGGACAGGGCACTCACACCGGGAAGCAAGGAGGCGGGGAAAAGGAGCAGGAACACCAAAACATACACCCAAGCACTCGTATCCTATAACACTATTTCACTCACTCACCTTTCTCTCTCTCTCTCTCTCTCTCTCTCTCTCTCTGCCACTCTATCACCCAAACACTGCCACGCAACAAGTACCACAATTCACAAGGGGGCCAGTCTCACGGCACAGGGACCGATCACCAGCACTGGCCTTCTGTCAGGTGGGGGTTTAAATAGCTGTGTCCCCGGCTTGGGCACGCACGCGCGTGGAGCGCCACACTCCCCACTTCCGGTTCTGGGCCTCGCATGCGCACTGGCCTCCCTGTTGCCTGGCAACCCCCCGAAGCTGCTGTCCGCTCTGTCCGACCTACATCACCTGCCTGTCGGGCAGGCGGAGCTGCTCCCGCTGACATGGTCTGGGAGCGCTGCCGGAGGGGGTGAGTTCCCGCGGCATGCCTGCACCGCCACGCGCTCTCCCGGCCCCCGACCCTATTCCTAACAGTACCCCCCCCTCCAGGGCCATATCCCCGGGAACACCGGGGCCCAGGCTTAGCAGGGAATCAGGCATGGAAGGCTTTAACCAAACGGGGGGTGGAAACCGCCGGGGCGGGTTCCCAAGATCGTTCAGATGGGCCGTAGCCTTTCCAATCTATGAGGTATTGTAATGCACCGTGGTGCCATCGTGAATCGAGGATGGCCCAAACCTCATATTCGGGAGGGGCATCTATGGAGGGTTCTGCGGACGGCCCCGGGGCAACTGAGGGAAATAGCGGAGGGTACGCAGCCTTCAGAAGGGAAACGTGAAAGGAGGGGTGAATGTGCAAGGACGGAGGTAACTGCACCTGGAACGTAACGTCACTGATTTTACGTGAAATGGGAAAGGGACCAATATAACATACATCGAGTTTCATAGAAGGACGGGTAGAGGGATAATGTCGGCGGTCCACCCAGACCAAATCCCCTACCTTAAATTCCGGGGGTGGCCGCCGGTGTCGATCAGCATACCGTTTATATTGTTGTTGAGCTTCAGTTAATAAGCGTTTAGCCTGTTGATGGGCTTGCTGCAGTTGTTGGACTAAGGCTCCGGCGGCAGGGACTCGGACGTCCATCAACTCGGGAAAGCAGAGGCGCGGGTGGTACCCTTAAGTGATCCAAAAAGGGGAGTTTCCAAGTGACGCGTTGGGGGCATTATTGTAGGCGAATTCGGCAACGGGGAGGTGTTGCACCCAGTCATCTTGTAGGTAGTCACTATAGCATCGGAGGTACTGCTCCAGGGTCTGGTTGATGTGCTCGACCTGGCCATTCCCGTGCGAATGGTACACTGTTGTAGGGCTAAGGCGAACCTGTAACAAAACAAACAGAGCTTTCCATAATCGGGACACGAATTGCACTCCTCGGTCCGTGATGATCTCCCCAGGGAGCCCATGGAGCTTGATCACATGCTGTAACACGAGTTGTGCGGTTTGGGCCGCAGTAGGGAGCCCTTTACAGGGAATAAAATGCCCCAATTTACTGAAATGATCAACCACTACCAAGATGGTGGTGAAGGATTTCGATGGAGGGAGGTCTACAATAAAATCCATACCAACGCGTTTCCACGGCCCCTGGGGAACATCTGAAATTTGTAGCAACCCCTGGGGGCGTTGGCGAGGGACCTTAGTACTTGCACAAATAGTGCACCCTTGTACGTACCGTCTAACATCTGCCTTCAATGATGGCCACCAATATTGTCGTCGCAGGAGTTGGAGGGTACCGCGTTGCCCCAAATGTCCTGCTAACGGCATGTCATGGTGGGCCCACAGCAATCCTCGACGCTCGGGCTCGGGAACAGCCACCTTTCCCTGGAAATAAAACAGATTGTCTCTATGTTGTAGACGGGGGTTCTGTTGAATTTCTTTGTCCCTTCCCGACCGCACACGAAGGCGATGGAGGGACGGCTTCCAAGTTCCTGCAAAGATCTTAGGGGGTAGTAATAGTGCTCCACGATCCGCAGGTGGGTCCTCCGCTTCTTGGCATCGAGACAGCGCATCGGCAAGGGTATTTTGATGTCCAGGTCTGTATTGAATAGAAAAATTAAAACGTACAAAAAATAGCGCCCAGCGGGCGTGACGGGCATTCATAATGCGTGCGGTTTGCAAGAATGTCAAATTCTTATGGTCAGTAACAACAACCACGGGATTTGGGGCCCCTTCTAAATGATGCCTCCATGCTTCAAAGGCTACCTTTATTGCGAGCAATTCTCTATCCAGGATGGTGTAATTCTGCTCCGCACTAGTAAGCTGCCTAGAATAAAATGCGCAGGGAAAAAGGTGCTCATTGTTAGGTCCTGGCTGTAGGAGTACCGCTCCCAGGGCCGTACTGGAAGCATCAGTCTCTATCGTGTAAGGTTTAGCGGGGTCCGGGTGCTGTAAAATTGGGGCTTGCATAAAGGCTCTTTTTAGTGTCTGGAATGCTTGTTGTTGCTCCAGCCCCCAGGCATATAGGCGCCCCTTTTTCAATAGCTGTGTTAAGGGAGTTGTCAGATAGGCATACTCGGGAATATATTGTCGGTAATAGTTGGCACTTCCGAGAAACCGCTGAAGGGCCTTTACATTATTTGGGGGGGCCCATTGCTCGATCGCTTGGACCTTCTGCTCTTCCATCTTGATGCCCTGGGGAGATATCCTAAATCCCAAAAAGTCAACGATTGTGGTATGGAAAATACATTTGTCAATTTGCAATAAAGGTGATTTTGGCGCAACCGTTGTAGGACCATGCACACATGCTGCACATGTTCCTGCGGGGTAGTAGAGAAAATCAAAATGTCATCAAGGTAGATAACAACAAAATTATCCAAAACATCTCGAAATATATCGTTCATCAGATGCTGGAACGTAGCAGGGGCATTGGCCAAGCCGAACGGCATCACCAAATATTCAAAATGACCATACCTGGTGCGAAATGCAGTTTTCCACTCATCCCCTGCTCGAATTCGCAGTAAGTTATAAGCCCCTCGGAGGTCTAGCTTGGTATAAATTTGGGTGCCTTGTAATCGGGTCAACAACTCGGGAATCAGAGGTAGGGGGTATCAGTTTTTCACCGTAATACGGTTGAGATCCCGGTAGTCCACGCACGGTCGCAAGCCTCCGTCCTTTTTGGGTACAAAAAATATAGGAGCCCCCGCTGGGGAGACCGAATGTCGAATGAAACCTCGGCGAAGATGTTCATCGAGGTATGTTTTAAGTGTCTTGAGTTCGGGATCCGTGAGCGCGTAGATCCGCCCATACGAGGGTTCCGCCCCCAGAAGTAAGTCTATAGGGCAATCATACGGCCGGTCGGGCGGTAGTGTGGCGGCTTCATGCTCGCAAAATACCTCACACAGATCTGCATATACCTTGGGGAGCCCCGGAAGGAGGGAAGTAGTTCCAAGCGCTTTCCCGTCTCTGATACTGGGTTCGGGAGGCTCCTGAACACAATGTTCCTTGCAAAACAGAGATGGAAACTCTACCTTCCCAGCGCTCCAGTTAATCTGGGGGTTGTGGCGCTGTAACCAAGGTATTCCCAAAACTATAGGGAATAAAGGGGTCTGCACAATGTCAAATTGTAAAATCTCTTTATGTACCCCGATTTTCCCTAGCAGGGGTCGAGTGCAAAGGACAACCAGCCCTGAGGCGAGGGGGGAGCCATCAATGGCATGGACCACCTCCGCATGAGCCCGGGGCTGTACAGGCAGTCCCCACCCTTGCACTAGCCCTTTATCAATAAAGTTACTGGAAGCCCCAGAATCTATCAGGGCCCATCGGACTATAGAATGGTGTCGTTCCCATGCAAGGGTTAGGGTTACCTGAAGGTGTTCTGCTGCAACGGATCCCATCACGACCGCCTTCAGGGGTGATGCCATGCCTACCGAGATGCCCCCTGCTCGTCTCGGCCCTGGTAGTTTCCCGGCTGGTGTCGGGAGGAGGCTAATTGTGGACAGGAGCAAGCAAAATGCGAGGAACCACCACAATAAAAACATAGCCGTCCCTGACGTCGCCGCTCCTTTTCTTCGGGGAGTAAGGGCCCCCGTGAGGCACCTAGCTGCATCAGTTCCCCGACATCCGTCTTGGGTGCATCCGGGCACGGCGACGCTGGTACATAGCGCTGGAAGGACGTGCCCCATGCTCCTTGCCGCTCTCGCCGCCTTTCCGCCAAACGTTCGTCGATTTGGATAGTGAGGGTCACTAGCTCTGCCCACTTCTCAGGGAGAGGGGTATAGGCCAGCTGGTCCTTTATCTCATCATTCAACCCCTTCCTAAACATCACCTTAAGTACCTTATCGGGCCATGCAAGTTCCGCTGCTAGCTGTTGGAACTGCGCTACATACTCTACGAGCGAGCCACGTCCTTGTTTTAGTTCCAGGATAGCGGATTCTGCGTCTCTTACCCTATGGGGGTAGTCGAATAGAAAGGTGAATTCCCTTTTGAAGGCCGCATAATCCCGAATTAACGGGTCCTGACTCATGAGCAGGGGAGTAGCCCACGAAAGGGCCAACCCCTCAAGGTGTCCAAGAACAAAGGCCACCTTCACCTGATCCGAAGCATAGGTGCGGGGCTGCACCGAAAAGGCCAATTCACATAAGGCCATGAATTCCTGAAACATTTTTCTATCCCCATTAAATTTAGCGATCTGAGGCCCCTTCGGTTCCCGGGGGCTAAGCTCCCGGGGACGTTCCTGCAAATCCCTCACATCCATCGCCAGGGCCTGCAACCCCCGAACAAGATCCCGGACTCCCACTTCCTCAGCCCCTGGCCCTGCCACTGCGGGTCCCCTGGGGCGGGTTACATATGCCCCTTCCCTGGAGGCAGGATCCACAAAAGGTGTCTCCTCGGCACCCCCCATGGCCCCCATGAGGGGAGTCCCACTCCCTGCTCGTTGCGCCATCCTCGCTCACCTCACCCTTAGGGAGGCAACAAGGACAAGGGTTCCCGTAAAGGCTGGTGATACTGTTAGGGGTACACATGTGGGCTCCACTTGCTAGGGCACTAGGGCTAGTAAAAGGATCCCTCGGGGTCTTATAGTGGTGAAGGGAACGAGCTACGAGAGCAGTCCCACACCGAAGATCATCACAGGGACTGGAGATAGCCAAGGTGCCCACTCTAGGACTCGCTTGTACACCCACCCACGCCAAGGAAAAGGGAAGGGAGTGCAGCTGCAGTGGGGGTACAAGGTAGGGCAGGGGGCCCAGGACCCAGAGGAAGGAAGGGGTACAGGAAGGGGACAGGGCACTCACACCGGGAAGCAAGGAGGCGGGGAAAAGGAGCAGGAACACCAAAACATACACCCAAGCACTCGTATCCTATAACACTATTTCACTCACTCACCTTTCTCTCTCTCTCTCTCTCTCTCTCTCTCTCTCTCTGCCACTCTATCACCCAAACACTGCCACGCAACAAGTACCACAATTCACAAGGGGGCCAGTCTCACGGCACAGGGACCGATCACCAGCACTGGCCTTCTGTCAGGTGGGGGTTTAAATAGCTGTGTCCCCGGCTTGGGCACGCACGCGCGCGGAGCGCCGCACTCCCACTTCCGGTTCTGGGCCTCGCATGCGCACTGGCCTCCCTGTTGCTTGGCAACCCCACGAAGCCGCTGTCCGCTCTGTCCGACCTACATCACCTGCCTGTCGGGCAGGCAGAGCTGCTCCCGCTGATGTGGTCTGAGAGCGCCACGCGCTCTCCCGGCCCCCGACCCTATTCCTAACACATCCACACAGAGGCAAGGAGCTCGTAACAGGGGAATGTTTACCTCCCGTGGCCAGGAGCAAAGTTGTTGTCCTGGATCTCCTTTTGCCTGCATGTCAAATCCTTGGCCCACTGCCTCACTAGTTCATGTCCTGGGTATAGCCCTGCTCTACCTTTTGGACAAAGAACTCCTGGAACACCACCTTATTCCTGCAGTACTTCACCAGGGCATATTGGACCTTCTGCTTTCCACACAGAGTGATGAAGTCTTTGATCTCTTCCTTGGTCCAGGGAATGCAGCATTTGTGGGCAGATCTTTAGGCAGCAAGTGGCTGTGACTGAACAGTGGAGGTAGCAGTGCTGCTTGTTCCCTGGCTGTCAGTATTAGCCATGGTCCTGGTGATTGTAAGCCTCTCCAAGTCCTTCCTGAGAATGCAACAGCTTGCAAAAAGCATGTGTCAGGCATATACTGCCAATCAGGATGAGCTGGGAGAATGCATGTTTGAAAATGACTTGGTGGGCTTTTAAGGCGGACATTACATGCGTGCCAGTGAGAGAAAGGCCATTTTTAAATGGACTGCAGTGGGTGGGGGGGATGGGTGTGCAGCCATGTTGGGTGGAGCTGGGTGTGGGCCCACACCCATCTCCACCCATGGAGCATCGGGCATTGGAGATGGGTGGAGGTGGGTGTAGCGTGGGAGAGTGCACACATCCCCACACATCCCCCACAGCTTTCACACAGACACCTCCACCCATCTCCACACAGCAAAACGGTGTGGAGATGGGTGAGGGCATCTCATGTGAAAAAGGCCAAAGAGTGGAGAAAGGGTCTGGAGCTGGTTGCTCCTCAGAATGCTGCAGTTTCTTCATCCCTGATTCTATGGTGCTGGTGGATGCGTACACATACAATACTGCACACAACTTTATTGACAGGATGCTGACATGGACATGTGGGCAAACATCTGCCCGCATTTGCCTATCCAGAAGGCTCTGCATGCTCCGGGACCCCGCCATTAGTGCTGGGTGATAGCCACATGGCTGGGAGAGGGGGAACTATTTCCTAATAAATAGGCAGGTGGACACCCAGCTGCTATGACCTAACATCTTGTTTGTTAACTCCCTCCGAAGCATACACATGGGCCCTTTTCACACAGGCCGTGGTGGGTGGGGGTATGGGTGCGCACCGGAAGTGGGTGAAGGTGGGTGTGTGGTTGTTCCCACAGGCACACACCCATATGCATGCAAAGAGGAACCGGCATTGGTGCCCGTTGCTCCATGCATGGGTGATGGATGGAGATGGGTCAAGCGCAGGACTGCGCGCACACACACACACCCCGCTGGTGGCGTTCCTACAGATGCCCCCCCACCGTACACTTGCCCACTGTGGCATTTGCACAAGCGCTGCCCCCTCCTGCACACATGTGCGGGGTGGGGGGGACACCCATTTGAAAAGGGCCACAGGCCCATCCACCTGTCTTTAATTTTGAAGTAGATTTATGGAGATCCGGCTGGTACTTTTTTTACACATATTTTACTTCTATTTATAATTTTAGACATCATATTTTAATGTAAGGAGAGAAAAGTCTTGTAGTTTTGCAGGCCTCCCCTGTGAGCTCGGTACAATTGTACCCTCATTCTGTCCCCCTTGACAGGCCCATATATTCACTAGCCTATCCACTAGCCCACCCACCACCCTACCAATGAAACCCTTTTTATTTATAATGAGATTGTTATTGCCATTTTGTCAGTCACTGAGATGGTCAGACACAAAGGGATGGGTGCAGTGTAAGGCCCTGAATAGAACAAAACAGATCGTTGAATTAACAAAAGTAGTATCTGATCCCTGCTCAGGCAAGGGGCAAAAGGGGAAGTGGCATATCAAATACCTTCTTTAAGCACTCCAGTAAATAGCCATGTCCTCGTGCTGTCAACCATCACTTAATATCCAATTTCCCCTTTTCCTGAAGGACTTTTTAAATGTTAAAATAAATTACGGAAAGGAGCCAAGATTTCTGAGGAAAGTAACTATATGGAAATGCAAGGGAAGAAAGACAAGAGCTTTGCTGCAGGCATCCTCAGCAGTCCAAAACATGGGGAGAATATCAACAAAGCCACTCTCAGGTTACTCTGTTTGTATTTGATGACAGACAGGCTTTGGGAACTGAGTTCAGCGAGTATGTGAAAGGAAGGTTTTAAGATCCACCCATCTCAAATAGAACGCTCTTTTGTCTGCCTAAGGATTGTTACTTTAATCCTTACCTAATACAGATGAAAAGCAACAGATTTATCATATTCATTCAATGAGAAAAATCTCACCGAGGTTAGGCTGGAAATTTGATGGCAAAACCAAATAAATAGTCTAAATAAATAAAGCAGACGTTGTGGGTTTCGGGTCATTTTTCAGTACTAGGAAGAGATTTAACATGCCATATTTATTTTATTTTTTAAATTCATTTCAGGAAGCACAGTAAACATCACCCACAGAAAAATAAAATAAGTGGGATCTTGAAACAATGATTGGACTTTGACACTCAGTGGCCACAGACCCCGCCCCCCTTACTTAGTTAAAAAACACCCTCAGAGGGGGTGGAAAACAGCATGTTGGAAAGGGGAAGGAAAAGGGAGTCCCCATCCCATTCCAATGTGAGTAGGCCTCTTTCAAGAGCATTGCAATGGTACAATTCTTGGAAAGGTGCATTATCATGTCAGAAAGGGTCAGGACAAAGGGAATCTCCTATCCCTGAACTTAATTTTGCAGGTGCCCTTGCCTATCCACATTGTGTCTCCCTTCCCATAACATATCTTATAAGAAAAAGAAATATTATTTAGACCCCACTACGGGCTAGTTAAAATGAGATGCTAGACCACTTTCCATTCTAAAAACTGAATTTAAAAGCCCTTTTTTGAATAAATGGCTTGAGGTCTTTTGCTTAGTTTTTAAAATTAATCGTGTGTTCTCATTTGGAGGAATGGTTAGGGACTATATAATCTGAAGCAGATCCATCATGGCAATGAAAAGTTATATGAATTTAAAAGTTAATTGGTAGTGGGCAATTTCAAAAAGTCCTGACCTTTTGTTGCGGTGCCTATCTTCCTCGCCTTTGTGAGCTGAGACCCAAAACTTCACAAGCATGTAGCCTGAAATGTAGATGAAGTGCTTTTGTGGGGTGATGGTGTTCAGTGAAGGCAATGATGGGGATGGGCGAATGCGGTTTGGAAGTTCGGAGTTCGGACCGAACTCGGTCTGTTTGGTCAACCGAACCGAACTTCCGAACTGAACTTGAATTTCAAACCGAACCGAACCGAATTTCCGAACTCCGTTCTGTTCACCCATCCCTAGTGGCAACACACACCAAAAAACCTGGTTTTGAATAGCTGAACTTGGTTCGGAAGTTCGGAATTCAACCGAACTCAGTCTGTTTGCTCGACCGAACCCAATTTCTGAACCAACTCAAATTTCAAACCGAACCGAATTTCTGAACTCCATTCTGTTCGCCCATCCCTAGGCAATGAAGAGTTATTATATATTAAAAATTTACTTCTAGCACATGCATAGTTGAGTGGACACTACAAAACCAAGCCATGACCATGGCTTGGCTACAAAGTAGCATAAATAAAATTTACCTGATCAGCTGAACCACCCAGAATCCACATCAACACCCCCCCCACCGCATGACATGAAAACATGGTGGTTTGCAAACAAGTGAAGCCACTACAGTTGCTTCCACCCATCCTCAGCAGGATTCCTGGAAGGCAGGGGAGGAGGGAAGGCAGAGGCAGGTAACAGCCGCAGCATGAAGGGCTGGCCACCAGTTAAGATGACCGGGTGACAACACACGAAATCCTGGGACATGTCACACACCCACAGAAAGCTCAGAAATGTGACATTTGATGCAGTAGGGAAACCAATGGGACAGCAGCTGAAAAAGTCAAGCACCAAGCCATCCTCCCCGCCCCCTCCCCTGCCAGGTTGACATTCCCTCTGTCCCAAAGCTACACCCCACACAGCACAGAATCCAGGGGAAACAGTGGCAGTTCATGGGGTTCCGTTCCAAGGGGGATCAAAACAGCTAAGGTGAGGGAATACAAATCCCATGCCACAAACAGGAAGACTTGCACTGGAGGCTCACATTAGGGGTGTGGACCTAGGCCTCATGTTGTTTTTCATTTTTCATTATTGTTTTCATTATTTAAATGTATCATTTTCATTTTTGTTAATAACTAAATGTCATTTTTAATTATTGTTGTCGGTATCAGTACTGATTTCAAACAAAGACTTTATTTTTGCTATCGCTATCAGTATTGATTTCATGTGCCAATGAAGAATTAGTGTCAGAAGTTGAACTCCTTCCCCTTCTCCTTGTGATAAAGAAAGAACTGCACACAATAATATATACTGTACACAATATGTAGTTTTATTTATATAATATATACAGAATCTAAGCTAAACCTAGCCTATATACAATACAAAATGTTCCTATCCTATAATCCTAATATATATAATAAAACAGCCTAGTATCTAAATATCTAATTATATATATCAACTAATATCTATATCTATATAATATATGGACAGGAGAAGGGAAAAGGAAAACTCAGAAGTATATCTACGATGTCTAATCTATCTCTATTCTCTATCTCTCCCTATATATGTGTGTGTGTACCTAAGGAATAAGGATATATATATATATATCCCTTATTCCCATTCCTACCACCCAATCCTTATTCCTTAGGTACACACACACATATATATAGGGAGAGATAGAGAATAGAGATAGATTAGACATCGTAGATATACTTCTGAGTTTTCCTTTTCCCTTCTCCTGTCTGTCTCTCCCTGTCCATATATTATATAGATATAGATATTAGTTGAATATATATAGATTAGATATTTAGATACTAGGCTGTTTTATTATATATATTAGGATTATAGGATAGGAACATTTTATATATATATATATATATATATGGGAGGAATTCTAGTTCAAGCACCAACAGCTTCTGCAAACGCACCCTGACAAGAAAGAGAGCTAACACAGAGTGAAGCAGCCCAGTCCTACAATATTAAGGGTTGCAGTGCCCTCCCCCAGAGCCCTCCTAATTTGTTTTGGGAGGCAGAGGCACTGAGGAATCACAGGGTGCCATTCAACTGCTGGGAACTGCTTGCGCTATTCATTGGCCAGAGATACATCCATCAGGTCCTTCCTCTCCCAGTTCAAGAGTTCAACACTGTTTCTGGTACCGAGATGTCTGCTCCCTCCTCCACTCACCACATTTCCCTTCAAAAAACACCTGCCAGGCAATAATGAAATCAATAACGACTTTCATTATCATTATTGATTTTGTCATTATTCTTGTTATTTTCGTTATTACAATATCAAAAATGACAATTTTAGCTTTCGTTATTGATATAATGAAAATTACATGCACACCCCTAGCCTCACCATCGCAATGTCTGGGTGGTGGTCATAGCACAGAGACCAGGGTAGAGCAGTCCAAGGACAAATTCAAGCAGGCAGAGTCCCACACGCATGAACGTAGGAGACGGAAGGGGGGGCACAGTCACTGAGCATTGTTCCACAGTCAGGTCATGGCTGTAGAGGAACCGCAGCCCAGAACCCAGCACCATCCGCATACTCCACCCATGCAAACATTCATCTCTGGTAGCCTCAAACCTGTATATGTCAATCCACCATGAAGTTTCATGCAACTGGATCCCTGCTGGCCAGAGCAACCTGGACCTCTGGCTGGCTCTAAATCTCCAATAGGACTGCCATCTCTGCTGCATTGGGCACCCTGGCCAGGTACAGACCCTCAGCCTGGGGTGTGACCAACTGCAGCTCATGCAGGCATTCCTCACACTCCTGCCAGTCCCTCCTGTAACACCAAGCTCTCAAAAGAACGCTGGCAAACGTGATTGGGAGGGAGGGACACCCCTCCAGAAGGAACAAGCCAAACTCAGTCAGATAACAAATTTCTTAGAGTGTGACAGTCTCCCTCCCATCCCATGGAACCGGCATTCCTGCAAAAGGCCCATCCCCAGCGGGACCAAGAACGCAGAAACCCAACTCGCTCACTCGCTCTCCACTGGCAATTACAGCTGCACACACAATGTATCAAAGTGACAAGCTCCACAACAGAAGGTTATAGCCATCATGCATGGACAAGGTATCCTCCAAAAGCCATTGAATATCTCTAAGTCACAGTTCACCCAGTACCAATGTTGCCCAGACATCTCACAACGCAGGATCACCCTGTCCCTCTAGCCCACACTACATGTTGGGGGACTATGGGCCTGGGACATGGTAGGTATATGAAAGACATAGTGAGCTATCACTGTCCAGTGAGGATGACCAGCATATCTGAGAAGAAGGGAAAAAAATGTGGCTGCAGCCATACGTCTCCTTCTCCAAAGCCGATAAATAAGTAAATGATACAGTCCCACACAAATATACTATGCACCCTGTAGCAGGAAGCAGTCCTGTGAGGCTGCTTCCCTTTTAAGAAGGGGGCTGAGGGGATCTGCCAGAGGGCTGAGCATGCCCAGGGGCATGGCAAAGACAGCCCACTAGCTGGGGAACAGCCTGTGAGGCAAACAGGCTGAGAAACCCTGGGACAGAGTGAACAGGTTAGTGGCCCTTTAAAACTGAGCAAAGGAAGCCTGGCCATGCCCACTCTGCCTGTAGATAAGGAGAGCAAGGCAGAGAGGAAGGGAGTCTCTGCCAGGGAGCCGAAGGAGCAAAATCTCCCTGAACAAGCCTACCTGCTCTACGCTATCCAGGGTGCTGAAGGTTTGAGAACCAGAGGGACCCAGGCAAGTGGGAGAGACTGTGCTCAAGAGGGAGCCTCTTGCCTCAGGAAGGCTTGGCCAGAGCCTGGGGGTTTAAGGCCTTGCTGGCTAGACTTTGGGGGTTGATATCGTGGTGCTCCTGTGCCTGAGAGAGATGGAACTGGGCCTGCAGGGTGGAGGCGACTGAGATGGCAGCCCCAGGGACTGTGTACGCTGGTTGTGTCCAATAAAGATCTGGAGAACAGAAAGATCTGGAGCCAAGGAGGGCTGAGCTTCTGGAGCTGACTGCAGGAGGAATTGTGCTTGGTCAGTGAGACCTGTGAGCAGGCATGCCTCCAGGACAATCAGGAACTTTGTGGACATCCTAGGTGACAATGAGAGGCTGAATGGGAGAGCTCGGAGCTGATAGTGGCTGCTACTGAAGGCAAAACAGAGAAACGTGCAGTGGACCTGATGAATGGGGACATACAGTGGTGGTGGTGCCCCCACCATCTTGTGGCTCACCTGTGGAGCCGCCGTTGCTGCTACAACACTGCTGTCGCTGCCGCTGCCACCAAACCTGCTGTTGGACCCGCTGTCACTGCCATTCAGAGCTGCCATCTGAAGCCATGCTTCCTGGCCCCCCAGAGGTAACAACTCCCCCCTCCCCCACTTGGAAGAGGGGGCAGGGCCAGGGTGCATGGCCGGGACTTCTGGACCTGGTGTGGCCAAAAGCAGCCTGACACCCAGCCCAAGAGAAAGGAGCCCTCACCATCTTGTGGCTCACCTGTAGGACCGCCGCTGCCACTTCAATGCTGCCACTACCACTGCTGCTGCCACCACACCCACGGCCAGACCCGCTACTGGACCCACTGCCGGACCCACAGCCACTGCCATTCAGAGCCGTCATCTGGAGCCGTGCTGCCCACACACCCCCAGGTAATGACTCCCCCCTCCCCCACTTGGAGGAGGGGGCTGGGCCAGGGCGTACGGCCAGGGCTTTCTGTCCCGATGTGGCCAAAAGCAGCCTGCCACCCAGTCCAGGAGAAAAGAGCCCCCACCATCTTGCGGTTCACCTGTGGAGCTGCTGTTGCCGCCACCGCTGCTGCCACTGAACCCGTGCCCAGACCCGCTGCTGGACCTGCTGCCACTGCCGCTGCCATCTGGAACCATGCTGCATGCCCCCCGAGGTAACAACTCCCCCACTTGGAGGAGGGGGTGGGACCAGGGAGCACGGCCAGGACTTCCAGGCCGGGCACAGCCAAAAGCAGCCTGCCACCCAGCACAGCAGAAAGGAGCCCCCATCATGTTGTGGCTCACCTGTGGAGACACAGCTGCCACTCCAATGCTGCTGCCAGTGCCACTGCTGCTCCAACACTGATGCCACCACTGCTGCTGCTGCTGGACCCACAGCCAGACCTGCTGCCGGACCCACTGCCACCACCATTCATAGCCATGCTGCTGTCCCCCCCCCCTCAGGTAACAACTCCCCCTCTCCCACTTGGAGGAGGGGGTGGGGCCAGGGTACACGGCCAGGACTTGCGTACTGGGAACATCCAAAAGCGGTCTGTCGCCCAGCCCAGGAAAAGCAGCCCCCACCATCTTGCGACTCACCTGTGGAGCCACTCCTGCCGCTCCAATGCTGCTGCCGCTGCCACTCCAACACTGATGCCACCGCCACTGCCACCAGACCCATGGCCAGACCCACTTCTGGACCTGCTGTTGCCGTTATCTGGACCTGTACTGCCCACCCGAGGTAACAACTCCCCACACCCCCACTTGGAGGGGGGGTGGGGACTTCTGGGCCCGGCATGGCCAAAAGCAACCTGCTGTCTGGCGGGTGCTGCAGGCAGAGTGCTGCAGGCAGCACACCTAAGAGCCGCACCCAAGGGCCCTTAGGTGTGGCCTTTAGTGGGACCAAGGGGACCAGGGGTGGAAGGCTTTCACTTTTAGCTTTGTGTTTTTAAGGGGTTGGGGTGGGTTGATGAGGGTGGGGGGCAAGGGGATTGGGTTAGGGAAGAAATGGCCAACCTCTCTGGTGAGAGGATGAGGGGTAGCCCTTGGGGAGGGTGGGGGAGGCCTCCCCATGAGAGGGGGGGACTGCCCGAATGTTAGGGAGGGGGGACTCCCTGTGAGAGAGGGAGCCCCAGGAGGCGGAGGGATGGGGGGTAGGAGGGAGGTGGACCTTGCCTCCCAGTGAGACGGGGGGGCATTGCCCAAATGATAGGGGAGAGGGACTCCCTGTGAGAGAGGAAGCCCCAGGGAGAGGGTGGGGGCAGAGGTGGCTGGTGGGTTTTGAGACTGGAGGGTCAGTAAGGCCGGTGAGCCTAGGGGCAGAGCCAGGGCAACGGTAGGCAGCATAACCCAGCAGTAAGGAGTTCCCAGGGTTAACATACAAAACACAGTTTGCATGCACATCAAGCTTAAAATAAATAATTTATAAACCCAAAACACAGGCACTCATCATTGTAAAGCACCCAAGTCACAGCCTGAGTCCAGTAGTTCATGATACTGAGGAGGACTGACAATGCCATGCATTCTACATAACCATGCAAGATTATCACTGGTCCCATTTAAAACCACAGATTGAAAACCCCCAGTCACCGTTTTTACACCAGATCAAGGATTGCAACAAAACACAGTTTGCATGTGGTTTCTGTGTGGTTTAAAACAAAAAAATTGTGATTCATGGGGCTTTAAAATTCCTCCCCAACACACACACACACATGCACGCAGCAGAGGGCAAGAATGCTGCTTCAGAAAGAAGGGACTTGCTGCATGTGTGTTGGGGGGACCCCAATCCCTGCTTCAGAAGTCCCTTCTGAAGCAGTATTCTTGCCCTCTGTTGCGTGTGTGTGTGGGAGGGGAATTTTAAGGCCCATGAATCACCAGACTAACAGTTACATCTCAGGATTTCAAACCTCAATTTTATCACAAACATCACATTTCCAGCATTCTGAAAACACCTAGAATCAGAAGACTATCAGTTACATCTCAGGATTTCAAAACCTCAATTGAATCATGGGGCATTAAATACTAATTCCCCCTCACCCTCTGCTGCATGCGTGTTGGGGGGGATTAGTATTTAACACTCCACATCATCAAGTGAACAAACCAATATAAAAACCAAAAAACCATAAACCAAACTATTCCCACAAGGCTGCAAAGGTATCCACAGATCCCCCAAATGCAGCAGTGAAACAGACACTCCACATAAAGTGAACAAAAACCACATTCCAACTCCCGCACCATGNNNNCCCCCCCGCTGCCCCTCCCCCTGTGTGTTCGCACCCACCCCATGTGCCCGCACTCGCCCCCAATGTACCTCCCCACTCCCTCTCCCCGTGTGCCCGCACTCACCTCCCATGTACCCCCTGCTCCCCCCTCCCCCCATGTGCCCATACTCCCCCACCCCACCCCGGGTCCCGCAATTTACTCACCATGGTGGGACCGGCTCCTGACCTCTCTTCAGTGCCACCACCGATCTGCATCCAGGGAGGGAGGGAGGAAGGGACTTGGGGAGGCTAAGAGCTGCGCGTGCATCAGCAGCTGCCAGCCCCCTGCACAGGCTGGAACCCAGCCTGTGCAGGGGGCTGGGAGCTGCTGACACATGCGCAGCTCTTAGTTCATACCGGGGCCACCTCTATTGGGCACCCAGGTATGAAGTTTAGGCCTGCCCGGCCCCTGCAATGAAGGAGTACCCCCTGCGGCACTCTTTCATTGCAGGGTCCCTTTATGAAGAATGGATGGTGCTTCTAGCCACCCACTCCGCATAAAGGGAGAACGCTTCCCTTTTGTCCCTGAAGGCTTCCTTAGGAAGCCTTCGGGGGCGGGGGGTGAGTAGTCACTGGTTGTGTGTGTGCGTGCACACACACACAACCAGTGAGAATGTTCAGACCCATCTCAAAGAACTTTGTTTAGAGAGGCAGAAACCTTCAGAAGGTTTCTGCTGCTCTAAACAAGGTTCTTCGAGATGGCTCCAAACATTCACCGTGACGCTGATGCGGCCGATTTTTTTTTTTAAGCCTCTGCCAGCTGGGAGAGTCCTGGGGGGCCAGGAGGGGCATCGCCCCTCCCTTCCTAGGGGGCTCTCCGCCCCTGGATGGGGGGATGGGGTGGGAGTGGGTAGGGATACTTTGGGGAAAGGGATAGGCAGGGATGAGTGGGAGGGATCTCCCTCAGCCTGGGAGGGACAGCCGGGGGGCAGCCGGGTTGTGTGGGCGTGGCTTTTGGGGTCGTGACAGGCCAGGTGATATATGGTCTTAGGTTGAGGGAAGTAGGAGTGGTGAGGTGGGATAGGTGCCTGGTGCACATCCCGCTTACCCCTCCACCAGCAGGTGGAACTTGATCAGGGGGCCCCCTGCCCTGTTCTGGTGTTGTTAAAGGCAAGGTCAGTGGAAAATAAAGCAACAATGGTCCAGGAGGTAATCCTGGACTGTTTTGCTGATCTTGTGTGCATTTCGGAAACCTGGCTGGACAATTGGGGCCTATCCTGGCTGATCTTGTTCCATCCTGGTATTCCGTACAGCACCAGCTGCAGTCGGAGGGATGGGGGGGGCAGCGTAGCTGTGATTTTTAAAGAGGGGTGGGTCTGTGAGGAGGTATCCAGTGTGATCCATGGTCGGCATTGAAGGTCTCCATCTTGTGTTTGATTTGGATGGGGACAGTTTGGGAGTGTTGCTGGTATACCGTGCACCTACCAGTATGGCGGCCTCCCTGCATTTTCTGGCAGAGGCTGTATCAGAGGTGGTGTTGTGGTCCCTGAAGATGATAGTCATCAGCCCGACAACATCTTGGAGGACATACCTTGAACCTCATGTTTTGCACTGGCCTTGAGGCGGGTGCTCCATTAATGGGGGAGATATCAGCGGTACCCTTGTCATGGATGGATCATTTCCTTCTGCAGACCTCCCTTCTAGCACACATGTGCCCCCGGAAGGGTGTGGAACCTATTAGGATGGTCCACCCCCAGAGGCTTTTGGACCCAGTACAGTTTCTAGGCACTCTGGGGGAATTAACCTCTGGCCTCGACGACCATCTCATCGATGACATCAAGCTATGGAACACCTTGCTGATGGAGGCCATTGATCAAATGGCTCCCAGGCGTCCGTTGCCCAGGTGGAGGCTCTGAAGGCCTCCTTGGTGCTCCAAGGAGCTTTAGATGCTGAAGCAAGAGGGGAGACGGTTGGAGCAACAGTGGCGTTGTTCTCATGCTAAAGCTAATAGATTGTGACACAGTTAGTTTACGAGCCTATGCCGTGGCTATGTCGGCAGCAAAGAGGAAATTCTTTGCTGTCCTCATGGCATCCGCAAAATCCCATCCAGTGGAGCTGTTCCGGGTTGTGCATGGGGCTGGTCAGTCCGGCCTCCCTCAACTCTGGGGTTGAGTCATCATCTGCCCACTGTGACCTTTTTGCGGATTACTTTGTGGAGAAAATTGCTCGTATTCACCAAGACCTCAGTGCCGCACTTAATACAGTGGAGGATGTAGAGGTTGTAGAAACCACAGTTTGTCTGATTTTGTGGGATCACTTTCAGTCAGTGACACCAGCTGATGTGGTGGATGTGCTTGGGGCGGTTTGAGCCACTTCTTGTGAATTAGAACCGTGCCCGTCCTGGCTGGTTAAGAGCTGCCGGGAGACAATGGGACTGTTGCTGGCCAGGGTGGTCAATGCCTCCCTGTGGGAGGGCAGAGTGCCAAGCTGCCTCAAGGAGGCAGTAGTGTGGCCTCTGCTCAAGAAACCATTGCTTGACACTGATGCCCCTGACAGCTATCAGCGTGTCTCTAACCTTCCTTTTTTAGGAAAGGTTATTGAACGGGTAGTGGCTCAGCAGCTCCAGGAGCATCTTGACTGCATTGGTTATCTTGATCCTTCTCAGTCTGGCTTTCATCCAGGTCATGGCACTGAAACAGCACTTGTGACTTTGGTAGATGATCTCGCCATGAAAAGGACCAAGGTCGTTCAACCCTATTGGTCCTGTTAGATCTCTCGGCTGCATTTGATACTGTTGGCCATGAGATGTTGGTGATGTGCCTCCGGGACAGTGCAGGGGTGGGCAGGATCGTTATTGAATGGTTCTGCTCATTCCTGACCAGGAGAACTCAACAGGTGGTACTCAGTGACTGTTTTTCATCATACCGAGACCTCCAGTGTGGGGTCCCACAGGGTTCTGTCTTGTCCCCTCTCCTGTTCAACGTGTATATGCAGCCACTCGGTGAAGTGATCAGGGGGTACAGGGTGAGGTGTCATCAGTATGTGGATGACACCCAACTGTACCTCTCATTTTCAACCGACCCAGGCCTGGCTGTCTCGGTGCTTACTCGGTGTTTGGCAGCTGTGGGGGACTGAATGAGGTCTAATTGACTGCGACTGAATCCTGACAAGATGGAGGTGATGTTAGTGGACAAGTCGGTGGATGTGGCGGCTCCCTTGATTGATGGGATCTGTCCTCCACTGACTTCCCAGGTGCGGAACCTGGGGGTGCTCTTCAACGTGCAGCTCCTCCTGGATCTCCAGGTGGAGGCTGTGGCAAGGAGTGCCTTCCACCAGTTACACCTGGTACAGCAGCTTTGGCCTCTGATTTCGGTTCCAGACCTGGCCATGATCATCCATGCTTTTATTACCTCTCAATTAGACTACCGTAATGCGTTCTACATGGGGCTACCTATGGTGATGGCTCGGAAGCTGCAGCTGGTGCAGAATGCAGTGGCCCGGCTCTTGGTGGGGCTGGGTCGCCGGGAGCACATTACACCAGTGTTCTGATCTCTGCACTGACTGCCAATAGTCTTCCAGGCTCGATTCAAAGTGTTGGTTTTGACCTATAAAGCCCTACATGGCCTGGGCCCTGCCTACTTGCGAAATCACCTCACTCCCTGGGTTCTAGACTGGCCCCGTGCAGTCGTCCGGGGGTGTCATGTTGGAGGTCCCTCGGGTTTCCCAGGGGGGCACACAGGATAGGGCATTTTCAGTGGCCATGCTGTGCCTCTGGAATTCCCTCCCGGTGGGAGCTCATCTGGCCCGAACCTCCCGACCTTTTGTAGGAATTGTAAGACATGGCTGTTCCACCAGGCATTTGGTGAGGGAGAGGGGTGATGGGTGGGATGCGGGTGGGGAACTGGGGAGGGTGGAGTTTTCTGTGTTTTTCTGTGTTTTTATTATCATTATCCTATTTTGGGATCTATTTTAATTGTTTCATTGTACTGTATTTTATATTTATATTTATGATTGTTGTTAGCCACCCCGGGCTGCCTGTGGCAGGAAGGGAGGGATACAAATCTGTAAAATAAAAATAAATAAATAAAGGACTGTGGACTAAAACCCTCTGGACTGTGTGGTGTGTCCTGAGAGGGTACCCCCCTTCCGTAAAGAGGGGGATTCATCCAAGGCTCAAGGCTGAAACGGTGTAGCAGGGAGTGAGCTAATTCCCATGAGTGAGACTCCAGTGGCCCCGTGTGGTCCTGGGAGACCCGCTGCTACGCACCCTCCCTTATCACAGACACTAACCGTGGCCCCAAGGATAGGCATCAGAACTCCCTCCCCAGCTGAGCAGAGGAGAACGGGCAGGGAGGAGTCTCAAACTTTAAGTTGTGAGAGGAGTGTTGGATTTAAATTTCCGACGCTCCTTCATTCAGCAAGCTTGATTGAGGGGAGAAGTTTCCTTGCAACAATGCTGAGCACTTCACAGAGAAGAGGATCAGCACTGGTTGTTAATGCAGTCTCATACAGGGCTGTTTGACCAATGACCCGGGTGAGGTCCAGAGACACTTGTCCCCAGTGCCTCCTCAGTCTGATCTGACAAATCTCTGGGCAGCAGCACCAGCTGCCTCTCTCTGCATAACAAGCTGCAGGTGGCTGAAGTGCCTGTGGTAGTACCCTACACTCAGTCTCAGTCTGCCAGTCCAACCTTGTGGGGAAAGTGAGAGAGGGACGTAATGGCTCTCAGCCCTTCCTTTTGGCTCCCCTGCCCCCTCTGCTCTTTCCATGCTTGAGACAGACTGACCTGACAAGCAGCACAATAAGGTCAAAACAGACAAACACCGGGAAACAAGGATTCATCGATTCTTACTTTCTAGCAGAAATTTCACCACCTCCTTTTTGCTTTTTTCTCAGACATTCGAAGACAAAGAAGTGCTTTGTATCCACTTTTTCTTTACCACATTGTTTTCAAAATACTGTATATCAAAAATCCACATCACATCACAAAAAGCTTGGAAATTTCCTAACACAACAAAATCTTACTGTTATTGTTTAAAACAAACAAAAAAACCTTAAAGGCAAGACCAAAATTTACATTTAATTTTTTTTAACAAAATAGTTTAACAAAACACCAAAAAAACATGAAAATGAATTGCATTTATATTTTAAAACACATTTAACATACAATATAACAAAACATAAACACCAAAAACATGGAAATTATTTACACTTCCTTATCTATATTGCGTCACATATCAGCATGAATACACTATAGGTACTTAATTCACTACTGTACCATATTTACCATACATGCTTATTTCATTTATTATTTGCTGCTAATTACACCATGACATTATTTCTTTACAGGTCATTTCTTGAATATTATAAATCACCTATGATTTTTGTTTACAATGCCTTAACACTGTCCTTTTGTGCACCAATGCATTTTATTACTTTACCATTTCTATGAATTTCAATTTGATAAAGTTTATAGAATTTAATTTTATAAAATGTATAGAATGTCTATACATATACCTCAAGACAGGAGTACTGCAATGCGCTCTATATGGCGCTGCACTTGAAGACTGTTCGGGGGCTGCAGCTTGTGCAGAATGTGGCAGCCCACCTCTTGACGGGGGTGGGTCACCAGGAGTACATTACACCAGTGCTTAAGAATCTGCACTGGCTGCCTATAGCATTTCGGGCACAATTCAAGGTGCTGGTTTTGACCTTTAAAGCCCTAAATGGCTTGGGGCCTATATATCTGAAGGTCTGCCTTTCTCCTTATTACTACTACTACTATTAATTAGGGGTGTACAATTTGTTTTGGCTATTATGATAACAAAAATTATCATTTTTTATTTTCTTTTTTGTTGTTGTAATAACAAAAACGACAAATAATACTAACAAAAACAAAAAGGAAATTTTGTTTTTGAAATAATGGAAAAAATTGAAAAACATATTTCCAGCTATAACATTTTTGTTTCTTATTCAATTCTGATGAAACTTAGAGAAACTGTATCCCCAATGGAGGGCACTATGTGCACAAAACCTAGAAATGATTGGATAAAGGGAACCAATTTTAGAAGCAATTGAATATTCTGATTTTTAAGAAAAGCTCCATACTCATTCCTCGCTACAACTTCTTTATCTTAAGTTCAGTGTACATGACCTGGGACTTTTATGTATCTCCCCAAGATTACCAATTCTGCCAAATTACAGAAAGGTTGGATAAAGGGTCCTGATGTTATAAAGCCATTAACTTGAAAATGCATTTCTGGCTGTAACATTTTTATATTCCATTCTGTTTACAAGATATGTAGCAGGAATGTATCACATACCTTCTCTGCCAAACTACAGGACAATTTAATAAAGGGACCCAATTGTATAAGCAATTCAAGTTGTCCCCTTGAAGACCATTATTCAGATAAATAGCAGCACATGCAGTGCCAGTCAGAGGCAGGCACCTGGCATGGCAGGGGGAGGGAGGCTGTAGGAGGGAGGATGGGTACCAACCCAACAGACTAACAGACACATTCACTGGCCAATTACTGCATCCTTCCAGCTTTACAGGACCAATCGGTGGAGGCTTCGAGGAGGGCACAAGGGGGTGGCCCTGAGGTGGACATAGAAGGGACATAACGGGGACTTTGGGGATAGCATCCCAGCAATCAGGAGACATGGTTTACACATCCAGACTGGCCAATTGTAATCATAATCACATCCTGAAGCACTGTGACAGGGGACATGGGTCTTGGCTATTGGCTCTTTCCTGAACAAATGCTTCCGACTTCCCAGTAACAAGTGAGGGAGAGAAGTTGTGATGGTCACACCACAGAATGAGGATATTTGGTAGACAGTTCTGCTGGCGAATTGGCATTAGAAACAGATCTTATACCACAGTGACATGTAAGAGAGTCCCTGGTATAGGCTCATTTTCTGCATATGCTGTGCAGGCTTATAAAATTGGGACCCTTTATCACATCTTTCCAATATCTGGCACAGATGATTCTTAAGGTGTGAGATACAGCCCTGCCAAATTTCATGTACACTGGTTGGACTATAAAGTTGTTACAGTCAGACATACTGTAAGTTAATTGCTTATACATCCAGGACCCTTTATCCAATCCTTTTGAAAGTTGGCACAGATAGTAAATATGGGGAGGGGTATAAACGTGCCAAGATTCATCCATATTAGATGGGAGACAAATAAGTTACAGTCACAAATGTATATGCAGATTGTTGTAAAATAACACAATTCAACTGCTTATAAAATTAGATTCCTTTATCCAACCTTTCTGTAATTTGGTACACATAATGCCTTCCATTGGAGGTACAATCTTTACAAGCTCAATCCAAATATAATGAAAAACGAAAAAGGTACTACCGAAAATGTGTTTTACATTTAAACCAATTGAAAACAAGCAGGATTTGAACCCTGGCTTCCCAGGACCAAGTCCCAACACCTTATCCACTACACAACACTGACTCTGTGTTCCGCCATGTCCCTTAAGATATGCCAAGGGTGCCCTTATGCGGGTTCCATCATTGGCCCAATTTCATATGACTCAAGCTCGCAGACAGGCATTCTCGGTAGCTGCCCCAGAACTGTGGAACTCCCTTCCCTTGGAGGTTCACCTAAGGCCTAGTCTGAATGTTTTCAGTAGGCAGTGTAAGACCTTTTTATTTGGCCTGGCATTCAATGGGAAGGGACAGATTGGGGGGGGTAAGGGCAGTGTTTTTAGTTTTGTGGGATTTTAATTAAGGAATTTATATTTGTATTATGTATCTGTTGTGAGCTGCCCTGAACCTCATGGGATAAGGTGGGATATAAATAAATAAATAAATAAAATTAAATTAAATAATCTGGCAACCTTACTGAACCTTCCTGTCTTCGAGGTACTCACCAGAATTATCTACACTCCTCACTTTGCATCTGGAAAGGTCCAACTATGCCTGATAAATGTAAAGGCACATGTATGCTCTGAATATCAAGCATTGGAACAACTCACGGAATGATATATAGTGCTTTAAAATGAACCAAGGGGCTCAGGGATTGGCTGTAAAGGTGGAGTACCAATAATTAATCTTTTGGAACCCACTTTGGTTTGCGTCCAGCTTGCAATCCTAATTGAAATTAAATCGAGGGAGGTGGTGAGAGGCTAATATCACGCAAATTATATGCTGTCGTATTATAAAAAATGCAAGAGAGTTGGCAGAGTGCTAATTTGTTCTCAGGCATCCCCAAGACAAGCTGGCAGACACCAAATCAAACCTGAAAGAGTTTGAGTCTGCCTAGGCGAGACTCCGAATTCCTGGCAGGAAAGCAAAACAGATCCAAATCCTTTTGCCTGCAACATACAAGTCCTGTGGATAAGAGGAGCCCTGCCTACTCCCCCAGGTGCTGCTGTCCTCTGCCTTACAAACAAGCCTCATAATAATACAAAAAATCCAGCCTGTCCTACTCCTTTCCACCTTCTAAAAATTAAAGTGAAAAAACCCGCACGGCTCTAAACAAATCAATCCAACATTTCCTAGAGCTTTCAACCTGGAACAAAGTCATTTTTTCTGGTCTCCACCTCCTTCTTTTTCTTTTTAATAAAACCTATGATTCTAATCATTCCCAATATGTCAGAGGCTCGGGTGAGTGTAAATTTCATCAATTGTATGGTGCGAATGATAGTCAAAAATAGGCAGAAAAAGGATAAATTCATCAAAGTTGCAAGAATATTCTTGGAAAAAAGGAATTTCCTGAGGTAACTGTCCTTGACCTGGCTCTTTAATCGAGTGAAATTTCATCACTTTATCTAATATCATGCTTCATGCTTCAGGCTCCCAGCAATTCTATTTTAGTGTGGTCTAATGGGCAGCTGACACATNTAACATTTTTATATTCCATTCTGTTTACAAGATATGTAGCAGGAATGTATCACATACCTTCTCTGCCAAATTACAGGACAATTTAATAAAGGGACCCAATTGTATAAGCAATTGAAGTTGTCCCCTTGAAGACCATTATTCAGATAAATAGCAGCACATGCAGTGCCAGTCAGAGGCAGGCACCTGGCATGGCAGGGGGAGGGAGGCTGTAGGAGGGAGGATGGGTACCAACCCAACAGACTAACAGACACATTCACTGGCCAATTACTGCATCCTTCCAGCTTTACAGGACCAATCGGTGGAGGCTTCGAGGAGGGCACAAGGGGGTGGCCCTGAGGTGGACATAGAAGGGACATAACGGGGACTTTGGGGATAGCATCCCAGCAATCAGGAGACATGGTTTACACATCCAGACTGGCCAATTGTAATCATAATCACATCCTGAAGCACTGTGACAGGGGACATGGGTCTTGGCTATTGGCTCTTTCCTGAACAAATGCTTCCGACTTCCCAGTAACAAGTGAGGGAGAGAAGTTGTGATGGTCACACCACAGAATGAGGATATTTGGTAGACAGTTCTGCTGGCGAATTGGCATTAGAAACAGATCTTATACCACAGTGACATGTAAGAGAGTCCCTGGTATAGGCTCATTTTCTGCATATGCTGTGCAGGCTTATAAAATTGGGACCCTTTATCACATCTTTCCAATATCTGGCACAGATGATTCTTAAGGTGTGAGATACAGCCCTGCCAAATTTCATGTACACTGGTTGGACTATAAAGTTGTTACAGTCAGACATACTGTAAGTTAATTGCTTATACATCCAGGACCCTTTATCCAATCCTTTTGAAAGTTGGCACAGATAGTAAATATGGGGAGGGGTATAAACGTGCCAAGATTCATCCATATTAGATGGGAGACAAATAAGTTACAGTCACAAATGTATATGCAGATTGTTGTAAAATAACACAATTCAACTGCTTATAAAATTAGATTCCTTTATCCAACCTTTCTGTAATTTGGTACACATAATGCCTTCCATTGGAGGTACAATCTTTACAAGCTCAATCCAAATATAATGAAAAACGAAAAAGGTACTACCGAAAATGTGTTTTACATTTAAACCAATTGAAAACAAGCAGGATTTGAACCCTGGCTTCCCAGGACCAAGTCCCAACACCTTATCCACTACACAACACTGACTCTGTGTTCCGCCATGTCCCTTAAGATATGCCAAGGGTGCCCTTATGCGGGTTCCATCATTGGCCCAATTTCATATGACTCAAGCTCGCAGACAGGCATTCTCGGTAGCTGCCCCAGAACTGTGGAACTCCCTTCCCTTGGAGGTTCACCTAAGGCCTAGTCTGAATGTTTTCAGTAGGCAGTGTAAGACCTTTTTATTTGGCCTGGCATTCAATGGGAAGGGACAGATTGGGGGGGGTAAGGGCAGTGTTTTTAGTTTTGTGGGATTTTAATTAAGGAATTTATATTTGTATTATGTATCTGTTGTGAGCTGCCCTGAACCTCATGGGATAAGGTGGGATATAAATAAATAAATAAATAAAATTAAATTAAATAATCTGGCAACCTTACTGAACCTTCCTGTCTTCGAGGTACTCACCAGAATTATCTACACTCCTCACTTTGCATCTGGAAAGGTCCAACTATGCCTGATAAATGTAAAGGCACATGTATGCTCTGAATATCAAGCATTGGAACAACTCACGGAATGATATATAGTGCTTTAAAATGAACCAAGGGGCTCAGGGATTGGCTGTAAAGGTGGAGTACCAATAATTAATCTTTTGGAACCCACTTTGGTTTGCGTCCAGCTTGCAATCCTAATTGAAATTAAATCGAGGGAGGTGGTGAGAGGCTAATATCACGCAAATTATATGCTGTCGTATTATAAAAAATGCAAGAGAGTTGGCAGAGTGCTAATTTGTTCTCAGGCATCCCCAAGACAAGCTGGCAGACACCAAATCAAACCTGAAAGAGTTTGAGTCTGCCTAGGCGAGACTCCGAATTCCTGGCAGGAAAGCAAAACAGATCCAAATCCTTTTGCCTGCAACATACAAGTCCTGTGGATAAGAGGAGCCCTGCCTACTCCCCCAGGTGCTGCTGTCCTCTGCCTTACAAACAAGCCTCATAATAATACAAAAAATCCAGCCTGTCCTACTCCTTTCCACCTTCTAAAAATTAAAGTGAAAAAACCCGCACGGCTCTAAACAAATCAATCCAACATTTCCTAGAGCTTTCAACCTGGAACAAAGTCATTTTTTCTGGTCTCCACCTCCTTCTTTTTCTTTTTAATAAAACCTATGATTCTAATCATTCCCAATATGTCAGAGGCTCGGGTGAGTGTAAATTTCATCAATTGTATGGTGCGAATGATAGTCAAAAATAGGCAGAAAAAGGATAAATTCATCAAAGTTGCAAGAATATTCTTGGAAAAAAGGAATTTCCTGAGGTAACTGTCCTTGACCTGGCTCTTTAATCGAGTGAAATTTCATCACTTTATCTAATATCATGCTTCATGCTTCAGGCTCCCAGCAATTCTATTTTAGTGTGGTCTAATGGGCAGCTGACACATCCACTCAGCACCAGACTGCATAATATGTGCTGACACACTGTGTGGTGAGCACCCTATTGAGAGCTGTTTATTTGTGCCTGGCAAGGAAAAATTTCATCCAGTAAAGTCTCTTCATAACAATTTCAGTCTCAGTTTTCAGGGCCTCCACGGACTTCACATTTCAAGAGGTTCAGAAACACTTGCTGGGAATTCAGTCGCTTATTTGGGTGGCTGTACATTATCTGACTTTAGGTGAGAGGTTGTGAAAGCACCGGTTATGGTTGTCTGAAACCTGAATCTAGATAGTGTAATGAAGAGTGTCATTCTAACTGCTTTGCAGGCAGCTCTTCTCAGAACCCCTGATTCAATTTGATATTCTGAGGTTAACGCACTGTATTGGGACTGAAAATAGGAATGCACATGAAAAGCTTTTATATTTATTCAGTTCAGTAAGCATGGCAAACTCATCAACAGCTATTTGTACACTGTAGGCATGGTGGGACTTACTTTGATGTTCTGATTTATGCTTGCTATTTTTTTTTTCCGGCGGTATTACTTTAGAGTAGAAATGCACTTTAGAAGGGGGTGGAGTGGGAAGCAGACTTGGCTTTCAACATAATAGCAGAGGACATTATCATAAACAAAGCAACACAAGAAAATAAGGAAACAACAAAACTCTGTGATTCTGGCTTCTCATCCTTAGGCAACAAATAATTTTTCTATACCAAAAAATATATATTTATATAGACATAAAAACTGGCATACTGGGTCAGAGGAACAATGGTTCAGCTCACCAACAGTAGCCTCTTTCAGACAGTGGTGAAATGTACAAAAAAAGGTCATATAATGGAGTGATACAGCAGTGGGAAAAGCTACCTAGGGATGCTGTAGAAACTCCTTTCCCAGAGGTTTTCAGAAGTGACTGGACACCAGGCATCTGTCTTGGTGCTGTTGGTAGAGGGTATTCTGCCTCAGGACAAGGGGTTGGACTAGATGACCCTTGAAGTACCTTACAGTTCTGTGGGTATTTTTAAACATGATGGTGCTATGCGCCAACATGCTTTGATCCTGTCTAGAGGGCCCTCACCTTGAGCAGGATCTGGCCCGGCCACTAAACAGACGTGCCGATGGCCCGGGACGGGGAGAGTGCAGGGTGATGTGCGCTGGATTGATGGCAGTAGGGGAGGAGCGCGGGGGGACGGAGGTCCCGTCTGGTCCATCTTTGTGGGGAGAGTTTCGGGAAGTGACACCGGCCGATGCGGTGGATGTCCTGGGGTCCGTGAGGGCCACGTGTTGTGAACTCGATCCTTGCCCGTCCTGGTTAATAAAAGCTTCCAGGGAGACGTTGGGGACGGTGCTGGCGAGGGTAGTGAATGCGTCCTTTCGGCAGGGGAGGTTGCCGCCCTGCCTTAAAGAGGCTGTGGTGCGCCCCCTGCTGAAGAAACCATCGTTGGACGTAGATGCGCTCGCCAGCTACCGACCTGTCTCTAACCTTCCCTTTTTAGGGAAGGTTATTGAGCG
>QEPC01006369.1:794468-829679 GCA_003113815.1 Sphenodon punctatus
GCCCTTCGCGCCCCAGAGCGGCTCCTGCGGTCTGCCGGGGGTGCCTTCCTGGAGGTCCCCCATGTTAAGCGGGGGACCACGATGGAGAGGGCATTCTCGGTGGTGGGACCGCGGCTGTGAAACTCCCTTCCGGAGGAAGCTCGCCTGGCCCCTAGCCTTTTAACATTTCTGCGAAACTGTAAGACCTGGCTGTTTGCCCAGGCCTTTGGGAGGGAGGGTGGGGAGGGTGGTTTTTAGTCCCCTACCCATTTGTTTTTTGGTTTTGTCTAGCCCAGTTTTAATATTTAATATTTAATATTTAAAGTATTCTTGACTGTTTTAGATTGATTTTATTGTATTTTATTGTTTTACTGTTGGAAGCCGCCCCGAGCTGCGTAGCAGGAGGGGCGGGGTAGAAATTTATAAAATAAATAATAAAAAATAATTAATGTGCGGACTTGATGTGCACAGCCTGCCCAGAAAAGCTCAGATCCTGGACCAGAGTCTGGTAGAACAGGCCACCACATGTGATGGCTAGCTCTACCCCAGTCTGGGGATGGCCTCCCCAGGCCGTGGCAGCATTTAGACTGCGCTGTGACTTGGCAGGGAGCCCAAGTCACAACGTGGGCTAAATCCTGCCACAGTCCGGGGAGAGACCTGATCCCACCCATGGAAACATCTGGCGGGCGGGATCAAATGTGACGGCACTGCCAGTGTGCAGACAGATAAAGCATGGCCACCCATGGTGTTGTCATGTTTGAAAACACCCTATGACTCCCTGCTATTTACTCTCAGCTTCCAGTAGTCAGAGGTTTCAACCCCCAACCAACTTCACTAATGACCATTGATGGCTATTAACCTTCAGGAAATTATCCAGTCCTTTTTTGAACCTAGATTATTGGTCTTCATCATTCATTGTCCAGGGCAATTAGTTCCCAGATGAATTTTGTGTTGTGTGGAGAAAAGTGCTTTCTTTACCATTGCTGTAACCTTGCTATCTGTTAATGTCATTGGACGTCTTCTAATTCTAGCTAAAGGTATATAAACATAAGCATTGTACATGGTAAACTAAATATGCACACACATATACCATAATATACAGAATATGTGTTCTGCTCTTCTTAATGTTAACCTTAATTTTTGATGTTTTAACTTTTGCTTGTTTTGTAATGTTGAAACATTACATTGGGTACAGTTCTCTGCCATTAAAGTCAATAGGAATTTTACCATTGATTTCTGTCAATGCAGGATTGAAGCCATAAATAGATTTTTGAGAGGAGGCAGAGATATTAGAAAACAGAAAAACAATGTCAGAGCTAGTAAAGGCTCAAGAAACTTACAAACCCCAGTAATTTCAATTATTTACTGAGTTATACTCCTAATTTCCTTGAAACAAAATTATTTAAATTATTGAGTTTTAAAATTCCACTCCCCACATTAGTAGAATTTGATCCTGACCCTCCAAACCCATCCACCCACCAGTCCCCGTGCCACAGCCCATGTAAAAAGGGACCAGAAAAGGCCTGGAGACACACAAAAAATGGAACGGGTTTTTTTCCCCTTCAGCTTAGCATAACAGAGAAATGACTGTAGGCATCTTGTTTAAATTCTTCTACCTCCCATCTCCAAAATAAACAAATGTCAACATCTTTAAATTGCTTACAGATAGTGTCAGTCCCAAAGAATTCATTTTCAAAAAGTTATGAGGGTGTGAGAACAAGAAATTAAAATGACAATTCAAATATAACTCTAAAATATAGCATTCCCTATACTGCAAACGCTACCTCTCTGCACTTATCGCCCTCCATACTCCAGCCCGTGCACTTCGCTCCTCCTCTGTCCCTTCTCTCACCCTTCCACGCCTTCCCTGCTCCCCTAAGCGCCTTCGTCCCTTCTCACTTGCTGCCCCCCATGCCTGGAACTCCCTCCCTGTCCACATCCGCCTTGCCCCCTCCCTTCATACCTTCAAATCTCTCCTTAAAACTCACCTCTTTCGCTCTGCTCTGTCTGACTCTTTATCCTGCTGAGCCACTATTCCTATACCTACGATCTGTTTACCCTTATCCTTGCAACATGGACCTGCCTGCTGTCATTCTCATCGTAACCAAGCCAAGTACGTGCACTTGAGACCTCGCATCTTCATGAATGTTAGACCCCTTGTCTCTCCCTCTGTTCCCCTTCCTAAGTCTCTCCCCCAGCTCCTGTCTCTCAGATTGTAAGCCCTAGGGGCAGGGACCGTGTCTATTTTATTACTTTGTAAAGTGCCAGGTACACTGCTGGCGCTATATAAATGTTTGTTAATAATATTAGATATTTACTTTCATTTCTATGTCAATATACATGAATTTGTGTGAAATTCATCAACAAACTGTGTTGTATTCAAACTGACTCCATATTCATTTGCAGTTTCAAACGTTGGGCATTTTTATACACACCTTAACGTGCTGGTCTTTCAATCTTCTGGGTTTACAAGTCCACAAGTAACTTCTGGATGCATTCTTCACACACACACTTCCCTGAGGCAGTTCCTGGATGCATTCTTCACACAAACACTGCCCTGAGGCAGCCTAAAGTAGCTGCAGCTGTAGCCGTGAGGGGCTGCCATGGAAACCAAGTGATCGCAGCTGCCTGGAGCAAAGCAGTTTACCAAGAGAACTTTTTACACAGAAAAGTTCTGGGAGCAGTTCTATGCGGAAGTTTAAAGACCCAGATGTTTAAGGTCTGGATGCTTGATTTAGACACACAGATGTTCAGGATGTAACAGCAAACATGCAGGAGAAATGGCTTTGTAAAAACACCCATTGTTTTAGCATTTTCATGTTTAGTTCTGCAGTCACTTTGGTGTTTTGGTATTTTGTGTTCGATGTTTCAGTCACTTCAGTAAATTGGTATTTGTGAATGTGATTGGTCCAAAATGCAACAATCATATTCACATACAATTTTTTAAAAAAAATATATCAAATAGTATCATCAAAGTGAATAAATTCCCAAAATACAACACATGAAATACCAGAGTGACTGAAATAGTGAAGTAAACTAAACATATGCAATTTGCATACATTTTGGAACAGTGATGAAAGAGGAACTCAAATATTTGCTTGTGCGAATGAATATGTGAATTATCTTTGTGAATAAAAAATATATTTATTTCAGTCTTAGTGTTTATATGTACTTACATCAACCTATCTAAATCAGGCATACAGACACACACACCACATAGGGCATTTTTACACACATGTTAAAGTTCCAGATTTTTCAGTCTTCTGGGTTTACAAGTCCACAAGTAAGTTCCGAATTCATTTTTCACACACACACTGCCCTGAGGCAGTTCCTGGAGGCATTCTTTAATCACAAACACTGCCCTGAGGCAGCCTAAAGTAGCCAGAACTGTAGATGTGACAGGCTGCCATGGAAACCAAGTGACCACAGCTGCCTGGAGCAAAGCAGTTTACCAGGAGAATTTTTTACACACAAAAGTTCTGGGAGAAGTTCTATGCAGAAGTTCAAAGATCCAGATATTTAAGATCTGGGTGAGTGATTTAGAGACACAGAAAGTTCAGGATGTAACAGCAAACATCCAGGAGAAATGTGTGTGTAAAAACACCCATAGTCTCAATAGGCCTTTCTAGTTCTTAACTAACAGCTTCAGTTCAGGTGTGGAGACCTTAGTTCATTTTTTTTTAACCTTGGATGTAATAACAGCCAAGCAGATCCCATAGTTCCCACACTTCCTCTGGTAGTACTCCTGCCATATATAGCAAAGTATTGGACTTTAATTGCAGGGAGGTTGGATTAATGAGGTCCCTTCATTAGGATTTCATTAATGCTCTGTGGATGCAAAGTCAGCTGATGTAATAGATCCCTATCTAAATCAGGGTCAACTTCATGTCTATCCATTTAGAAGACTAAGCTCTCAATTTCCTTTACAAAAGGGAGAGTGGGTAATAGTGTATAATATTAGCATTTTAATACTTTCCATGGTCTCTGAGACTCATACGTTATTAGTTGCTTTTAGACAGACAGGCTGCCCCAGTGCTGGCCACATCAGTTTACTTCACCCCCAGGGCTGGCCTGTCCACCTAAAGGTGTTCTGACAGTTGTGGAAGTGGAGCAGGGCCCACTTGCGGTGCTCCAGAACATCCTGGAGTACTGCCTGCGGTGCGGGCCAGCCAAACCCGGGGCATCAGCCCAAAGCAGAGCTGCTGTCTGTCTGCTTGGCTGACCCACGCTGCACCTCTGCTTTCAGACAGCTGCTGCCCCCGGCAACACCATAGAGTTGCGAGCGCCACCCTAGAGTGTCGGACAGTCCACCTACAACTCTATGGTGGGGGGAAGAGGGGAGCCTCACAGGCCGACCCCGGGCAGAGGCAACTACCAGGTCCATCAAAAAGACCCAGGCAGGGCTGCAAGTGAGCAGATACAGGGGTGCACCCTGGGAGTATCTGCGGGGGCAGGCAGCCTCTGCATCCATATGTTTACACCCATTGTGTTGAAAGGTCTGGGAGGCTAGCATAGAGGAAAGTTAGCACTTTTGCTGCTGCTCTCGTTTGGCTGGAGATAGTTTTCCGCACTATTCAGTCTGGATCCTTTGTATCATAATAAGCAACACGAGAACCATTCTCCTCCTGAAGTGATTTATAATTATTTGAACTCCCATTGAAGAAAATAAACAATATCTGCCTGGAAAAGGCACAGGCAGCCACTGCGAGAGGACTCCTTAATAACTTTTCACTTGAAGAAAAGTACATTTATTTCAGGTTTCTTCCTCTCTAAAGACGACTCACAGCATGTTTCAACTTTCAGCTAGATAATGTATTGATCTGTGCCATTCAGCAGGACTGTGAATTTAACAGCAAATTCCAGTTTTCAATGTAGAGTGTAATCATTGCTTGTGAGGGGGTAAGGGAGGGGGAATGGAGCTGGAAGTGAAGAAGAGGAAGTCTTCAAAATGACTGCGCTTGAAGATGGGAGGAGGGGACCGGGCAGAGGATACGGAGTTGTGATAAACAAGCAGGTGGAGAGTAGCAGTAGCATTAGTCTCATGGCGGACGTCCTGATAGCCATCTGTGTGTCATTTATCCAAATACAGCATAAAGTAGTATATACAGGCAGCGAATGAAAAGCATGCAAGGCCACAAAGCAGCAACAACAACAACAAAAGTCCCTTTGTTTCTCCAGCTCTGGTGGGACTATCAGGCAAAATGAAAAGCAGAGTAGAGGAAAACTTACATGAGATTATTCTTAAGAGAAACAGGGTATGGGTGTTGGCAGGAATGATATGGTTGTTGGCAGGGGTGGAGTAGGAATAATTCCATGGGCCTGTCCCAGGTGGTGAGGGGCCTGACACATGTGCAGAGACACACACTGGATTTGGTTTCCTGCCCTGACCTTGAGGCTGGGGGGCGGGGGGGTTTCCAATGATTGGGGGGGGTGTTCACTCTTGCCATGGTTGGACCATTACCTCCTGTGAACCTCCATTCTAGCACGCCTGCCTGACTGTAAGGGTGTGGGACCACTCCAGTTCAGATGGTCTGCCCCAGGAGACTTATGGAAGTGGTGGCTCCTAGGCATCCACTTCCAGCACATCAGTAGATCCCTATGGTTCACATGGGAGGGAGGAGGTTGGAGCGACAGCGGCGCCGTACTCATGCCCAACACGATCGATTGCAGCATAGACCAATTTTGAAGTCCTATGTCATGGCAGTGAGGGCAGCAAAGAAGTGGTTCTTTGCTGCATTCATTGCATCTGCTCAGTCACATTTAAGCAGAGCTGGTCCAGATGGTGAGAGGCTTGGTCCATCCAGCCTGTCTTCGCCTGGAGCTGGATTCATCCATGGCCCATTGCGACATGTTTTTGAAGTCCTTTGTGGACAAAATCACTGGCATTGAGCACGACTTTGACTCCTCTATCTTGGAGACAGTAGTTGAGTCAGAGGTTAGGAATGCCCTGTCTGGTCATGTTTTGTGGGATGAGTTCCAATTGCCGATGCAGCTGACCTAGGTCTGTTCGAGCCATAACTTGTGAATTAGATCCATGCCCATCCTGGTTAGTAAGAGCTACCAGGGAGACATTGGGGCCGGTACTGGTGAGGGTTATCAGTGCCTCCCTTTGGGAGGGGAGGGTGCCGGGTTCCCTCAAGGAGGATGTGGTCCAGCCCCTACTAAAAAAACCAACACTTGACGTGGATGCCCCAGCCAGTTATCGGCCTGTCTCTTGGTTATTGAACAGGTAGTGGCTCATCAACTCCAGGCGCATTTGGATGGCATCGGTTTTCTTGATCCCATGCAGTCTAGTTTTCACCTGGGTTATGGCATGGAGACAGCACTTGTAGCCTTGGTCGACGTCCTCCTCATGGAATTAGACATGGGTCATATGACCCTGTTGGTCCTATTAGATCTATCACAGCAACTTTTGATACCATTAACCATGAGTAGCTGGTGACATCCCTGCTGAACCTGGTGGGGGTGGATGGGACTGTCTTGCAATGGTTCCATTCATACCTCATGGATAGATCTCAGTGGGTGGTGCTAAGGGAGTGTACTTCGTCCCCTGGTGGTCTCCTGTGTGGAGTCCCACGGGGTTCCATTCTGTCCTCAATCTTGTTTAACATGTATATGAACATACATGTTAATGTATGTATTAATACATGTTAATGTATGTCATGGACATCGTGCACAGCCGAGGGGTTTGTTGCCATCAGTATGCTGACGACACCCAGCTGTATTTGTTATTTTCATTCAACCCAGGCCCTGCTGTCTTGTTGCTGTACCAGTGCCTGGCCACTGTGGGGAATTGGATGAGGCCAAGCCGATTGAAACTCAATCCCAATAACACAGAAGTGATGTTAATAGGTGGGGTCGGTGATCTGGGTGCGGAGGTTGGGGGCATCCATCCTCCTTTGGATCCATCTGTACAGAGCCTGGGAATGCTCCTGGATTCACAGCTACGCCTGGATTGCCAGGTATTGGCTGTGGCATGGGGTGCCTTTTGCCAATTACATCTGATGAAGAGGCTCCACCCATGTGTCTCAGACTCTGATCTTGCCACTATCATCCATGCTTTCATCACCTCGAGACTAGACTATTGTAATGCGCCCTATGTGGGGCTGCCCATGGTGACAGTTTGGAAGCTGCAGCTAGTGCAGAATGCGGCGGCACGCCCTCTTACTGGGATAGGCTGCAGGAATCACATAATACCTGTGCTCCGAGCACCACACTGGCTACCTATTGTCTTCCGGGCCCAATTCAAGGTGTTAGTATTGACCTTTAAAGTCCTTTACAGTCAGGGCCCTGCTTATCTGAGTGGTCGCCTCAGCCCCTGGGCAACCATCTAGGGTGCCCTCCTGAAAGTCGCACGCTATCGTTGAGTTTGGACAGACAGGAGGACATTCTCAGAGGCTGCACCATCACTCTGGAATTCCCTCTCGGTGGAGATTCGCCTCAGCTCAAATCTTCTCGCCTTCTGACGAAGACCTAGCTCTTCCCCAGGTATTTGGTGAGGGGAGAGGGGTTAGATTGGTTGGGGGGTGGGAAGTCTTATGCATGAGCCAGAGCTTTTAGTGTAGTGTTATTGTTTTTAGACTGTTGTTTTTATATAGAGATGTTTTCTATTTATATATATGTTTGTATTTATTTTTATGCTGAAATTGTCTTGTAAATTGTATATTTTTATAACTGTAAGCCACCCCAAGTTGCTCTGCGATAGGGGCAGGGTAAAAATGAAACATAAATAAATAAATAAATAAATATTAAACAGAGGAATTAAAGGGCTGCTCATGTATAGATGCATTCTGTTCTTCCTGAATACCATTGGTGGGGCAAGAAGCGATCAAAAGCGCTTTCTAGAAAACTTGATTTCGCAATGCTCACTTCCCCTTGAAGTTGCCAAATTCTCTCACCCATGGTACAGAAGTTATAAATGGCATACACACTCCTACCTTGTTTTGCAATCTCTGAATTAGTAATTCAGCAATAACAGTGGGTATTTTCAGACATTACGAGATCACAGTGAACCACGGTGAATACCCACCTGTGGTCACTGTGGCTTGAACGTCTGTTTGGCGGCCGCCAGATGTTCGCCACGGTCAATACCCGCATGGGGTCAATTTGAACCACGCTTCCTGGGCTAGCCGGGGGAATGTCCCGAGAAGCATGGTCAAAAAGATCCCCAGCGGGGACCAAAAAAAAGTAACGTCTGGCCGGTTGCCACGGCCCGGGATCCCCGGCGGGATCCCGGGCCATGGCACATCCGGCCCGACATGGCGGCCGCAGTGGCCCCGCCGCCCGCCCATCTCCCTGGAGGGCGGGCAGCGGGGTGCATGGAGGGGGCGGGGCCGTGCGGCCGCACGTTGCGCCAAGCGGCCCCGCCCCTCCCAGATTCCCCGCCGGGATCCCCCCGGCACGTCTGATATGGCGTGACGGGGTAACCCCGGCGGGGAATGAAAGGGTTGTTTTCGGTACGGGGCCAAGCGGCCCCGTAACGTCTGAAAACACCCAGTGACACTCACAATATTTGTGGGGGTTTTGTTGCAATTCCTCCAAGAACTATTCATAAGCCAGAAACCTTGAATAATGCAATGTTGGGTCTTCCTTCTGGACCATATGGAATAACAAAGGCCAGTGAAAAATTCATTCATTTTGGCACCAAAGGTGTGTTTCATAGCACGCACACTTTGCACAGGCTAGGCTTTTTGGCTAACGAATTCTATAAGTAATTAATTTAGATTACACATTGATGAATGGGGCTTAAGGTCTTCAATACAGAATCAATAACAATCTTTCTCTGTAATGCTTTCGGTTAGCATCCTTAAATAAACATATAATTTAGATTTTTCATAGGGTATAATGTATTCAATAAATAGCAAATGATCATTTAGCACATTTTTTTTTTACAGTGTAAGAGATCAACCCTGTAGTAGATAGTGTGCCTGTTAACAGTTTTCAATTTTCTTTAGCCAACCACTTTACCTGTTAATTTAACAGACAGTAGCTAGCTTAATAAATTTAGCTTGGCACATCTTGTGAATAAGCAATGAGGGACAATAGGACTGAGGACCAATGCTCAGTGTTTCTCATCACTGCCCTCTGCTTTCCTGTGTGCCACAGAGGACAGGTCTGGCCTTAGGAATTTAGAAGTGTCAGGTACAAATTGATGTGGGACCACTAAAACTGCCGTGGAGGTGGGCACCCATCTGCTTTCAGTCCTGGACATCAAGACACTAAGGGTTACCTCTGACAGAGAGTTCTAGGAGGACGCACTTGCTGTTCTCAGGAAGGCACAAAGACTGCAATTATCTCAAGAGCGTTCGTGGGAAATGGGAGCAGGGTACAATTTGAAAAAGGTTCCTGTGCCACCCTTTTTCATACCCCCACACATGTGCTGGTCATACTCTGACCTATAAGTTGTATGTAGAATTTGGAGCGTTATAATTTTCCACTATCTTCAGAACCAGCCAAAATTATAGTGACCCTTGAGGTTAGCAGGGAGTTCCCTCTTGCACTCAGTGGTGTGTCAAGTTTGTATGGCAAGACCACACAGAGAGTTGTTCTTGGTGGCTGCTCCACTGTCACGGAGCCTGAGCATCTTACAGAGGCATTACAAGAGCCTTTTATTTGGCCAGGCATTCTGGTAGACCAGGATAAGGTTATTGGAGCTGAACTTATGAGTTTTGTAAATAGTTTTATTTTTTTATGTTTCATACATTATTTTTGTACACATTGCTATCCACCCTGAGCCCTTGAGAAAGGGTGTGATCCAAATTTGAATAAATAGTCATAATTGGCCTAATTATTCAAGGTGTTGAGCATTATTGGTGTCCATAAAATCAAAATCAATATGTAATATTTTTTAAATGTACCAACGGAGGTTGAGAGTAGCACTGGGAAGGAGGTGCATGCAGGAAAGAACCATATTCAGAGTTACAATGTGGTACTTGTGCATTCATTTGCAGAAGAAGGGCCAAGGGAATTATTTTTTGGCAACCACCTCCTTGCCATTTAATGCATGATAATGCCATTGTTCCAGTACCCTGACAACAATAATAAATCTATTAAAGAGATTTTTGAGCAGCAGTTATAAATGATGACATATTCATTAAATCACGCTGATGTTAGATGACTGAGCAACTGAAACAGCAAAGAAAATTCAAAGTACAGAGAGACGAAGGAGAAATCAGTCTCCAGACCTAACACGGGCGGGCGCCCATCCATTTTAAACAATGCAGGGAGAAGCTGCAGATTTTCAGGACACATTTAACTCTGTCCTGCGATAAATTGATTACTAAAGCTGTGGAAGCAATTTGTGTTGAATGAAAGCATTTGGACATGGGTCATAGACCACACTGACCTAGCTAAACGGTTATTCCATAAGTGTCCACTGTGGGACTTCTTGCATTTGATGATGTATCTGGTAGTACTGACCACTGTTAGATGCAGAATATTAAACTGTATAGTGTGATCTGATCCCACAATTCCTCCCTTTTTACAAAGCTTCCCGTTAATTAGTGTTTATGTTGGCCCTTTGCTTACTTTATCTGGCTAGGCTACTCAAAGGATTAATAATGTGTTGTCTAGAGGTTAAAGCAGGGATTAGTACTCTGGTCTTGGTACTCAGACACTTGGGTTTCATTGTGACTTGGGTCTCATTGATGTAATGCCACACAATGTAAATCCTTAATGTAAATGTAATTATTTATCCTAACACCACCCCTATTCGCTAAGCAACTATCATCTCTGTTTTGCTAATGACAGTTAAGGCACAGAGATTGTCTAACTTGTACAAGGTCACACAGGAAGACTGTGGTAGAGAGAGGAATGAACTGCTCTCTGAGTCCCAGTCCAGTGCATTAACCACAAGAGAATCTGAGCTATTTCAGTTCTGCCACTGATTCAATGTACTACTTAGGGCACGTCACAAAGTAAGATTTTCAAAGTACTTACGTTAGGTGCTCAGCTCTCATTAACTTTCACTGAGAACTGGACACTTGAATCCATTAGCAGCTTTTAAAAATCTCACTCTAAAAGGTCTCCGATCTGGAGTTTATCCACTGGTGAAAATTTGTACAGCAAACTTTGCCTAGCTTTCAGGGGATTTGTGGCTTAATTAATGAATGCTTGCAAAGCACCTCAAGAACCTTTAATAAAAGAAGCTAGGAAAGTTAAAAGTATTTATTATTTCCCATACGTATTGTAAATGAATACAAATGCTTTTGTAGAAGCTGACATTTTCGTATACCTGCTAAACTGCAGCAAAAAACCCCTGCTTTATTGTATTAATTATTAAATATTTAGCAGTGTTCCTTTTCTCCAAGAAATTCAGGTCTACGGATTTGAAAATGTCATTCTCTGCAAAAACATTTGTATTCATTTGTGGCAGACCTTTAGCCCCCTGCAAACACACAGAAGACAATGAGGGATGATCAACGCCCAGTCAGCCCCATTTCTTTGAAGTTGATCCTATGACACGAATCAGTGATCCACTGATTTAGAACACACAAAGTCACAAGTTCCATATAGCAACATATTGTACAAGAAAATTACATCCTAGTCATGTAAATCTGTACATGGCAATCACAGAACCTGAGCTGGTGAGCAGGAATTTCCCATAGTTAAGCATGTAATCCCACATATGCACTTTTGTGCGCAAAATATATATGCTATATAGCTAAACATCACAAGTTATATAGGTAAGCACCTAATTCCCCATATACATTTTTGAGCACATGCTAAATTCCATAGCACATGCTAAAAGGGTGCCGGCACGTAGGAGTTCATACATATTAGGGCCTTTTCAAATGGACCAGGGGCCCAGCAGGTGTATGGGATGGGTGGGTGTGCAGCACGGTGGGTGGAGATGGGTGTGAGGCTGTTCCCACAGGCACACACCCATCCACACCCACCTCCACCCATCTCCACGTACAGAGGCACCGTAATTTTCCCCAATGCCTCCTTGAACGGGTGATGGGTGGAGCACGGGCGTGTGCATGCACCTCCACCCATCTGCCATGGCATTCCCACAGATGCCCTCCACCCATCTTCACGTAGCAAAACTGCATGGAGATGGGGAGGGGGGGGAGACGTCTCATGTGAAAAGGCCCTTAGAGAGAGAAGGTGGTTGCTGCATTGCTCCCAAATGTAAGACATGGAGACAACATCTTTCAGATGATGTATTTTATTATGTTGGTCAAGAAAAGATATTGAGGCCAAACCTAAGCATGTACACTTTGCATGTGCAACCCACACACGCACCCCGTTATGGGGAATATTGTGGGTATTTTCAGACAAGCACCTCTCACCACCCATTACCCACTGGTTGCCATCAGTGGGCAATGGGTGGGGAGAGGCTCTTGTCTGAAAACACCCACAATAGGTGGTAACCAGTTAGGCAACCAACAGGTTGTCATAGGTAACCAGTGAGTAATGTGTGGGAAGGCACTTGTTTGAAAATACCTACAATATTGGCCCAATATTGATCGGTCCCAAGACCAGACCTACTTTATTCCATCCCTTCTTACATCTTAGGGCTTTTTTGCATGAATGCCCCCCCCCCGTCAACGTGTGTGGGTGGGCGGGGGGACATCCATGCAATTGCTGCAGCAGATGGGTGGGGGTATGTACGTGCTTCCGCGCTCCACCCACCTCCACTCATCGCCCACTCATGGAGCAACAGGCACCAATGGCAGATGTTCCATGTGTGGAGGTGGGTGGGTATCCGTGTGATCACCATGGCGGGTGGGTGGGGGTGCATGCATGCTTCCACGCTCCACCCACTTCCACCCATCACCCATGCATGGAGCAACAGGCGGCAATGGCGGATGCTCCATGCGTGGAGATGGATGGGAGTCCATGCAATGGACCACCCACCTGCCGCAGCCTCCACCCATCCCCCCCACACCGCTGGTCCATTTGTCAAGGGCCTTTGAAAGACTAATAGTCTAAAGCATTCATGCAATGCAATGGCTGTATGTATAGAAGCTGAAAGTTTGCCCTTTGTGAACTTGATTCTTATTCTGAGGGATACTGACTCAGGAAGTCTGCAATTCTTTTTGCAAATGCCAATAAAGTGAATTCTTCCAACCCAGTCTTGGAGAAAGAATAATTACACTTCCTATTGGAATGAACCTAAATTTAATTTCAATTTTAATTTCCAAGAGTGCTTATGTGCTTTTCCTTTTGCTGATCAGTTCAAATAGGTCCATGTCCAAGTCTTTAACATCCCACTTACTGCAAGTATTACCCTGGAGACAGTGCATCTCCAAACTGTATGAGCTAGAGTTGAAATGCTTATTCAGTTTTTGGTTTTGTCATTTTCAGCAACTGTACATGTACAGTGCCAATACTACCAAAATGACATAACCAAACTAAAGAAATGACCACATTACTGAACAAAACAAAAAAACAAAACAAAAACCCAACCCAAAACAACCCAAACATATACTTGAATGAACAGAAATGGGTAGCAGGTAGAGGTTCAACTGCAGACCTACAAAAGCAGGCACCCCATTGAATCTGGGGTGCTTGAATCAATCCAGCTGCATTTGGGTACCAGTTGGTGCCTAAACACAATCCAAAGGGTTACCCACATCCATACCCTACCCAGGATGACTCAGTCAATCAGCTGCTCCTCCCGGCCGCTGCTCCTCTGCTATGCCAGGTTCTTCCCACTCCATTCTTCTGAGGCGAGGAGGAGGGAGAAGTGAGGAGACCTCTCCCAGCATGCCAAGCCTCAGCTACAGGACAGAAAATCATTTGGTGTGCGACAGTCCCCATAGTAGCGGTGCATGCAAGTTGGATGCACAACCCATACAATAGGCGTGCAACATGTGTGCAATCTGCACTCACTGCTGCCATGGAAATTTACCAGGAGGTGGCACTTTACCAAGTCCACCGCCTTCAGCAGCTGGTCTGCCTGGTTTCCCAAAAGTCGGTCCCTGTGCCTCAGACACTACAGAACCTGGTCCCAGTAGCCAGCTTCCCAGATGCCCCAGAACCTGTCACTGGCCTCCCAGATGCCCTGGAACCTGGATCCTGTCCCCAGGTGCCCCAAGGGCAGCCTAGCCCTCCAGTCTTTGCCACTGGAAGCCTCCAAGCCCACTGCTCAGTACCCACCAGCAGCCCCCAAACCCACTGCCCAATGTCCACCAGTAGTCTCAGTGTCTTGTACTATTTCTCTTATTGTGACATACCCTGTGTCTTTTCCTTTGCCCAAGCCATCTTGTGCTTCATCCAACCTATCCTGTACCCTGTCTAGTCTCTTGTCTCACCTGTCTGGTCTCTTGTCTTGTCCCGTCTCATCTCTTGTCTTGCCCACGTTGTCTCATGTCCCACTCTTTCTGTCATTTGTCATTCATCCAGCTTGTCTTGTCCTTCATCATGCTCACCTAGTCTCCCGCCTTGTCCCTCTTGTGCCTCGGCCCTTGTGTGTGACCAGTCTGTTTCCCCATCCTGTGTCTGACTCTTCTGGTAAAAGAAGGTTAGAGGCACCTGTGGTGCCCCTGAGGGGGAGATACTGTAAGGCCTCAGCCTAGAAACCCCTAGCCTTCAGGTTGCTGGAGTGCCAGTCCATCTGCTGGCACTACCACCCAGGTCTGTTTCCCTTGTCTATCTCTCCTCCACATATTCCCTCCTAGTCTGTGTCTAACCCCACCATTGCCTGGCTGTCTTTCCCTCTGACCCTGCCTTCAAGCTTCCTGACTGGGCATCAGCAGTATTTAAGGCATGCTGGTACCAACAGGAAGCTAGACAGAGCAACTCTCTTCATGCTTGTAGCAGGGCTCCATGCCTAGCTTCAGCCTGCACAACTTCTCATCTGAGGGTTATTGCTCTCTACATTCCAGTACGCTGTTGGACCCAGCCTGTCAGCTGCAGGACTATTTCCCGGCTCCCATACCCAACTGTATGTAGCCTCTCGGTGTTCAGAGCCCATGGGATGCCCTCTCTGCTCACCTCCTGCAGCTCCCTCAGGAGTACTGTTCCTTGGGGTCCCTCCAGTCACCTCCATACTCCTCTGGCACCAGGGGCCACTTTGAGCTCAGGACCAGTTGGGTGGTTCTCTGCTGGGAAGCCCCCTTTCTGAACCACCACTCATCTGGGGTTGTCAATTTTGCTGCCCCTTGCAGCAGCCTCAGCTCTCTGGCCCATGCTGGTCTTTCCCGTCCTGCAGCATACAGTCACCTCTTGCTTTTTCCTCAGGTGTGTCCCATATACTCAAGTGCTAGGCCCACCTCCAACCCACAACCTAGCTAACCTAAGCCTTCCCCAAGATGACCCCACTGCCATCTTTGGGCAGCTTTCAACTTTTAAAGAGTTGCATCAGACTGTCTCTTAAAGGGACCAGTTTTTGTTAATCCCTGGAGCAGGCCATATTCAACAACTATATAGAGGAGAGGAATTTATGTCTCAAACAGACCCAGAAAGCCTTTTGCAGACTCAGGTAGACTACTTAGGATATGGATGTTTAATAGATACACCCAGACACAGACAAGACTACTTGAGATCGACACATCCACTGGAAGTGGCAATAATGGGACCAGGATCACAAAAAGGAGTGATATCTAGAATTTACAAAGCACTGATAAATACGCAATATCCAGAGACTCCAAGCTATGAAAAAATGGACTAAAGAATTAAATAAAGACTGGTCTAAAGAACAGTTAGAAATGATCAGACAAAGAACATTTAGGTCAACACAGGCACTAGAAGTAAAATAACAACAATTAAAAATGATTTTTAGGTTTTATAGGACTCCTGAGTGGTTAAAAAAAACTGGTGGTAGCGTAACAAATGAGTGTTGGCATGGATGTGGGGAGGTGGGGACATTATTACATTGCTGCTGGAATTGTGGAGATACACAAAGGTTTTGGGAAATGATTCATAGGGTATTTTCAGACGTGATGGGGCTCAATTCACCCCATCACGGAAACACCCTATTGATTCCCCACCAGGGCCAACACGTAACGGCCAACAGATGTGTTGGTCGATCCCGGCAGGGAATCTGCGGGGGGCAGGGCTGCGCAGCCCAACGTGTGGTCGCACAGCCCCACCCCCCTCCCCATGCTTCCCCAGCAGCCTGCCCTTCCGGAGACGGGTGGGCGCTGTGGCCAATACGGCCACTGCGCCCGCCCACCCCCAAGAAATTGACCACGGCNGGCCCGCCCTCCCAGAGATGGGCGGGTGCTGTGGTCAATGCGGCTGCTGTGTCCGCCCACCCCCGGGAAAGTGACCATGGCCCGGAATCAGCGGCAGCACGACCGCTGATTCCAGGCCGCGGTCAGCGGCCAGACGTGATGTTGACACCCTCAACCATGGGGAATTCCCCGTGGTTGAGCATGTCAATGTCACATCTGTTCAGTGTTACACCGGGTGGTCACCCCTATGATTCACAGGGGTGAACATCTGGCGGGGAGCTTTCATTCCCCCCAACAGACGTTGCGGGATCACGCTCACCATGTGGGGATTCACCATGGTTGAGCGTGATCTCGTAACATCTGAAAATACCCATAATCATATATTGTCAATCACAAAATGTATTATCCCCTTTACACCTGAAGTTATACTTTTGTGACTATACCCTAAAATAGAATTGTTGAATTGCCAGAAGGAAACTATAGTTATTCTGATTCTGGCAGGAATAAACGTTCTAACGAAGAACTGGAAGAATACAACAGGACTGACAGAAACTGCTTGGCTTAATAGGATTTGTAGGCCACCTACAGCAACAGCATTCATCTCTTGTAACTGCACTATGTCACTGGGCAGTCCACTGATTGGTCAGCACAATCTCCTTTTTCACTGGCTACCTCAGGCTATACAGCGGAAGCAGGAAGTGTCCAAGTAATGTGTCAACTACATGAATGTTGGCGTGTGCTCATTCCCAGTTTCCTACCTACTTCCTGCTCAAGCTTTCAGGTTAGACCCTATTCAGCTGAGACCCAGAAAAACTTTGGCCGCAGATCATGCAAAGGCAGTCAGATCTAAGACTGTCCTTAGACTTAGCACATCTCTGGGTGCTTTCTCATGAGAGAAAATGCGCACCATTTGCCTCTGGGAAAAACTTGGGGAGGCAAATGCTGCGTGACTTTTGTCACGTGAAAAAACAAAGCCGCACAGCTTTGGCCTCAATCATGTGGAGGATGCAGAGCTCGATTTTCCAGCTCTGCATCCACTGCATGATCAGAGCCAAAGCCACGCAGCTCCTGGGAAAATCTCCGGGAGGCAAAAACTGCACAGCATTTGTCTCCTAGGAGATTTTTCTGGAGGTAAATGGTGCACATTTTATCTCATAAGAAAGCAGTCTGTGATTCTCGGATTCTACCCCAGCATTGTAGTGTACCCTCTGATTCTACCCCACGATCAGACCACATGACTGACTTTCCCCTTGGCTGTCCTAAGACTTTGACAGAGGCTTGGTCCAGATATCTGACACAACTGTAGACATTCACAGCTAGACTCAGTACCAATCTATAGAGATCTTACTCTTCAAATTTTCAAGGGGAAGGTAAAGGAGGAGGACAAAATACATTAAGGTGAACCAGCAGTGTATATTAAAAGCACCTAGAGAATAAAAAAAAGTCTTCATGTGCGTTTTTAAAGGTTAGGAGGGAGCAAATGAAACAGACATCTGGAAGGAGTGAGTTCCACACTGAGGGACCCACCACAGCAAAGGCTGAGTCTCCTACTGACTTAAGATGCAAGAATTCCCCCTGCCCGTCAGTCTGCCCAATCAGGCAGACCCTTTAAGGGCATGGGGGCTTTAGCCCCGCCCCCGTGGGAGAAGGGGGATGCACACAGTGTCAGGTTGTAGCGCGCCGGCAGTCTCACATCGCAAGAGTTGCTGGGTGCCATTTTGAGTATCGCCACCCAAGCCTTAGTTGGCTCGGGCAGCAGAGAGAAGCTGAGCAAGCAGGGAGCGGTCCGTGCAGCTTGTGTGCGGGCCGGTTTTTTGCACCATGTCTGCAGAGCAGGCGCTGTTCCTTGTCTCCCTCCTCCCTTTTGAGTGGCGACTCGCGCCATCATCCCCCCTCCTCTCTGGGTTCTTGTGGCCCAGCGTGCGGCACCCCATTCTACTTGGGGGGGGGTTGTTTTTGTCTCCTCCTCCTTGTGCATAGATAGGAGACAGTGGGTTGGTTGGGGGGCAGGTGGGGAGCATCATTAGTCCCCTTTTGTTATTTTCAATTCCCCCCCCCCTCCTCAGCTGACCACAGCCACTGGGTAAGGACAGAACACGCCGGTCTGGCTCATGGTACAGCCTGGCCCATCAACTCGCAGTGTGGTGTCAGGCGGCAGTTTTTCTAGGGGTTTGCTAGGTGGGAGCGGCTGGCAAGGTAAGTTTACATGTATCCACAATCACACACACATGGCAAAAGGGGGTGGAAGGAAGAAGGGCAAGACCCCAGCAAAGAAGGCCCCTGCAAAAAAAGTGAAGCAGGGGCCGAAGGGCGGTGGCTTGGCAGATATGGGGTCGCCGGTCAGTGCCCCAGTTGTCGTGGGGGACCCTTTCTCTAGGGGTGTGCGAACACCGGGGAGTTCGATGTTTGGCCCGTTCAGTGTTCAGCCCCCCTGAAACGGTTCGAGTTCAGGCTGTTCGGACCAAATCTGTTCGGGGGGGTGAACCCATTCAGGCAGGGGGGGAAGGGGATGGGGGAACCCGTTTTTCCCTCCCCCCTCCAGGCTGCGTGGGTGGAAGGGGTGCCGGGGCTCACCTCCCCCCCCCCACCCTGTCCAGCCTCATAAATTATTTATTTTTTTTAAAACCACCCACCCTAGGGATCATCGTACCTGGTGGTGCCAGGGCTCTGGCCCTGGGTCCGGCGGCGGCATCAGGTCCAGCGGCACTCCAGAGTGCTTCTGGCTTCTACTAGACCTTCCGGGTCATTTATCTCCTTCAAGAGTTTGATGTGCACCAAATGCTCCCGCCTTACCACCGATTTCAGATTGTTCACCCACTGCCTAATTTTAACTCCTACTGCCAGTGTCCTAAAACTGAACCTAAATCCCTGCAAAACGTAATTTGCAGCATTCTGTTCGAGGCATTCATGAAGCGCTCTTTGGAACGCTTCATGACGCATTGGCATTCGCGCCCTTATTAGCCCCACTTCCATTACCACTTGGGGGGTACTTCCCTTGTTTGTTTCTATTCCCTGCCCTGACCCAGCTACAGTGTGCTGCTGGGTGGTTCCCACCACTTTGGGCACATGCATGCCTGAAGTGGTAAGGGGAGTGGGTGCACCTCCCTGCACCATTGTACTCCCAGCAGGTGAAACCCCACAATGTGGTCTGGCATCCATCTGCCTGAAAGGGGTCATTCATTGGTGCAACCCCTCCTTTTATGAGCATGTGGCCGCTGTCCGCTCTTTGGGCATTGGATGCATTGTTCATGCACTCCAACCAAAGATTTTGTGCATAAACGTCCCATCACATGCCTGGGGTAATGGATGCCCACTTCCGAAAGGCCTCATCATAGGGCGCCCAGTGTCACTGGGCGCCCAGTGTCAAATGCCCTCCTGACAATGTCCTGATACTTGATCAGTTCCTTTGCTCTGCCGGGTGACATCTCAATCATAACTCCCATCAAAATTGTGAATGCAGCCAACCAGTTGGCCCAGTTGCGGTCAGCCTTGTGTCTCTTGAAATGCTCCCTTTCCTTAGGCTCATCCCTAGCTCCTGGATCAGGGATGGGCTCAGTGAAAAGAAGCAAAAAAAGTCCACATATTCACCTTTCCAAATTTTATCCTACGTTGCTTGCATGTGGTGGGCACTTATGGGTGCCGTGATAGCTGCATAACCCCCAGCAAACGGTGGCGGTTCCTGTCTATGTTGATTGACCCAGTATGCATGGGAGCAACATGCTGTTGGTGGGGCCCAACTTTGCATAGCCTGAGGAGCCCAACCTTGAGGGAGGATGGCCAGTGCATGCGCACTGTACCGCATTGGAACTGGATAGACACCCCTGCCACCCGCCTGTGCAGTGGACATGGTGTTGGCAACCGACTCCCATTGATTCGTCAACACTCCTGCACACATCTGAGATGCTGAGGCCCTCACAACCATGCTTGCCTGTGGGCAGCACCTGACCATTTGAGGACCCTGCTGCTCAGGCCATGGTACTCAAGTGCCCATCCATCCCCATCTGGCAGGCAGATCAGCTATACTGCCAAAATGGGAACTGTTTTCCCCCTCCCCCCCACGAACAAGTGTACTCACTCAGAGGGGGGGGCATGTGGTCTTGCTGATGTAAAAGGGGTACGCTCTAACCCTCATTCCTGAACTGCTGCCCTGGCCCCGCTCATGCACTGTTTCCATCACGTACTACCCTCTCAGTGGCCTCCATACATTGCAGGATTGCCTCCAGTTGTGCCTGCCTCCTTGTTGAAGGTCCTGGGTGGTACATTTAAGGGTTGTGTCTCCCTACGTCCTTCCCTGCTGGGGGTTCCTGCTGGGCTGCCTCATGCCCTGGGTTGCAGCCTCATCCTGTGTCACCTGACGTGGTTCCCCTCTGGTGCGCTGTCTGTCGGGGCTGTCCTGCCTGAAACGAGAGGGGGTACCACAACAGCACCTACCTTCCCCCAAGGGGGGGCATCTCCGCCTCCCTGCGGAGGGGGCTAGGCATCCACCAAGGGACAGGCCACCTCAGGTGAAATGGGGGGGAACAGTAGGGGGGGGCATCCGCCCATAACTGGATGGCTGCCTCACATCCCCCAAGCCTGGTCTGCAGGGAGCCTAGCACCGCTGTGAAAGGTAGAGATGTGTGAACGTGGTTCGGGGGTTTGGCATTCGGCCCAAACTCGGGGTGTTCGACCCTTTGTGCAGCCTCCAATGGAGGAGTTGTACATGTCACCTTTGGGCATTGTGCCAAAAAGAACCCTGAGTGACTTCCGCCTGATTCACCATCTGTCATACCCAAAAGGGGAATCTGTCAATGATGCCATCCCAGAGCTGTGCTCAGTCCAGTATCCATCTTTTGACCAGGCAGTGGAGATGGTCAGGGCATGTGGGCAAGGGGCACTTCTGGCCAAATGTGATATCAAATCAGCCTTCTGTTCGCTTCCGGTCCATCTGCTCGATTTTAAGCTGCTAGGCTTTCAAGTTCCAGGGCATGTTTTACTATGACATGGCGATGCCCATGGGATGCATGATTTCGTGAGCCGCCTTTGAGAGATTCAGCATGCTCCTCAAGTGAATGGTCCAGCATTGAATGGGATCCAATAACATCATCCATTATATCGATGATTTTTTGTTCATCAGTTGGCCTGATACACAGGACTGTGGGCATCTATTGGGGGGTTTCGAATCCCTGGTGGAGGAGCTCGGGGTTCCTCTCGTTCCAGAAAAACAGTCGGATCTGTGACATCACTGACCTTCCTAGATATAGAAATGGATTATGTGCTGGGGGTGTCACATTTGCCTGAGGATAAGGTAGATTCCCTGTGGGGTGCAGTGCACGCATTCTTGGCAGCCAGGAAGGTCACAGATAAGCAATTGCAGTCTTTGCTTGGCTCGCCTAATTTCACATGTCGGATGGTAGCCCTGGGCTGAGCCTTCTTGTCCCTATTATATAGTGCCATTGCAGTGGATCTTCCCCAACACTACCACCTCAGAGTTACAGTCGACATGTGAGAGGATCTCCTGACATGGAGTAGGTTCCTAGCAGATTACAACAGTGTCAGTTTTTGGAGGCAGCAGTTGCAGCTAGAATCTGAGCTCCAAGTCCAGTCTGATGCTTCAGGGAGCATTGGTTTCGGCCTGTATTTCAGAGGCAGATGGTGCAATGCACCATGGCTGGCTGAATGGATCTTGCTGGGGACAACCAGGGACCTTACCTTCCTAGAGTTATTCCCCATCGTGGTGGCTGTCCATCTGTGGGGACAGGTTTTTGCGAACCAGGTTGTGCTTTTCTGGTGCGACAGCCTCGCTGTTGTCCAAGTGATAAACTCAATGTCATCTAAATCACCCCGGACCATGTGGTTGGTGTGGAAATTTGTCCTACAATGCCTCTGATTTTTGTGTCCAAGCACGTCCCAGGAGTTAGCAACGGCATCACCAATGCTCTCTCTCATCTTCAGATGGACCGTTTCCACCAGTTGGCTCCACAGGCACAACAGCATCCAGAGGTGGTTCTGCAGGACATCTGGACTCTTGTATCAGAGTTATTCAAATCGATCCAGGGCTCCCTGGCTCCCAGAACTCAGGCAGCTTATGCAACTGCTTTAACTGAATTTCAACAATTTCACCTCACGATGGGTTCGCCCTTAGGTTTTCCCATACAAGAAGCACAATCATTGCAATTTGCCATGTCTCTTCGTAGGAAGGGCCTTTCTGGCAACACCATCAGTGGTAAACTGTTGGCGTTGGCCTTTGTTAGTGGCTTGGCAGGGGAGCCAAGAAGGGAGATCTGGGCTATGGGCAGGATCCCACAGCGGATAGCTGCCCCAAGTTGAAACCCAGCTGTGGCCAGAATGGCAGAGACCCAGACCTGTTGAACACCTGAGAGTGGGCTGCTCCCGGAGGTACTGTTAACCCATTGGCTGAGCAGGACTGCCCCCTGCTTTCCCCAGGACCTTATACGGAGCCGTGCTCTCAGCATGTGCACTGCGGGCAGGTGTGCCTATGGGCTGTGCGCGCAAGGGTGCTCCCTTGTGTGCGCAGCCTTAGGCACCGGCGGGGTCAGGGCCAGGAAGCTTGCAAAACTTCTTTCTCCCCTGTGAACTGGATATCAGATGTAGTATTGGGAACTTTTTTCTTTATATGCTATTCAGGTTACCTACCTAGTATGTGAACTGGAATTGAGGCGCTTGATGCTCTTTGTATGATAGGATTAAGACGGAAGTTAAGTTATCTTAAAAGAGTCGTCACTGGGACTTCAGAACTAGAATACTGGTGTAATATGGAGCTTAGATCTAGAGCACTCCATCCTCCCCTCTCTTTGGCAGAGGAAATAGCCCAGGCCGCGACTGAGCAAAGGGAGTCGAGAGCGTCCTTATGGAGCCAAACTAAATTACGCATTTTTTCCACCCTTATACCGATAAGGGATCTCCAAAAGAAGCTATATTGGAAACTCCCCAGGGTAGTAATGAGAGCCCTCTGATGGCCCTCTTACAGGACCCTGCTGGAGCGAAACAGACAGTTCTATTATCAAACTTGGAGCGTGAACTCAATTTGCTGAACCGCAAGTTCAATGACCTAAATGTCAGATTGGAACTTGATATGGACAAGCAATTTAAAGAAATGGAGGGAAAGATAAATCAATCTAATGAGCTTCTACTTGCAATGAAGGTTTTGGTGGGTGGGCTATGGCTTAAATTTACCACGTGGACTGGTAAAATCAACTCTCGTGAGGTAGCTGGTATATCTCAAAGAGATGCAGTTACACAAACTTATTCTAATCCCTACTACAGTAAAAGTATGGGTAACACATTGTACAAACCAGAGCGTACTGGAGGGTGAAGGAAGGAACTGCCACAGACACAGGATTCTGGAATTAGCGCTCGGCCTACTATAGGGACCTCTAAGGAGGAAGATAGGAAAGATAGCTCTCCTAATTTTCCTCAGGTTTACAGTAGACCATTACTGAACCCAAGTGGTATTATACCAGGTCGCAGGAAGGATTATCCATCCATGAAGATCTGGCCACAAGACACAAATGTAAGATGGTTACCAGTGCTAATATTCCACTTCAATAGGAAGAGAAAATTTTGATTCCTTAGAAGTGGAGCACTGGATGTACAACAGCTTCTCAACTTCCTACAGGAAAAAAATGGAATTGAAGGTAACATTAGAGGAGGCTGAGGAAGTTAGACTATTGCTAGACAAAGGGAGATTTAGCAGGTGGTAAGTTACTTTTTCCTCTGGCCAAATGCAAGATTGCTTATGGAAGAATAAGACTTCTTTGAGGTCGACGGGGGTCTTTCTTCAAAGAGTGGAAAACACCCTTGCCAGAGTTTTGATACTTGGGCAATGTGGGGCAATTACTGAGATTGATGGGTATGATGATAAATTGGTGGGGTATACTTCAGATGGGCAAGATTGGTTTATGATGGATAAAACTGATACCCCAGATTTGGTGGATTTAGTAGATATGGCTCTTCTGGACTTTGGAGAACTGGGAAATCAAGATAAAGAGGGTACTGATGAGGGTGAGTCGCAAGTAGGCGTAACGTGCTTCGAAACCTCAACCTTAGAAGTTACTGTCCTCCATACATCCCAGCTCCCCTCAGACAATATTACCCTACCAGCAGATAAGGCTGTTGGGGAAAAGGAGGGCGAATTGTCAATAGAACCCCTAGGTACTAAATTACGTTCTACACAATGACAAGCACAGCGTGCAGTTCTGACCTGTCTGACACTGAATATTGAGGGACTTAAGGCGAAATTGGGGGATGAAGAGTGGAGGGACTTTATTGAGACTTATGATATCATGTGCCTCCAAGAGACATGGCTGACAGTAGTAGAAACTGCCTCCTTTGAGATGAGGGGCTTTATAGTATATGGAGTAGCTGGGACCTCCAAAACTAGGAAAGGGAGACAATCGGGAGGTGTCATTAATCTTATATCTGCCAAGAGGTCCATAACAGTGGAGACAATTCAGACAACAATTAAGAACTGCATAGAGATGGAAGTCAAAGTGCCTAACCAGGGTAATTACGTGCTTGGCGATATATATATTCCCCCTGAGTCCTCACCTTACTATGAGGAGAGTTGTTGGGATCATTTAAATGAGCTGCTTCTTACAATAAATCTTAAATATTTACAAAGTACTATAATATTACTGGGAGATTTTAATGCTAGAACTGCCAATTTAGATGAAGAGATCCCAAACTCTTGGACGAATGTCCGGGGAGGACTCCCTGATAGACGATCCCTTGATGGAACAACGAATAGGCATGGGGAAAAGTTTATACAGCTATTGGCGGAGCAAGGGCTTGCGATAATAAATGGACGCACACCTTCTGATTCTGTGGGGGAATATATATTTGACTCCATTAATGGAGCAAGTTTAATAGACTATGTCTGCCTTCCATTGGCAGATTTCCCACTGATCAGAGATCTTAGTGTAATTAAGAGACCAGGGGGCTCACATTTTCCATTAATGCTGGAATTGCTCTAGAACGAAGGACATGTTTGCCCAGAAGAAATCCTTCCATTTAGGGAGAATTTAAGATCAAAATGGACCCAATCCAGAGGTAATCTAGTTGCCCCATTTTTTCTCTCGCCAGTAGGAATTGTAACAAGAAATGCTTTGCTGAACTCAAGGGACCTTGTGGAGTTTTATGAACATCTGCAATCTGTGTTCGAACAAGTTTTGTTATATATTAGCAAGCCATTCTTGGCAAGTAAGTCTAAGATCTTTTTTAACTCAAAGGCTTGGTATGATGTGGAATGCAGAAATGAAAAACAGAAATTGATCAGGGCAAGGAAAAGATGGACAAAGCATAGAGTGATTACTCACTGGCAGGAGTTTATTGTGCTGAGAAGGAATTACCATAAACTCCCGAGGGAAAAGAAAAAACTTAAGGCTGACCAAATGTGGGCAGAGTTACAGGTGGTTGCGCAGATGAATAATTCTACTAAATTTTGGAAAATAATTAATAATTGGTGTACCAGTAAAGGGAATGTAGGACAAGTCCTTATATCCAAAGAGACCTGGATATTATATTACTCAAAATTCTTTGAGAGAGCAGAACCGTCAGTTGCCCTCTTAAATAACACCATGGAGTATGTAGTACCAGGTGGTGATAAGTTTATTTTTACCCCCTGTGTTACTGAAGGGGATATTATACTGGCTATTAGTAGACTTGCCATAGGTAAGGCCCATGGGGCAGATGGAATACCCCAGAACTTTTAAAGAACTTTGCATCCTGGTGGGCCCCGGTGCTGGCCAGATTTTTTACTTTAATTAATTTTATCAAAGAGCCACCACAGGCATGGGCTAAAGCGATTATTGTTCCCATTTTTAAGAATGGAAGTCTGTTGGATCTGGTCTGTTATAGGCCCATTAGTTTACTTCCTATAATAGGTAAATTATATGCAAGGACGCTGTTGACAACTCTGGAAAAATGGGTCGAAGTGGATCATCCGCTAAATGAGGAATAAGCGGGTTTTTGTCGATTTAAATCAACAATACACAACTGTTTCATTTTGAAACACCTTATCGATAAATATGTAGTCATCAAATGTGGAATTTTTTTTGTTGCTTTTATAGATTTTACCAAAGCGTTTGACTCTGTGTGCAGAGAACTGCTGTGGCATAAACTTAGGAAGATGGGGATCCCTTTAGATTTGCTGGAACTTCTTATGAGAGTACACCAAGAAACGGAGGCAGTGATAAGGATGAATATTAGAGGAGACGTTACCAGGGGATTTCCCCAGTGGCAGGGGGTAAGGCAGAGCTGTCTCTTGGCCCCTCTCCTTTTAAATTTATATATTGATGACCTAGTTCCCACTGTTTCGTTAGCCAACTCAACTCCACCTCGAATAAGGGAAAGAGCAATATCTACGCTGCTATGTGCAGACAAAATTGTTCTTTTCTCTCAGACAAGGCGAGGACTACAACAGATGCTAGCAACCTTGCACGTTTATTGTCAGGAGAATGCCCTTACCTTCAATATAAAGAAATCTAACATGATGAGTCTGGGTAAATCATGCATTAGATACAGATGGTATCTAGAGGGACAAAAGTTACCCACAACTCCTCAATACATGTATTTGGGAGTATTATTTACCTCCAACAATTTGTGGAATAAGAATAACAAGAGGCAGATAGCTAAGGCAAAACAAACGGTGGGAGGATTGTTAAAGCTGCCCTATGCAATGCCAGTGCCCCCCCCCCCCCGAGACAGATGTTGGATGTTTTTGGAGCAAAGGTTATTCCAAGTCTAACGTTCAGAGGGGAAATAACTGCAGTATCCTGTTCAAGTAGAATGGAAGTACCCCAAAACTGGTTGTTGCGTAATATTCTGGGAGTCCCCAGAGCAACACATTGCGCAATGCTTAGAGCAGAGACTGGGACATTATCAGTTGCATCCCAGTTTAATCTTAGGCTTTTTTCCTTCTGGAAAAATATTATGAAGGGAAAGTCTAGGCTGGTTAGTAGTTGTTATATGGAGGAAAAGGAATATGAGGGAATGCTGCCATACCCATGGATTAATCACATAAAGAAACTGACTAATGATATGGATTTGCCGATGGACGAAGATGGGGTACCCGATGGCAGATTACCTAAGCGGGAGCTTAGGGTGAGAATAAAGGAGTGGGCTTATAAGAAAGATCTAGAACTCCTTAAGCGTAACAAAATTTCAGCGACTTATTCTAGGGTTAAAACAACTGTTAGTTTAGAACCATACTTGGAACAAATTCAGGACCCTAGACTGAGAAGAATGATGACACTTTTACGTTTTAATTTATTTGAAATGGCAGAAGTCAGAGGAAGGATGGTGGGTATCCCTAGAGTGGAAAGGATTTGTTTGTTCTGCACATCGGTGGTGGAGACTTTGCCCCATGTAATTTTGGAATGCCCTCGATATACTATCCTCAGAGAAGTTTGGATCCACCCAGTTCTGGAAGGGGACACCCTAGGATTAACAAAGAGTTATGAAGATCTCATGAGACTAACAGATCAGGCACAAATCAAAGTTGTAGCAATGTTTTCATTACTGGTTGATCGGGAGAACCAAGTACTATGATTAACCCTATGTCAAAAGATTTGGTATCCCTTTCTTCATGTATATTAGAAATGTATTGCCCTTTTATGTTGGTTTTATCCTTTTGTATTGTAAATAGCAAATTTGCTGATTCAATAAACTTGTATTGGATTGATAGTGGCTTGGCAAGTTTTCCCTCACCAAACCTGGGTTTCTTTAACTGCCGGTTGCTTGAGAGCTGGGCCAGACAGCGCGGTAGACATGTAGACAGTAGATTTCCTATCACTCCTAATCAACTCATGCGCATTGTGACTGGCCTCCCTGGGGTCTGTTACTCCTTGTACGAAGTCCAGTTATTCGAGGCGGTATTTAAATTGGCCTTCTTCAGGGCTTTTCAAGTCAGTGAACTGACCGTTGAGTCTCATAGATCTCGTGAGGGCTCGGCGGTCTCGGTTGAGGACACTCACATTTCGTCTTTAGTGCTGCAGTTAATTCCGTGTAAATCTAAAACAGATCATAGGGGAGTTGGTCATACCATCACGTTGTAGCCGGCAGGTGACCCTCTGCTTTGTCCAGTGACTGTGGTTGCAAAGTATCTGTCTATTCGCCCTCGTTTTCCGGTTCAACTCTTATGGCACTTATCAACGAGGTTTATCTAACCTGCCACCAGTTCCCGGCAGTTCTAAGGGAATGTGTTACCCGCCTCCATCTTTCTCCCCTTCAATATGGGTCCCATTCGTTCCTGATCGGCACCGCTAGCTGAGCGTCGGCAATGGGGCTCCCTGATTTGTGAGTGCGCAGCATTGGCCGCTGGCATTCTTTGGCATTTAGGTCTTATGTTCGCCCTCTGCACAGTTAGAATAACCTGTTAATCATTGTCTTATTGTTCATTTCAGATGCCAGTGCACTCCGACCCCAGAGGCCAATATGGATAATCGGGCAAAGCTTGGTGTACTGGGTGGCCAAAGTGGCGAGTCGATTGCATTGGGGCACACAATTGGGCCTTAGTGACTCTGCAGAGGTGGTATGGAAGGCTAGGTCTGGTATAAGATGGGAGCAGCTCATACTGGTCCTACACTTGGCCTCATCCAGCAAACATCCAGACATTATAGTTGTTCACCTCAGAGAGAACAACCTGCCACAGGATACAGGAGTAGCATTGGTAGTTCGAATAAAAAAGGATTTAGCTGATGCTGCCCTTATGTTGCCACGGATTAGATTCATATGGATTCATATGATCGAGAGAATAAGGTGGCAGGGGGCTATTTCCCCTGGTAAAATTGACAGGGTGCGAAAAAAGATCAACAAGGAAGTTGGTCAGTTGGTTATTAGTATGGGAGTCGATTGTATCTCCCATGGTGGAATTCATTTCTCTCAACCTGATCTGTTCAGGATTGACGGAATTCACCTGTTTGATCGTGAAAAACCCAAAGACCCAACCTTTCCCCTCACCCTTGCCCAACCCCACCACAAACCCCACAAACCCCTCCTCAACATTACCTCACAACCCATACCACAAACACACACCAAAACCCCCAATCCCCTCTCCCTGCCAGCCAAATACCTTAACAAAAAGAAAGGTCTTACACTGCCTCCAGAAGATGCCCAGGCTCGGTCTCAGATGTACCTCTGGGGGAAGGGAGTTTCATAGCATTGGGACAGCAACCAAGAATATCCCCCTGCAAGCCCTCACCATACAAAAAGACTAACAGATGGTACCCACAGGGAGGCGCTCCCGGCCAATAGCAGGGGCCCAGAATGGATGACAGTAGCCAGATGCAAATCAGAAAGAAAAGGCCGCAGCCTCCTCACCAGATGGAGTTGCTGAAAAGTGCTCCTGGCCACTGCTGCAACCTGACAATCCAGGTACAGCAAGAGGTACAGAAGCACGCTGAAGCTGCAAACCTGACTGAACAGAGTGGGCTGGACTCCATCAGTAACAAGAGTCCCAATTTCCTCCAGGTCACAAGGCAGGCCAAATTCATCACCTCAGTTTTGTCTGGATTCAGCTTCAATTGGTTCATCCTCATCCAGTCCCCAACAGCAGCCAGGCATCAGGTAAGCACTGAGACTGCAGGGCCTGGGTCAGATGGAAAAAACACAGGCAGAGCTGAGTGTCATCAGAATACTGGTGGCACTTTACCCGAAACCTCCAAATGAGCTCGCCCCGTGGCCTCATAATCACTTTGAACAAGAAAGAGTAAAAATTGAGCCCTGTGGGGCCCTATGGGGGAAATCCTGAGAGGACGACGAGCAATCACCCATCACCACTCTCTGGGACCTTACCGACAGGAAGGAGCAGAACCACTCAAGACTAGTCCCATGTACCCCTGCCAGGTCCCACAGTTGTGTCAGCAACACCTCATGGTCAACTGTATCAAGGGCCATTGAAAGATCTAACAGGATCAACAGGGTAGAATTCCCCCTGTCAATCTCCAGGCACAGGTCAGTGACCAAGGCCACAATACCAGTCTCCATACCATACCCAGGAAGGAAGCCCAACTGAAATGGGTCCAGGAATCCAATCGTATCAAGGTGAGCCTGAAGCTGTCAGGCAAACACCTGTTTCCCTGACCTAAAAAGGGAAGCTTAGAGATAGGCCAATAACTGGCCGGGGAGTCAGCGTCCAAAGATGGCTTCTTAAGCAGCGGCTGGGCAATCGCAATTTTAAGACCGTCCAAGACTATACCCTCCCAAAGGGAGGTGTTGACAACCCCAGCCAGCAACAACCCCAGTGTCTCCCAGCTGGCTTTCACCAGCCAGAATGGGCAAGGATCTATTCACAACTGGTTGCCCTCATTGCCCCAAGCACCTCCTCCACATCGGTGGGTGATACCGATTGAAACTGATCCAAATAAACAGGACAGGATGGAGTTTCCATAATCTCAAACTCTGACTCTGCAGGTAAAATGGAAGCACTCAAATCATGGTGAATAAGAGTGATGATGTCAGTGATTTTATTTATTTATTTATTTATTTATTTATTTATTTATTTTATTTTTTAAATGTATACCCCGCCCCTCCTGCTAGGCAGTCCAGGACGGCTAACAAATCAATCAATAAAAATACAATAAAATATGTAAAAGCATTAAATAACATATACACCAATAAAATGGGGAGAACAAAACCCAAAACACACCACCACCACCACCCTCACTCTTCTCCCTCACCAAACGCCTGACAGAACAGCCAGGTCTTAAAATTCCTACAGAAACGTGGGAGGTCTGGGACCAGACAGACCCTCACTGGGAGGGAGTTCCACAGGCGCGGTGCGACCACCGAGATCGCCCTGTCCTGCGTGGCCCCTCAGGAAACCTGAGGAACCTCCAACAGGGCGCCCCCAGATGACCGCAGGGGCCAGTCCAGAACTTAGGGAGTGAGGCGATCTCGCAAATAGGCAGGGCCCAGTCCGTGTAAGGCTTTCAATGCACAATGAATTTCCACAGATTTAGCGTTATGTCTGCCATCCCCAAATGTTGTGCAGCAGAGCCAAGAAACAAAATGAAGTAAATGAGGTGGTAAATAAAAAAATAAAAAATTAAAATGAAATATGAGCATTGAATATGCAAATATTGTGTCATTAATGTATTGTAACCTGCCCTAAGCCTTAATGGGAAGGGTGGGATAAAAATGTAAATAAATAAATAAAACAAAACAATTTGAAGATTTATTTAGATATTAATTTGCTTCTTCAAATGTACAAATAATCTTTGCAAATACAAAGTGATGTATCCTTTTAGCCCTAGTTAATTTTATAACAAACCCTTGCCTTTCCCACCACAGAGTCTTGCCTTGTCTGAGTTCAGAGCATCCTTCCAGCGCCCTGCACCTTGTGGGACCTCTGGCGGCTGTTGTTTTTTGTCAATTGGCTTGAAATTATCTTACAGCACTGCACTAAGTTCTGCACTTAGAGGCATTTTGGAATTGGAGACCCTTCTCTCACTTCTGCCAAGGATCAACAATGCCAGGTTTACTTCACTGCTTTTGACTGATGTTTCCCATCCACACTCCAGCTACATTTAAAGAAGGTGAGAAGGACACAGGGGGAAATGAAATATATAACCACATATTGCAGAGACCAGAGTCCCACAAAGTCTGTATATTTATCCTTCTTCACAAAAGTAGAGATTGGAAGGGATGCTGATTGAACAGAAGGTAAAACAATATTTTTTTCAAAGAAATCTGAGCTGCTAAATTTTTTTATTCAGCATTTAGTATGGGCAAAATCCTGAGGTTCTAACTCAGGTAAACTACCATTAAAGCCTGTTTGCCTAACCAGGGACAAAGTAAAAAAGAAAATAAGGATCCCTAGGTTGTTAGAGTTTTATTAAAAGGCCAGGGATGGATAGGCACCCTATGTCGCTGTCATCTCTCTCTCCCTCATCAAAACACTTCACAGCCATCACTGATCATTCATGCTAAAATAACAACAATAAACATAAAACACAATCAGCTACAGTGGCATTTCACACCACTCATCAGTTAAGGAGCTTGAAACAGGAAGCCCCATTTTCCAAAATGAAAGTGTTTGGATGGGCTGTCAAAAAGCCGCTCAGTAAATGTGCTCCATCCAACAGAAACAAACCCTGTGCAAACAAATCAAGTGGTGCAGAAATCCTTTGCACAAGATGATAGGCAAGGCCTCCATGCTGACACTATACGCAAGCCAAGTTTTCATGTACTTTGATGGCTGACCTCCAACTCCTGACATATTCATTATATTCCAGCATGTTGGGCGCAGATTGCATTGAAGTGATGACAGCTACAAGACAGCCAACGAGGAATATGGGCATTCTGGCAACAGGTGGCCTTTCACTTGTACTGGGAAAGTTAATCTAGTTTATCATCAAAGTATATTATGTTCAAGGAGTGTCATATTTTGAGAATTTTAGTGACAGATCAAACAGAGGAAGCATTCTTCCATGGAATGTGACATTTTTTTGTCGACTAAACCTTTCAAAATGCTCTAATGTTTATGCTTGATTTAAGTTGGTTAAAAATTTACCCTGTTGTCTCGAGGCTCTCATGACTAATTCCAAATTACAGTCTGTGTCCACTGTCAAAGGCTGATGGGGGTACACCTTCTGTGTAGTATGCATCTCCAGGACCATAGGAATCGCGTATATCGGCATAAGGCTGTTTATTCCTCGTAAAAAGGGAGGAATGGAAATACCTACAAGTACATGCCAGTCTTTGTGACCTTGAGTAGTTGCAAATCCAATCCTAGACACCTGCTTCTTTCCATCATCTTTGTCAGCAGGGAGGGGAACATTAGTTGTATGAAATCATGTCAGACACCTCCAAGTTGTGCATGAAGGGTGTGAAGTGGTGGGGCGGTGGCAAAACAACATAATTTGGCTTAGCACATAATTTGTACTTTGGAATGTGAATCATAGAATCTTAGAGTTCAAAGTGACATAGAGGAACATCTAGACCAACCCCCTGCTTGGATGTAGGATGACTACAGTTATGCCATCCCTGACAGATGTAGAGCTGCAATGAAAGCAAGTGTTCCCATTCTGAAGGGAAATGCTGACCTTACGGGAGTGCTACTGCTCACCAGTGTCAATCGGTACTTCATCGGTTTCCAGTGATTTCGCACTTCTGCCATTTTTTCATCAATTCCAGGCCTTTTTTTGTTACTTTTGTCACTTTCTGGGACTTTTTATCACTTTCTGTAAATTTTACAACGGTTTTGAAGCACTGTTGACAATTTTCAGTACTTCCTTGGTGCAAATCTTGGTGAAGGCCCTGCTACCTGCTTCTGATGGAAGCAGCACTCATGGAGATTTTTCATTTTAGGTCTACTGTCCAGCCTCTTTTTCAAAACTTCTAGTGAACCTCTCCAGGCAGCTTGTTCCATTGCCAAGCAGATCTTAACTGTTAGGAAGTTTTTCCTGACATCTAACCAAAATCTACCTCCTTGTAACTTGAGCCCATTGCTTCTAGTCATGTCCTCTGTAGCAAACTAGCAATGCAAGACAGTTCTTTGCCATATATTGTTAGAGGCAGCCCTTTAGATATTTGAAGACTGCTATTGTGTCTCCCCTTAGGGTATTTTCAAATATGATACCTCGGCCTGTGGCCATGCTTACCCCAGCGTGGCCATGGGCTGGGGTTTCACATCTGCTTTCACACTGCCAGATATTCACCACGGGTGGAAGCAGAAGGTACGTCAGACAGCGGCAGAGCTACCACGGGATGTGCGCTGGGCTCCAGCCAGCACACATCCCATAGTAAACCCTGCCACCGTCCGGGGTAGACATCCCCAGACCATGGAGAAGTGGGCCATTACATCTGCTGGCCTGCTCCACCTAACCCCAGCCTGTGGCTGGAGCGGTTCTGGGCAGACGCAGCAGCCTGATAGGCTACTGCACCCACCCATCAGGGAGAGGTGGAGGAGTGCAGGGGGAGGGGGGCGCAGATCCACGTCCACACATCCCACATCCTCTCCCTACCCCCGGCTGCCTGAAGGTTTGTTCAGTGGCGGGACTTACCCCTGCCCAGGGTGAGGAATCTCATCCCAGGGTAGGTTCAAGTGTGGTGGGTGGCAAGAAAATACCCCGGTGTCTTCAACCTTTCCTCTTGATTTCCAAACTCATCATCTTTGCTGCCCTTCTCTGAACCTGCTCCAAATTGTCAATGTCCTTCTTAAATGAAGCACCCCAAAGAGAACCAAATACCCCAGGTGAGGTCTGACCAGTGCCAAATAGAATGAAATTATTACTTCTGCTGACTTAGGGACAAAACTTCTGTTAATGCAGCTGAAAATTGGTTTGGCCTTTTTTACAGTCACATCACATAGCTGACTCATATTCAGCTTGTGATCAACCACAATCCTGAGATCCTCTTCACATGTGCTGCTGCAAAGTCAGATATCCTTCCCATCTTGTACTTGTGTATTTGATTTTTCTTCCTCAAATGTAGAACTTTACATTTATCTCAACTGAATTTCATTTTGTTAATTTCATCCCAGATATGACACCAATAGTCCGCCGTCAAAGTCATGGGCTTGGACTGTATTAAAAGGGATGCAACTTAGGTAGAGCTCAGGGGTGGATTGGGAAATCAAAGTGGCCCGGTAAAATATAGACTTAGTGGCCTTGTGCCGGCGGCAAAGCTGCCGGCGGACCAGAAACGGGCCAAGGGGGTGTGGCTTAGGGGGACGTGGCTTATGGGGGCAGAGTACACCAGATTTGGGGCCTATCAGAGCTGAATCCCCAGACTCAGATCCTCAGCAGCCTGGCAGGGGTGAGTGGAAGGTTATGGGAGGCTGGCAGGGGGGAGATTGCCACTGGTGGGGGTACTGGCCCTCATTTCATTGCTCTGGCTCCCCAAATTACTCCATTTCAGTGCTCAGTGGCCCCCAACCCAAAATCACTCTGTCCCTTGCTATGCATCCTACAGTAAGGCTTCTTCATTCCTACAGCAGCTGCACTAGTATTCCACAGGCCCTGTGTTTAGCTTAGCAAAGCGAAGACTAAGGGCAGAATTGATACCAAACTTCAAATATCTACATTATATCCTACATTAAGGCGTCATTCCTTGCTGCTGAGTAAAACTCTGCTACTTGGAGACTGAGAGAACCCTCCTACAATAG
>QEPC01006369.1:829779-842433 GCA_003113815.1 Sphenodon punctatus
CCCCCCAGCTGAGCAGCCCCCCAGCCCCAGCCCAGGGCAGGCTCCACCAGGCCAGGCCAGGCTGGCCCTCTGGCCCAAAAGAGACCCAAGCTTCCCCCGCAGCCGGTCCCCCCCAAGCAGGCCCAATCCCTCCCCCAAGCAGGCCCTACCTGCTGCCCCGTGTCTCAGGCTCCATCCTCCCCTTGAGTTGCCTCCTCCACACGTGTTCCGGTCCTGCCGCTGCTATGCAGAGCACGGGAGCCATCTTGAAGAACCTTCTTTACAAGGTAGCAACCTTCTGATCTGCACGTGGGGAGGAGCTGTTTGTAAACAAACAGCCTTATCTCCCAGCCTGATCGAGTGTCCCTGCTGCAGCTGCACTCCTGGGAGGGAGGGGCAGGTGAGGCCTCCCCCCCCCTTCTCCTCGTCCCCGTCCCAACCCGACAGGGGTCGGGACCAAGATTTATTTATTTTTTAAAATAATTTTTAAAAGACAGTGGACCGGCCTTTCCGCCCGGCCCAGCCCACCAGGAATCCTCCCGGTGGGTTCAATGGCCAATCCATTCCTGGTAGAACTGGATCCAAACGAGTTTGGGTCTAGTGAAAAATCAGTGTGGGTCTCAAAAAGTCTGGCACATACAGAATTTCACTGTAATTAATTGTGGATGTTCACTTAAACAAAATATCTCCTTCAATGGCCAGGGCTTTCTGCACTGCAGGCCCAATTTATTTCTTATTTATGTATGAGTCCCATGTGGTGGAAACCCCCTCCTGAATTGCTGCAGGCCCTTCATAGGATGAGTCTCCCCACATTCTGGCCCATATTTTATTCCAATGTTTCTCTCATTTGTATGGTCTTTAAAAAATCATTTGTGGACCCCCCCATGTAGGGTCCAGTATGGCCACACACGATTCTGCATTTGCTTGGATCCAGCCTTGAATTCGTGTCCCATATTCCGCAAGGTATTTTTTCTGAACTTCGTGCATGTGAATAGCCTCAATGATTTAATTAGAAATATTCAATTAGGCATGTGCTCAAATACTTTGCCTAGCTTTATACATCCACGTGTGTGTCTGTGTGAGTGCAGCAGAATAGAATGACTCTTATTACAAAGGGGTACGTTAATGAAGAAACAGTAGGAAGATTTTATTTGGTTTAGTTTTCCTAAACACTAAGTGTTCCAGTTATTTCAGAGATTCAGATGATGAATCACCAAGACGGGAGAGGAGCATTTACCACCAGCTTCTAGCTTTCGTAGGAACAATTTTGTTGGCATGTTTTTGAAGCTAAAAGGTATTAAGGAACTAATCTCTCCACTAACGATGCCTTCAAGACATTTCAGCAAACTCAAAAGACTAAGGCACACCTGAATAGGCTAATTCACATGAAGAATAGGAAGCTTGTAGGAAGCCTGTATCTGTCGACTGAAGTCATGATTTTTTTTTTTCTTGTGTATTTTCCTGTTATCATTCAGGCTTCACTGTTCCATCTAGAGAATTATCTTCTAAATAGCTCTGCACACATTTCTGTTCAGGGGGAATAAAATACTTTAATTTGAGGGTTGGGGCCATAGTTATCTTCTTGATAAACAAGAAGATACATTTCAGGCTTGAGAAAGCAAAGAGCCATAATGCCATGAAAAGTGAAGCCAATGAGAACCACTTGGAGGAAATAACTTATGCCTGCTCTCAGAATTTATCAGGTGAAACAAAATTGTGGCCTCATTGTCTGGGAAAACAAAACACTACATATTAAACCTGCCAGTTCTGAAAAAGAAACACATTCTTATCTTTGCCTCTCCCTGTTGCAATAGTGTGTCTACACCTCTTAGTCTGCTCACTTCTTAAGGCTTGTTCTTGTATTGCACAAGCAAGAACTCTATATCAACTTTTGCTCAGTTGTCCGCTATGAAAAGCTGGCTGAGACTCCTGCCTGCTATTTCCACCACTTTACCACAGATGCTCTCACAAGTCTGTATGTTCAGGGGGGATAACTTAAGTGGTACAAGCACATGCTTTACACGTATAAGGTCCCAGGTTCAATCCCCAGCATCTCCACCTCAGCACCTCTGGTAGCACACCTGGGGGAGGCCTCTGCTGGGGGCTTGGAGGGGTCTCAGGTAGCACATCAGGATGGCCTCTGCCAGAGACCCTGGAAGAGCCAGATTTGGACCCAAATTTGAAACCCCTGATGCCATGTCAGGTTGTGACAATACCAGGAAAAGATGGACCATTGGTCTGACTCAGTTAGGCTGTTTAGTTTAAGTTTAATGTTCCTAGTGCTGTGATGCAGCAGCAGCATGAAACTTGAGTCAGAATTTTACAGTTTGTTTATTTATTTAATCAACAGCATTTTTGATGGCATCCCTATGTTTTATTGTGTATTTGTACTATATTTGTTTTGTTATTATATTTTTATTTTATTTTTATGCTTTGTTAGCTGCGCCGAGTGGCTTTGGCAGGAGGGGCAGGGTATAAATCTATTTAAACAAACAAACAAACAAATATTTCAGTAGAACTGACAAAAAAGGGGAAATTCCACTGCATGGAAAATGGCAATATTTTTGAAATCTGTTTTCATCGTGACACAGGACAAGTATTGGAATATAGATGTTTACAAAAACTAATTTATCGTTTGGGGATGATAAATTCCCAAAACTATTGTTTGGGGCCAATACAAATTGAAAATCAAAAAGATAACATTTTGATTTAAAGCATGTATTTGCATTCCCCCATCCTCTACTCAAAACAAAGTCCATAGAACAAAACCAAACTAGAACTGCAATTCCCATCATGCTATTTTATGGCTCAGTGGTCATTATGTACCAAGGCTTCATGGGGGTTCAGCCATAGTAGAGCATTATGGGAGCACTTTTTGAAATATACAGCCCCGAAGTACAAATCCAATTGTGGATTGCAGGTAGCCCCACAATAGAATTGAATGCCAGTATTTTGGCTCAGAACCTGATGTTTGGTTTGTTTGTTCTTGTTTTTCTTTTGATGCAATCTAAAATAATTTCCCACCTTTTGTTTTGCATTTTGGACCTCTCAGGTATAAAATGTTACCTGGTAGAAAATTTTGTTTCTGAAAACGAAAACCTCAATTGTCCACTCTGCATGGGGGGGAGGGGTGACAGCAAAGTTTCCATTCAGCCCTTTATCTCAACCAAACTTGAATGAAATTTTATGAATGAAAGAAAAGGGCATTTCTCTAGCTCACAGCTCGGAGGGGTGGCAGGGGGGCACCATGCAGGTGGACTGTGGGCTGTGCAGCTGTCCTTAAAATGGACCCTGACTTGGTTGCATGAGGGCAGGTGTGGGGGTGCATCCCTGGACTTCCTCTGAGGTTGAGCACCCACATATCAGTGCAATTGTGTTTGCACTGGATAAAGACACAATATATTTGAGATGCTTACATAACTTCAGGGACTGAGTAAAACAGTCACAAATGGGCTATTGCATGTGTAATGGTAAGGAGATCTGTATCACCTGACACATTACCACAGCTTATATTGATAGAATGCAGAAGGAAGACATGTCCAGCAAATACTTCTATAGCTATTGGTGTAGAGTAGCTGGTTGGATTGTCAATAAAGTTGTAGGACTATTATTTATTGATAGGTTGCGTTTCCCACTAGTGTGGGCTAAATGTATATAGACAACACTGCTGATAATGCTTAAAACTGGCTAACAATTCCTGCAAGATCTTGAAAGTTCTTGGCAGCAGTGTTCATGCATTGTAAACAGAGCTTTTTTTACAGAAGTCTACAAATTATGGAAGCTATTCCTGTAAAAATCAACAGAAGAAAAAAGCTCTCTTCACTGGAAATACACATCACAGCCGGAAAAAAAATTCTGTTGACAGCTCACAAATTCATTGCATGTTTCCACTATAAAATTATTTACTGCGTTTAAATGCACTGAACGTAGCCAGCCGCCATAGGAATCGTGGCTCGTGCATTCTCTTTGAAGCTGTATTTGGAAAGCCCCGATATCCAAATATGTCTTCAAAGAGACTGCACAAGCCGCGATTCCTATGGCGGCTGGCTACCTCCGGCGTCTAAACGCACCCCGCGTGGCTTTTCAGGAAGCGCTGCCTTCAAGCCAGTAAGTAGAGCCGCTCGTCTAAAAGCAATCTATCTTTGACATACAGTGAGTATTTGAAATCTGTGTGATGTTTACCTGAACAGGATGGCTGAGTCACTCACATGCTGATTATTCTGTTCTGTGATTGGATGAGTGATATTAAGAATCATGCCTGAGAAGTTGGTTGAATAAAAGATATTATTGGAATGACAGTGGAGCTGACCCTCCGCCCCACAGGAAACTCATGCACCCCCACTGTTGTCACGTTGTGCTGCATGGAAACTGCGCATATCTCCAGTTTATACATTTAGTACTAACAAACCTCCATGCTCTCTCTCTAGACATAGAATTATGTCATCAATGCAAAATGCTTATGTTTATGAAGTAAATATTTGTTTTCCCATGAGCGTTATTTAATATTTGCTTCAAACTGGCTGTCTACAAAGACTGCAGCCAATAATCTCATCCAATGAAATATTTGACAAGAAAACACTGAGGGCCCTCAGGTGAATGCAGCACATGCAGGGCACACAACACATGCACATCATGTACACACATGATATGAACTCATTGTGCAACATACACACTCATTACACACACATTGTGGGCACCTTTCACCCAGTGTGAACCTTGGATCGGCTCTCAAAGTTTCACAAACCGCTTACTCAAAAGTAGTCCCATTGAAATCAATCCTGCAACCACTTAGGTTGCTTTCATAGGAGACAATTTTTCCTGGTAATTAGAATTTTGTGTTAGATAAGTACATGTGGAAATGCACTATTTCGATTGAGCAGCGCAAATTCAGGGATTTCTATTTGCACGAGGTAGGGCAAAGAAAACCTACCTTCACAGCAACCAGTGTTACTGCAGCGAGAAAATTCACTCTTTTGAAAGCTTGCATTGTTGCGTGTATTGTGCCTCATTGAGATCCTGATTGTTTGAAAGTGTTCCAGCCTTCCAAAGATGTGTGTGGACCTTCAGTAGCCCAGAAGTGAAGGGTGTGACAGAGTGCAAGGAACACAAGAAAAGCAGGGGGTGGAGGGGCCTCTTCCATCTCGCAGGAGCACTGACACAATTCTCTGTCTGTCTGAAGAAGGCTGAGGGATTACACTGACCATTTTGATGATGTCATGATGAGGTACCTAGGATGTGTGAAGGGCTCCCCCTTGAAAACTAAAGCAAAATAGTGATAGCGCTGTACCAGTGATCGCGCTAGTAAATTCCTGGTCTGAAAGCAGCCTTAATCCAGCATAACTCCATTAAAATTGCAGCCAAAAAGAGTATTGTAAACTACTCAGTCCAGCTGTTCATTATTGTCCTGGTTTATATATCCCAGTATGCTCAACAAGAAGGCACCAGACTTGCAGTTCTCCACAGACATCACTACTGATTCCTTGTTCGGTGTCTGCACACTGAAGCAAGAGAACAGGGGCCTAGCTAAAAAAAAAAAAAAAAAAAGTTGCTTGACATGAGCAGGAGCCATGATAGCAAAGTGAGCTGGTCACCTTGAAGGGCTGACAGCAAGGGTGACACGTAAACACTTGAGGTGCTGATTAATGTGAAACCAGGTACACTTTCAAGGTCCTGATGATTGTATACGTATAAATAAGTGTTGTAAATACATACTGGGGAGTGTGGAGGAATTTTTATAAGGGACCCTATGGAATTAAGCTACACATAGCCAAAGGAAGGTATCACAAAATGGATGACACCCAAAGCATCTTGGGTAAAACCTACTGCCTAGTAGAAACTATGCCTTTGCCCTCTAGACAGAGAGCTAGTTGCTTCTGCATTCTGCTTTGCAAACTAGGGCCTTGGAAAGTGCTCCACACAGGCCTTAAATCTAGACAGTGGGATGCCTTCCCATAGCAGATAGATAGTAGAAAATGGTCTTGCAGCTGTACTAGTTAATTACCTTTGTTTAGGCACCTTACTTTATAAACAGTCTAGCTTATATTGTTTTGAGAATAATTTGCTTAGTAGGTAAACAATTGCAGTAACCTCCCATTATTGTATGACGTTGTCTTTGACTGACAAGCCAGTATCTTTTTCCTGTATTGTAATCTATAAAATACCTATGTATTCTGGGAGGAGGCAGACCAGGCTGTTTCCCTGCGTGGAGACAGTACTGCTCTCTCTCTCAGCGCTTTGAAATCAATAAAGACTCTGACAGATTTTACCAACAGTGTAAGTATATATTTTTCCTCGACAGGAGAAAATCTGAAAAAGAGAGATATAAATAAATGAAAGCCTGGAGGGAAGATGGAAGCCATCGCTGGATGATCAGCTCTTCCCCAGAATGACAAACTAGGACTAGGACTAGTCCTCCTGCTCTAACTTCTGCAAGCAGCTTTGTGCTCTACATAGGGCATTTTTACACACACATTAAAGTTCCGGATTTTTCAATCTTCTGGGTTTACAAGTCCACAAGTAAGTTCTGGATGCATTCTTCACACACACACTGCCCTGAGGCAGCCTAAAGTAGCCACAGCTGTAGATGTGAGGGGCTGCCATGGAAACCAAGTGACCACAGCTGCCTGGAGCAAAGCAGTTTACCAGAAGAACTTTTTACACACAAAAGGTCTGGCAGAAGTTCTATGCAGAAGTTCAAAGATCCGGATGTTTAAGATATGGGTGAGTGATTTAGAGACACAGAAAGTTCAGGATGTAACAGCAAACATCCAGGAGAAATGTGCGTCTAAAAACTCCCTTTAGTCAGGTGAGAATGAACTTGTGGGTTTGGGGGTACTCAGAGATCTTAGCATTGTTTGTTTCTGTTAGAACTAACACTGACATTCATTGCAATAAATCTTTGCTGATTGTCTGCAAATCAGGCGTACTTTGTCTCATTTGGGGTCCGCCTTCTCTATCCCAGTTGCTCCACTGAGGAAGCACGTAAAAATTGCCCCTTGGGGCAACATTCCTCACAGTTTTACAACATTTCCCTGTTGACTGCAGGGCTTCATGCAAGCCAGAAAATCATTCATAAGAGCTCTTAAACCCAGTTTATAGCTGCCAGTAGCCTGTTTCAGGGCTCTTATCCCCGTCTTTCCCTGACTGAGAGGCAACTCCAACAACTCCCATTTTCTAGGTTTTATCTCCCTTTCTTGGTGAACTCTGTTTTTTTGTTAATCCCTGACTGGTCACCTGATTTCTGCCAGGTACAGCTGCTCACAGTCAGCCACCCCTCATTCATCTAAGCTGGGAAATGTAACTTACTAGGAGCAAGGGGGGGGGGTGAGCCTGTTCATTCCATCAGGGCCTGCTCACCCTGCTGCACACACAGAGTCAAATATTAATCACAAAACGTTCAGTGGGCCAAGTACAATGAAAAGGATACCCCAGAAAAGCTAAACTGAAGATCATGGTTCTTTCATTTCCACAACATCACAATAAATCCCCCAGAGTGGGAGTTTTCTGTAAACTTGATCTTTTAAATCAATGTAAATAGCTATACATTTTTAAAAAGTAATTTTATATATTAAAATGTTACTAACGTGTGAAATGACTCCAGCATTTTTATGGAGCTCCAGTGACTTCTATGACATCACCACTGATTTGTCTTATTAAGAAGAATCTATCTTTCAGTTCCACCTAATTCTGGCGGTATATGCTAAGGATCTGGTTTATAGTAACTCATTAGATACAACACGTCACTTTTTAATTTACTTCATGCTGTTAATTACCCATCTAGAGAGATTTTAATGATGCCACTTTTAATAATCTGTACCTGTCTCCATACAAATAGTTCAGATGATATCTTTTATTGGGCCAACCTCTCTTGGTGCGAGCATACAAGCTTTCAGGCCATGTAGGAGCCTTCCTCAGGCAAGTAACAAGACAGAACTGCAGACCAAACAAATGCAGATTAGACAGACAGACAAGAAAGCAATCACTTTCAAAGGGAAAGGAAAGGAGGGGAGCTATTAGGGAAAGGAAGAATCATTAACATTTCACGAGATGGGTTATTTTTTTATTTTGTTGTTGAATTTTATGATTGAATTTAACTCTTTTTTATGGCTCATGAGATGCCCTGAGCCTTGTGGAAAGGGTGGCATATAAATTCAATTAATACATAAATAGATATTTAAATATTTAAACTCTCCTCCTACAATCTATTTTTTCCTCCAACACCTCCCAAGTGCTTTCTATTATGTATATACCTAGCCTGAATTTATTTTATCTAGCATTTGTTTATCATCATCATACGGCTGGTCACAAAGGGACCTAGCAGGCCCAATGACACTTTTTGAAAGTGTTCAGGGCAGGACTCATCCACCAACTTAGTGTTTGGACTTACCTGCTAAGCCCTGCCTCCTTGCCCCAGCATGCCACACCTTCCTTCTCAGGTAGGCCATGCTCCCCAACCCATGAACCCAATGCTGTCCACACCCCACCTTCACAAGCCTGGCTTCCTTGCTCTTGTGGTCCCATCATGTTCCACTCACCCCTCCCCAGCACAGTGCCCCCATGTCTGCCCATTTAATAGCCTAGCCATATCCCAGTGGGCCACGCCTTTGAATGCCCCAACCTCAACTCACAGAGACATACAGGTTCCCTACCCCTAGTCTCAATTATATGCAGAGATTTGAACTTATGCAGTACTTAGCACTTTTTTAATTATCTCTGATGTGTTGGGTGCTGTACAAGACACAGGAAAGCAGACAGTCACTGCCCTGGATAACTCGTGCACATAAATCTTTAAATGAAAAATTATTAAGTACAATTTCCTTTTCTCTGTGAAAAAAAGAAAGAAAAGTAATTACTCTAAAACATATTTTCAAATTCTAATTAAGAAGTCAAAATAAACTAATAAGATGATGTGTCAATAAATAATCCAAAATGCAGCTTTTCACACATAAATGGTGGTACACAGTGGGGCAAAGGTCAGAGTCCAGGGAGAGCTGAGGATAGGGCTAGAGCAGGGACAGGACAGACCTGGAGAACTGGAGAAGGCATTAGGAGCAAGATAAGGGGAGACTTCTCAGTCATCCTCCACTTTAGATTGTAAGCTCTGGGGCAGGGACCGTGTCTATCTTATTTTCTGTAAATAATAATCTTAAGGAGAGCAAGACTCTGCATCATTCTCCGATCTCAGGAAGAGTAAGACTCAGCCTCAAGATCCTGGGGAAGAGGGGAACCATGCGAAGAGTACAGAAACCAGGAACAAGGAAACCAGGGAGCTAGGGACTAGAGAGCAAGCAGCGAGCATATGGGCTAGAGAACAAGGAGTCTAGAGGAACAAGGGGTGTAGAGAGCTAGGAAGAAAGGGGGTTAGACAGAGGACTAGGCAACAGGGGCCAGAGCAAGGAACTAGGAGACAAGAAACCAGGAGTCAAAAGAGGAAGAGAAAGAGGAGTGGTGGTGGTAAGGAGAAGCACATGACAGGGAGAGTAGTTCCTCTCAGATACTCTGGCAAGCCAGAAATTCAAGGCAGGGTGGGGGCTACAATTTATATCAATTATGGAGAATGTCAGGAAATGAGGAAAAGCCTAGAAAAGATCATTGTGTCACTATATAAAAGCTATGGTGGGCACACGCCTGGAATATTGTGTGCGGTTCTGACCATCCCATTGTAAAAAGAACTCAGCAGGTGGTACTCAGTGACTGTTTTTCATCACACCGAGATATCTCATGTGGGATCCCACAGGGTTCTGTTCTGTCCCCTCTCCTGTTCCACGTGTATATGCAGCCACTTGGCAAGGTGATCGGGGGTACGGGGTGAGGTGTCATCAGTATGCGGATGACACCCAACTGTAACTCTCATTTTCAGCTGATCCAGGACCGGCTGTCTCAGTGCTTACCCAGTGTTTGGCAGCTGTGGGGGGCTGGATGAGGGCTAATCGACTGCAACTGAATCCTGACAAGACGGAGGTGATGTTAGTGGGTAAGTCGGTGGATGTGACAGCCCCCTCGATTGATGGGGTCTCTCCTCAACTGACTTCCCAGATGCGGAACCCACCAGTTACATTTGGTGCGGCGACTTCGGCCGCTGATTTCGGTTCCGGACCTGGCCACGGTCAGCCATGCTTTTATTACCTCTCGGTTAGACTACTGAAACGCACTCTACGTGGGGCTACCTATGGTGACAACTCGGAAGCTGCAGCTGGTGCAGAATGCGGCGGCCCAGTTCTTGGTGGGGCTGGGTCGCCAGGAGTACATTACACCACTGTTCCAATCTCTGCACTGGCTGCCAATAGTCTTCCGGGCCTGATTCAAAGTGTTGGTTTTAATCTATAAAGCCCTACATGGCTTGGGCCCTGCTTATTTGCGAGACCGTCTCACCCCCCGGGTTCTGGATCGGCCTCTACAGTCATCCAGGGATGCCTTGCTGGAGGTCCCCCGGGTTTTCTTGGGGGCCATGCAGAATAGGGCGTTCTCTGTAGCTGTGCCTTGCCTCTGGAATTCCCTCCCGGTGGGGACATGTGTGGCCCTGGACCTTCTGGCCTTCCGTAGAAACTGCAAAACCTGGCTGTTCCATCAGGCATTTGGCAAGGGAGAGGGGGAGAGTGTGGCCGGGGTGGGGAGGATGAAGGATGGGTTTTTTATATTGAATGTTGTTAGCCACGCTGGGTCACCTGTGATGGGAAGCAGCAGGATAGAATTTTTTTAAATAAATAAATAAAATAAATAAAAAGGACACAATCAAACTAAAAATACTAACAGGTTTGGGGTAGCTCATTTACTATCTATGGATAATACCCGCATTTACCCAAATCATAATACCCAAATGCAGCCCTCGGGAAGGTTTTTGTGTGGCCCTTTGATGCAGTTTCTACACCCAATCACTGAAAATAATAATAAGCTCAGACCAAGGGAACTGAGAGGAGGGCCTGTACATAAGGATAGGATTGGACTGGAGACAGTTTCATGGCACAGATTCAGGATCTGGAGGGACCCTTCTTTTCTTGAGTACTTCCCATATGCACTCCCAACCCTTATCTTCTTTCTGGCCCTTGAACATTTTATTAAATTCCAAACTGGCTCATGCATGTTAAAAGGTTCCCCATCTCCTCCCCTGATGTAAAAAACAAACAAACAAAAACAACCTGGAAATAACTTGGACCCCTTTATCTGAAATGTGATTCTGAAAATGCAGTAGAGCACTGAGTTGTCAATGTGCTGCCCAAGCAGGCATACACAGCAATGTGTGAGGGAAGCATATTAAGAATAGGCAATAGCAATCTGGGTGTGTGCAAACAGAGCAATCTACACAACAGACAATTACTTGGGATGAGAGAGAAAATAAATCTTGGAACAAAGATTTGGCTATTGTACCCAATACCTAAACATAAGTAACCAATGTGCATGGTCTTGGATGGATAAAACTATTGAATAAATAAAAGTGAAATAATGTTTTTTTGCATCATTACAACAAATTAAAGGGAAAGGAAATCACAATATACAAACAGCATTGCAAATGAAAAAGAATTTATCTATCTTTAAATATTTCATCCTCTCCCACTCCCTCCAGCTCCTTGCCCTTACAGAAACCTAGATTACCCCCTGTAACACTGCCACTTCTGCTGCCCTCTCCCTCGGAGGTCTCACCTTCACCCATTCCTCATGCTCTGAAGGCCGTGGCGGTGGTGTAGGCCTGCTACTTACGGAATCTTGCCAGGCCCAACCCCTCGCTGATCCTCCCCTCTCACTATTTCTCTTCCTTTGAGGCCCATTGTGTCTGCCTCTACTCCTCTTGCCCTTACCTACCTACCCCCCCAGGCTCCCACTCATCTTTTCTCTCTGACACATTGCTCGCATTTTTCCTAAATGACAATATTCCAGCCATCATTCTTGGGGACTTCACTATCTATGTGGACACCCCCTCTGACCCTGTTGCTTCCTGCATCCTCTTGCTGACCTCTTCTTTTGTCCTTCACCTGTGAATTGACTGCATGATGTGTCATGACACCCACTCCCTTGTCCAAGTCTTATAAAAAAAAAAAAGCTGTTCACTCTCAAATTTCTCCTTTGATGCCCATCCTGTCTCTGACCATCACCTTGTTTCATTCCATCTCTCCCACTTGTCCCCTCCTACTTCCCCAACCTCCAACCACTGACCCTCTGGACTTTGCTTCCTCCCTCTTCTCCCATCTCTCATTTGTCTCCTCTATCACCTGCCCAGACTCTGCTGTATCCACCTTCAATCCCTTTCCTCCACCCTTGCTCCACTCTTATGCCTATCTGTCGCATAAACCCCTGTCCTTGGCTCACCCCTTCCATCCACCACCTCTGATCCCATTCTCAAGTCACCTCCGGCAGAAATTTTGTCACTCTGTCAACTTCCTTAATGTTAAGTTAGCATTTTCTGCATTTAGCGTTGCCATTTCCCTAGCCAAAGATCGCTATTACTCCATATTAATCAAATCTCACTCCACAACCCGGGCAGTCTCTTTTCAATGGTTGCTTCCCTTCTGAAGACTCCCTGTCCTCTCCCCCACTCCCCTCTCCCTACACAGTATCTTCTCTCCTTCAATGGACATTTGTACACACACCTTAAAGTGCCGGTCTTTCAATCTTCTGGTTTTACAAGTAAGTTCTGGATGCATTCTTCACACACACACACACACACACACACACACACACACA
>QEPC01006369.1:850487-951021 GCA_003113815.1 Sphenodon punctatus
CCCCCCCCCCTCTCTCACTAGATGGCCTCATCCGGCCTATCTGACTGACCTCATGACACAGCGTGGCATTGGGATGCTGAAAGCCTGACAGCTGACCTCTATCTAGACAATCTTGGCCCGCCTATCTGACTGGCTCGCTCTCTCTCATGCTGCACAGTCTTTGCCAGCCTATCTGAGTGCCCTGCCAAGGTCCCAGCCTGCCTTCTTTCCTGCCTCTCATGCCATGCTGCCTGTCTGCCCACCCTCCCTGGTTGCCAACCTCGAACCTTGCCTCAGCCTGCCTTCTGCTGCTCATGCCACCCTGCCTGTCTTCTGCTGCTGCCACTGCTATGCCATGGGTTCTGCTACCAGGCAATCCAGTGTCTGCCACTGCTCCACTGATGCCTGGACTGGTAGGGATGTGCGAACCCCCGGGGGTTCGGGGTTCGGTCCATTTGGGGTTCAGCTGAACCCAAAACCATTCGGTTCAGCCCATTTGGGCTGAACCAGTTCGGGAGGGCCAAACCTGTTGGGGCAGGGGGGTGGTTTTCTCTCCCCCCTCCAGGCTGCATGGGTGGAAGGGGCACTGGGGAGCTCCACCACCCCACCCTGCCGAGCCCGGGAATTTTTTTTAAGCCCCCCACCCCAGGGATCGCTCTACCTGGTGATGCTGGGGCTCCGGCCCCAGGTCCGGCAGTGGCAGTGGCGGTGCTCCAGAGCACTTCAAGCCATTACTAGGCCTTCCGGGTCAAACCAGAAGGCCTAGCAGCAGCCTGAAGCACTCCAGAGTGCCGTCGCCGCTGGAGCTGCTGGCGCTGCTGCCAGCACTGCCACCGCCGGACCCAGAGCCAGAGCCGCGGAACTACCATGTAGGGTGATCCCTGGGGTGGGGGGGTTAAAAAAAAATCCCAGGGTGGGCAGAGGGGGGAGGTGCTCCCCAGTGCCCCTTCCACCTGCGCAGCCTGGAGGGGGGAGGGAAAAATCGGGTTCCTCCCTGCCCCCCACCCCCCTCCTGAAAGCGTTCAGAACCCGAAATTTGTTTGGTCAGTTCGGGCAAGGGTTGGTTCGGATTCGGGGTGTTCACGAACGGGCCAAACACCCTGAGCTCGGGCTGAACCCCCAACTTCCGAACCGCGTTCACACATCCCTAATGCCTGGCAGCTTGCAATGCCTGGCCAAGTAGGGGTGCCAGGCCAGCCACCAAGCCCCAAGTCTTCCTGGCCTCTGCTGCTGCTGCTTCTGGGTATCAGATGGCCAGCCATGGCGCCACAGGCACCTCTGGGGGCCAAGCGCCGAGCCTGCCTGCCCGGGCAAGCCAGGGTGCCAAGCGCCAAGCCTTCCCAGTCTCTGCTGCTGCTGCTGCTGCTGCTGCTGCTGCTGCTGCTGCTGCTGCTGCTGTGTCTCTGATGCCTGTCATGCCCCAATGGGCACCCCTGGAGTGCCCCAAGCCTCCCGGTGGGACCGTACTTTCTGAATGTTTTTGGGGGGGTTGAACTCCACTGGACCAAATGCACAAACCCAAGCTAAGTTTTCAGACCGAACGTCCAAACGTCCGAACATTCGAACACCGTTCTGTTCGCACATCCCTACTTTTTACACACAAAAGTTCTGGGAGAACTGCAGAAGTTCAAAGATCCAGATGTTTAAGATCTGGGTGAGTGATTTAGACACACAGAAAGTTCAGGATGTAAGAGAAAAAATGCAGGAGAAATGTGTGTCTAAAAACACCCAATGACAAGATTGTTAAACTCCACTTTGCTATTGCTTCGCAACCCTCTCCCACTTCCTTCACTGCTATTTCCCCTCCTTCCTTTCTCCTTCTCCCCAGTTTTTCTTGATGAGGTCACATCCCTCCTCTCTTCAACCAACCCGTCTCACCTCCCAATGGCAATTGCCCCCACCACTGCGTCTTCTCTGCTGCACATCATCAACCTTTCCCTCTCTACTGGGTCATTTTCATTGGTTTTCAAACATGCTACTGTCTCCCCTATCCTTAAGAAGGCCACTCTTGACCCCTCTGACCCTTTCAACTATCACCCCATTTTGCTTCTACCAGAAGCGAACATCTGAAAATGGCCTTCGCTTCCAAGCTCTTGAACACACACTGTCTTGATTTCATTTCTTCAAATTCCTTCCTTGACCCCCTTCATCAGGCATTCCACTCTTTCCACTCCACTTCTGAGACTGCCCTTGCCAAAATAACGATGACCTTCTCTTAGCTAAATCTAAGGGCCTCTGCTCTCACTTGATCTCTCTGCCACCTTTGACACTGTCAACCATGGCCTCCTGGATTTGCTATGCTCCCTTGGTTTCCCAGACTCTGTTCTCGGTTGGTTATCTTTATATCTTTTGAGCCACTCCTTCAGTGCTTCTCTTGCTGGTACCTCCTCTACATCACTTCCCCCTCTCCCACTCTCTGTTGGAGTTCCTCAAGGCTCTGTCCTGGGCTCTCTTCCCTTCTCCCTTTACAATCTTCCTCTGGGAAAACTCATTGAAACTAGGGCTGAAATGAGTAATAAAAAAAATATTCATGAGTATTCACCAAGTTCTGGAGAGCAGTCCCAAGTGCTCAAGCCAGTGCAAGGACCTTCAGTGAATACTCCGGAACTCCAAGGACAGAGACCAAAGAGGGGGCCAGAGGGAGTCTGGGGTAGGGATGGGCAAACAGATCGCGGTTCTGGTTCGGCCGCTTGGTTCAGTCCAGTTCAGTTCGGCCGTTCGGTTCAGCCGTTTCGCCCGGGCACCGCATTCGGGTTTGGCAGTTCGGTTTGGTCGTGTTCGGTTCAGGCGTTCAGGAAAAGACTCTCTGTGCGAGGAATGATGGCCCCAGACCCATGACAGTGGGTCCTGGGGATAGAGTGGAAGCTTCTAGGTACTGACCACAGCCCTCCTGCCTGTAACTTGGCCCCAGAATCCTGTCAGCAGGTCCTGGGGCTGGAGTGGCTGTTTTTTGGTGCAGTAGAATGACATCAGCTCTGTGCGAAGAATGATAGCCCCAGACCCATGATGGTGGGTCCTGGGGCTAGAGTGGCAGCTTCTAGATACATATTGGCCACAGCCCTCCTTGCCACTAACGTAGGCCCCAGAACCCTGACGGTGGGTCCTGGGGCTGAAGTGGCTATTTCTTTTTTTATATATATCTATGTCTACACTAAATCTAACTGCTATTAACTATTCTAAAACCTATTGAACTAAATGGAATATCCTAATAATTAACTACAAAGGCCTTGTCCTACAAACACACTGTATCTCTATCTATCTCTATAACTAAGCTAACTACTATGTATATCTATCTAGTAACTATCTATCTAATAACTATCTATCTATATATACAATATTACACAGGGGGAAACACAAAGAACACAGGGAGGGGTACAAAACTGAAATGAAAATCAATCTAATAATATTCCTACTCTAAATAAATCCAAAACTTAAAACAGGGGAAGGGAATAATCAGGGAGGAATAAGATGGAGAGGGAAAAGATTCAATGGAGTGGGGAGGGAGGAAGGAAGATTGAACATAGGGAACACAGGGAGGGGTAAAAACAAAAAATAACACCTAAATCTATCTAATATAATCTAAATAAATGATAATATGGAGGTAAATGGGTTGGATCTGTGAAATAGGAGGAGGATGGCAATGGATTAGGAATAGGAAGGTGTGGCATAACAGAGCCCACTGGGGTGAACCCCAGTGGGCTCTGTTACGAGAGGGAGCCTTCTGAAACGCCTGCTGTTCAGGAACAGTGACTAGCTCAGAAGGTGTTGGGAAGGGGGGAGGCAATCAGTTTTGTTTCTTGCTGTGCCCGCCTCACCACAAGCCCCATTGGCTCCATGCAGCCTAGCCCGTGGCCAATCGCAGACTGCAAAGCCAGTGGTCTGAGGCGAAAATGGATGGTGATTGGGCAGGCTGACTGCTACTCCAAGCCTCTCCACCCCTGGTGCCTGGAAGTCTGCTCCTCAGCTGACTCCCCCTCCCTGTCACATTTGGCCTTCTAGTGACACGTTTCTGCCACCCAAACTCACCCAAATGCGATCCAAACTGACCAAACTGTTCGGTCATTTCGACGTTCGGAATCTAGTTTGGTTTGGTCAGTTCACGTTCGAATTCGGGTTCGGCTGTCCGAACAGGCAGAGTTCAGGCCGAACTCCGAACTTCTGAACTGCTTTCGCCCATCCCTGGTCTGGGGGTGGGATGGGCCAGGGAAGAAGAGGTGGGGGCCTAGGAGGGGCTTAGGGGTAGACACTCACTCTCTGGATGGGCTCCAGCAACACATGGATTCCTCTGGGCTGGGTAAGTTTTAAAAAAAAAGATGAAGAAAAAAATCTAAACATGCTCAGAAGGGCTGAACGATATTGGTATTACTGGGTTGAGTAAGCTTGGTATTACTGGGTTGAGTAAGCTTGGTATTACTGGGTTGAGTAAGCTTGGTATTACTGGGTTGAGTAAGATACCAGATTTTGACAGGAATGCCTGTTTTTGGTTGTACTCCTTTCAGCTCTAGTTATACTATTCATAGTCATGTAGTTCTCCAACTCCCTGAAGGTCATTTGTGTTCCATAATCACCTACCAGCTGTTTAGACAATCTTCCTTTTGACAAGATACATTGTGTATGCAAAAGAAATTATGACAATTTCTATGTTGGCAGAAGATGAAACCATTGCCCTGTGTACTTCAAACACAGCAATCCAAACAAGATGACTGCATAACGTTGAAAGACTGATTGTTTTGTTAAAAGTTATCTTTATCTTTGAGGGTCATTTAGAAGTCCCACCGAGCTAAGTGAAACAGCTGCTCTTTTATCAATTCTTTCTCCAAATGTCCAAAGGAAATGGTCTCAGTGGGGGTGTGCACCAGGGCCCCATGTCATTTTTTGTTATTGTTTTCATTATTAAAATGTGTCATTTTCATTAACAAAATGTCATTTTTCATTATCATTGACATTATCAATATCAGTACAGATTTCAAACAAAGATTTTAGTTTTGGTATCGTTATTGGTATCAATTGTGTGCACCAATGAAGAATTATTGTCAGACATTGAACTCCTTCCGTTTCTCATTGTGATACAGGAAGAACTGCACATAATATATACTGTACACAAGATGTAGCTTTATTTATATAATATATACAGAATCTAAGCTAAACCTAACCTATGTATTAGGGGTGGGCGTGTCGGTAAATCCGGTATCCGATAATGCCGGTACTGGGCGTACCGGCATTATCGGATTCAACCCGGTAAATCCCGTCCCGTTACCGGATTCCGGGTACCGGATTTGTTTACATTGCAGCCATTTAAATGAATGGCTGCAATGTAAGTCCCACCAAAAAAGTTTTTAAAAAAAACCTCCCCGAGTCCAGGCTGGGCAGGGTGGGTGGGGGGTGTCCCCCCTTCCACCCATGCAGCCTGGGAGGGGGAGGGGGGAGGAATTGTATTCCATTGATTTCAATGGGGACACAGTGCCCCATTGAAATCAATGAAATAAAACCAGTACCGGATACGGATTTAATCTGAGAATCCGGTTCTTTGAGAACCGGAAAACTGGTAAATCCGGTATCCGGTAATTGCCCCGGGGTCCCACCTCTACTATGTATAATACAAAATATTCCTGTCCTATAATTCTAATATATATGATAAAACACCCTAGCATCTAAATATCTAATCTATATATATACAACTAATATCTATATCTGTATAATATATGGACAGGGGGGAGACAGACAGGGGAAGGGAAAAGGAAAATGCAGATGTATATCTACTATCTCTAATCTCTCTCTATTCTATATCTATCTGTCTATCTATAAACTTAAACTATACTACCAAGATTCCCCCCCCCCGTTTAGCAAATAACTCTAAGACCCAAAGAGACCCAATACTGACAGATCCGATGGATTTGTGTATGACAAATGAAGAAGGTGGTAGTAAGGAACTTGAATTCGGCTCCGCCTTTGACTCTCTTGCAGTTATTGAGCAGGATAAGGTTTTACAGAATTTGGGTGCTTTACATACCAAGCTCGGGAGGAATAGCTTGGATTATACTGCTCATGGAACTAGGGCCCCTGCCAAAAATGTGCCAAGTTATGGCGACCATCAATTAAAACATAGAGCAGTTATTGAACCTGCTGGGGAAAGGAGGGGAAATGTGAACGCTGTTCTTGTTAGTGATAAAGGGCGTAAAGAATGTAATAAATATGGAATAAATGGACAACATAATAATATTGAGAGTGGGGCAGTTTGTAATAATATAGGTGAAATAAATACAGTTACTATAGAGTGACAGTCCTGTCAATTCGGGTATGGGATTATGACTATATTCTAATTCCCCAAGTAGTGCTCCAAAAGTAAATACTTTATTCTCGGCCCTCACATGGGACATAGCTGGATGGTCTTCTAGTATAAATACTGACCTTATTGATTTGGTCTCAAAGTATGCAGTTGTAAGCATCCAAGAAACCTTGGCAGAGGCTTCTGTTGATTTACAGCTTCCAGGATTTAATGTATGGACTAGGCCAGCTGTCAAGACTGCAAAATTTGGGAGACCGGCAGGAGGATTAGCTATATTTGTAAACCAGAAATTCCAGATTAATACAAGATGTATATGAAATGCCCCAAACAACATGTTAGCTTTATTACCTGTCTTGGGGGCCCGATGGTATGGTTATTGTCAACATTTATTTACCACCCTGTAGGGGTATCTTTGAAAGGGCTATCTTTTGGACACAACTGGAGGAATTTATAGATCTTACGGGTGAGAAATTCCCTTTGTCCCCAGTTGTTTTAATGGGGGGGGAGGGGGGAATAGTGATCTAGGATTGGGAATAGTGATCTGGAAATAGACCAGGCCCTGGCAATTTACAAAGGCAATGATTTTTTTCTTCCAATTAGACACTCCAGAGATTCAACTCTTAATGCATTAAGGTTTACAATTCTTACAATTTTTGTACAGGGGAAATTATAAAGTACTCAATGGAAGGTCTCCTGCTGATCCCACTGGGGATTGGACCTTTATTTCTACAATAGGATCTAGTGTGATAGACTATATTTGTATACAAGTTGTATTATTAGATAGTACTTTAGACTATAAGATACTGCCTTATGGTCACCAACTGCCAGTGGTCACCAACAATTAGAATTTTAAATTGACTTTAGTCAAAACCCAATGCAAGTAAAATCAACAAATTTGGGTGTAGCCCAATTATCTGCACAAGGCATGAAGGTCCCACGGTGGAACAACAAGATAACAGGAACCAATAGGAAGATTTTCTTGACAGACGACCTAATAATACACAGGGAAGAGTTTTAGAAACTCAATCCCATCAGGGATAATCTTAATCCTATGTTTCTAAATATGGTTAAATATCTTAAAGAACAACTATTTGCCCCCAAACCAATTAGAATCCCTTCCAACTCAGCCCCTTGGTTTGATGGTGAATGTAGAAGGTGAAAATTCAATCTAAATAAGAAAGCCAGGTAGGCTAAAACCATCCAAACATCTCAATCTATAACTTTGTGTGATTTCAGATGATACGCGGTCCCGATTCACCACAGTGGATTCCTAGCAGTGACGAACCGCCCAATCACCCCTGGTGGTCAAGGGAGGCCTTGAACAGATGTGACGGGACCGGGACCATGGCAGGGAATCGGTCCGACAGACCATGGCCTGGGACAATGCAACAGACATGACACCGATTCCCAGTCATGGTCAAAACACCCAGAAGGTGAGGGGCGGGAGGCAGTCATGACCGGCTGAGGGCAAACGAAGCCAAAAGCACCAAAAGGAAATGCCCACACAAGGGAAATGGGAAGGGAGGGGGAGGAGGGAGAAGAATGGCCAAGGCAGCACACACAACAGGCACAGAGTCAATGAGGTCACAGTGGAACACACATGCCTGGGCCCATGCACACCCATATGGGAATGGAAGGGAAGGGGGGTCACAGGGGAACAGACAACACACTCAGCGCAACGGGCACAGGCGGGAGGGAGAGGGGGCCGGGGAACAGGGAGAAGGGGGGGAACCGGCCCAGGGGTAGGGCTGGACATGGGGAATGGCATCCAGAACCCCCACAACAGCACAACCTGCACAGGCACCCCCACAGCTACACAGCCAGTCCCGGAATTTTGGGGACCCCGCATGGGCAGAGCACAGGCACAGAGGGAGGTCACATGGAACAGGGAGTGGCCCGGGAATCGTCCAAGAGGCAGACAGGAACCCCAAGCACCGGTGAGGGTGCGATGGAAGAGAGCCGGAGCCATGCAGCCAGTCCAAAGATACAACCACCACCACCCGCGGGAGGATGCCGGGAGGTACAGTCCAGGGGCCCCAGAACCCTGCGGTCACAGAGTCACCCAAGGGGGGGCACAGGAGGGATCGCAGGTGGCCTAGGAAGGTCAGCAGCACCCCAGGGTTCTGGGTGCTGGCTCAGAGATCAGGACACAGCCACTGTAGAAAGCAGCCATGGAGGCGAACACCGGTTGCAGAGGCTGACAAGGGGGCCCGTGGAGTGGGCCCAGAGCCACAGGCAGGGGCAGCAGAACCCTGGGAAGCAGGCAGCACAGCATCAAGGCCAGGACATCATGGAGGGAGCGGGCAACGACCCATGGCATCAGGGCTGAGGTGGGAGCTCACAGCGGAGCCAGAAACCGGGGCCTGGAAGGCACAGGGGGCCTCACAGACAGCTGCAGGGGGCCACGAAAGGGCCCGGGGCTGGGTGACCCACCAGGTGCATGAAGTGGGGCCACTGAAGCATGCCCTGATGGTATCCCAGTGCTCCCATGNGCCACCAGCTCCGCCCCGGTGGGCTTCGACAAGCCATAGTCAGCAGCAGGGGACCATGGAAGGTGACCGAGCTCAAACATGCCCTGATGGTATCCCAGTGCTCCCATGTGGTGGGCGACCAGGTAGTATGCCTCGAAGGGATCCTGCATGGCGAGTCCCACCTGCACATCATACCGGGACCACACATCAGTCAGCACCGCCAGCTCCACCCTGGTGGGCTCCAACAAGCCATAGTCAGCAGCTGAGGGCCACGGAAGGTGACCGAGCTCCAATAGCCGGTGATAGAATGCCCCATGGGACCGCTGGTACCCATGGGCCCCGTGAACATAGCCAAAGATGGATACGACCAGGGTGGGGGGCCCTCCACCAGACGGGCCGTGTAGGTGACCAGGCTGCACACAGAGAGGGCAGACATGGTCTCTGCCGCCGACCACTCCACATACACACACCTCATCTCTGGGATGCACCCATTGGGAAAGAGACGCAGGCCCAGCGTCTCCGCATGCAGCCGACAATCCCGGGCGCTCGCCTCATAGCCAAAGTAGTACAGTCCGGATCTCAGACTCACATAGGCACCTGTCAGGCTGTCCGGGCAGCTCAGGAGCAATTGCACAGCCAGGGAATGCCACAGGTCACACAGGGCCATGGTCTCGCGGAAGGTCCAGCTATGAGGAGCGCCGGGGGTGGAGGGACCCACGGGCGCTGGGGAAGCCCTGACAGCCATGGTCCAGCACATGCCTGATACTAAATGTAAGGCAAGAGGGGCCCTACAATCCCTGGAGGGACAGGAGGGGAAGCAGGGGAGCACCAAAGCCAAGCTATAAGGCCACAGGCTGGACCATGCGCCAGGCCCCGTGCAGGGACCGCAGGTGTGCGCAATGGGGCACCCACTGCTGCCTCGCTCTGGTCGCCCTGCAGGAGCCGGCCCAGCTGACTGGGGAGGGCAGAGGTGACCCGGGGCCCCCTGGCCAGTAGGCAGGTCACGGAAAGGGGGTGTCTGAAGTTTGGAGTCCCAAACTTCAGTTCTAATCTGAAGTTCTAATCTGAAGTTTGGAGTCCCAAGCAGGAAGTACCCCTGATAGCAAGGGGTAGATTGTAAACACCAAGGTGTCTGGCACCTGGATAAGATTCTGGTCCTCGACAGCCTTTAAGACTAGTGGGCCGGGATAGCTGGAACTATATAAAATAGATGTTTGAGTTGCCTGGTCCACACACATGGGACCCGACCCAGCCCTGCCCCCCCCCAGAGACATCCATCTGCTCCCCAAGTCTAAGTAACTGCTGCAGAATGCCCTGCGAATGGGCCTCAAGGTCTTCAATTTGTGCCTTGAGCAATAGAAGGGACTCTTCTACCTGCTGGTGCTGATAGAGCACATGAGCCTCCAGTTTGTCAAAAGGGGAAGAGTTCAATTTGATAGGAAGGCCAAAATGACCATTAGGGGATCCCCTCATCTCTATGTTAAGCCTAGGATGGACAACAGGCAACTTCGCAACCCGATGATCACAGTTCGATCCATTCGATACAGTTCGATACATTTGATAATGGAGGAGATACTTCTTCCAATTCTCGCACAGCTGAGAATATCTCTTTGGTGTGGGACTAAGATAAGCTAGTTGCGTCACCAAGGGAGAAAGGCTGAGTACTAGCTGTAGAATGTAATGATTCCCGAGACCCTGCGGCCAAGGCATGCCACATTTCGCCTTGCTTTTTAAAGGCCAAGGCACAGGACAGCAAGGAATCAAGAGGGGCCTGCAAAATTGGTTTATTAGGTTGGGACATAATGACAGCACCTCCCTCCTTGATACTCACAACAGCCTGAGGAGGAACACTGGGAGCCGAATTTGTGCAAGTGGCTAAACGGACCGGCCCTTCACCAGGAGATTCCACAAGAGAGTATACGGAGGATTGAAGGGGGGCCGTCCACTTAGAATCGTTTAATGTCAGCACTGTAGAAAAACAATCCTCAAGTTGTAATTGACCCGCCCGTGCCCTAGTGGTCACCCCCTGCTTCTTATTCTTATTCTTTCCCAACTTAGGCATGAGACCAAAGGGAGATTACAAATATAAAGTAAAATATAAATAAAATGAGTAAAATATTAAAATAAAATAATTTCAACCCCAAGGGCAATAATCTAAATCGCAGTCATGCAGACACAAAATCAAAGGTCAAAACACTGCACCGGTCCTGCACCTAAGGTCGCGCGCACAAGGGCGTGTCCTTGCGCATGCAGCCCTTAGGCGCGCTGCCCCGGTGCGTGCCTCCAGGGTCGCCGGCTAGCGCGGGGTTCTTAACTTGTCCCGAGAGCGTGGCTCCTCCCACCGCTCAGCTGGTCCGGCGCACGGGTCAGTCCTCAGTGTCTACAGCGGGCTCCTTCTGGTCAACGGGTCTTGAAACAGGAAAAGGTGGCACAAGTCCCCGGTAAGGAAAGGGCAGGCTCAGCACCGCCGGCTAGAGTGGGGCTCTTAAATTGTCCTGGGAGTGTGGCTCCTCCCACCGCTCAGCTGGTCAGGCGCACGGGTCAGTCCTCAGTGTCTACAGCGGGCTCCTTCTGGTCAATGGGGTTTGAAACAGGAAACAGGTGACATAAGTCCCCGGTAAGGAAAGGACAGACTCCATGCCTCTCTATGTGAATGCAGAGAACCCACAAGAGTACTGGTACATGAAGCGCTTTCATGCAGCCCTGGCCAGGCAGATCAGCTGGGAGGCCATGGTGTGAGGGCACACACCCCAGTCTCCACCACCCTGGGGCCCCCACCAGCACCCTGGGCACGTCCTTTGATGCCCACCCACCCCCAGCCCATGAACAGAACCATGGAGGTGACTGTGGTGCCTGTACATTTATTGTAACCACCACCTACACGTGCCCCCACCACCACCACCACCACCACCCACCTCCCGGTGCCATGTAACCCCTCCCCTCAGGCCACCCTCCCTCTTCCCCCACATCCCCCACATCTCTGGGGCCTCCCCCTCAGCCGCCCTGTGGGTGCCATGGAGCTCTGGGAGCTCCCCTGCTCCACACTGTCCATGTCCCCAACAGTGTCCTGGGAGGCCTCGGTGTCCTGAGGGGAAGGTGGTGGTGGGAAGGAGGGTGGACCCGGGGCCGGAGGGGCCCCCCTCGGTGGCTGCTCCCTCCAGAGGTCTACAGGGACCAGGAGGTGGATGCACGGGCCCAGAGGGCGTGCTGGCAGCTGGGGCAGTGGAGGAGGCGGTGGGGGCAGCGAGGGGCCTGGCATTGGGACAGGCAGGTTGCCCAGCAGGGTGGCTGTCATCACGTACATGCTCATGGTCCCTACGTGCAGGAGCAGCAAGGTGCTGATGTTGTGAGAGCGGTCCATCTTGGCCGAATGCTCCCTCACCATCCTGTCAATGGTCAGTTCCAGCTGCCCAAATGCCTCCACCTGTCTGCTGTGCTCCTGGTGCTCCTGCCTCCATTCCAGTCGCACCTCTGCCTGGAGCCTCCGGTCCCTTGCATCCGCTTGTTGCATGGCCCTTTCCATGGGTGCCTTCATCTGATTGATGGCCGCAATCATCTGCTCACCCTGCTCCGTGGTTGAGCAGATTATGTCCTCCTCCCTCTGCTGCCGTACTCGTACCTGGTGCTCCCTCATTTGTTGCACCGGGGGCACAGGGCCGGCTTGCTGGGACTCGTTGGGTCACCCTATTGGCATACACATTAGGGGTTGGTTAGGTGACCCAGCCACCCACCCCTATCCCATGGCATGCCCGGGGGGTCGTGGACCCCCTCTTGGGTTGGTGGTCAGTGCCCTCCCCTGGTGTTCCCCTGCACCCAGGCCCCCCCTCACCTGCACCGCGTGCCCCGGGTCCCCTGCCCGCCCCCCCGGTGCCCTTCCCCCCCACTTTCCAGTGTGCCTCACCTGGGACCTCTGGCTGCTCCCGGAGCTGTTCTCCACCAGCTTCCTCACCCACCTGTCACAGGTGCCAGGATGTGCTGTGCTTTGTGGGGATATGGGAGGAGTTGGGTGGGGGAGCGCTGAATGTGTCCCATGGTCGGGGGTGCCCAGGGTTGCTGGGGGTGGCCCTATGCCCGGTGTGCCCCCTCCCCCCCTTGGCCCATCCCCCCCAGTCTGTCTCCCCTCCCACCCGCATGCTTACCCTCAATGTTGGTGTCGGAGCCCTCCAAGGCTGGTCCCCCTGTGTTTATGGGGTCCCCCTGTGTCCACTGGCTGAGGGTAACCAGTATGCCAGCCTCTGATTCTCCTGGTCCGGACAGGGGCTGGGGGGTCTCAGGACTGGTGCACGAGGGGGGCCTGCTGGTCCCCAAGGTCCTGGGGTGTTCCTCTGGTCCCCAAGGTCCTGGAGCCGGTGCCTTCTAGGGGAGCGGTGAGGGGAGGAGGTACCTCAGTCCCTTCCCTGTCCTGGACCACGGCACTCCCCACGAGGCACGGGGCGACAATGGATCCCTTCATGTGGAGGATGCGGTCCAGGGTGTCATAGTAGGGGGCAGTCCGGGCTCCATGCCCGGACCGCCAGTTGTTGTCCCTGATGACTTTGTACCCCCTCTTGAGCTCTATCACCTTCAATCTGCACTGGGCCATGGTCCTATGGTGCCCCACCACCTACATGTCCCACACGATCTCCAGGTAGATGTGCTCGTGTTCCTCTGGTTCACGGCTAGCTCCAGTTGGTGCTCCAGGGTCCCCCAGATCCTAATGAAGTCCTGGGTTTCCCTGTGCCCCCATTGCCCCCTCGGTGGTACGGCCATCTCCTGCGTGGACCCTCCTGGTCCCAGTACTCCTCCTCCTCCTGCTCCTCCTCCTCCGCCTGCCTCCTCCAGGGGCTCGGCCTTCCGGGCCTGTTTCCGTGTCTGTGGGACATGAGGGGGGGCGGTTGGTTGCTGGGTTGCCTCATCTCCACAGCCCTCCCCCTGTCCCCCCACATGCCGGCCCACACACACACACCTTGGTGCCCCTGTGTCACTGCCCCCCCTTCAGTTCCCTTACCCATTTCTGAGGTGTCTCATCCCCCGGGCCGGTTTTTGTCTCCGGAGTGGTCTGTCCCGGCTGCTGCTGCTGCTGCTGCTGCTGCTGTCCCTCCACCGCCTCCATGTGCAGCACAACCTCCTCCTCCACCTGCACCTTCTCCTCCTCCTGCCTTTCTCTCTTTCCCTATGCTCTCCTCTCCCCTCCACCTCACTCCATCCCGCCATGTCCCCATGCTGCTCTGTGCCCTTTAAATCTCCCTCCATGGCCTGTGCTGTTGCTCATTGCCTGGCAGTGATGCTGTGTGTTTTGTCCCCAGTTGGGAATCATTTTGCTTGATTCCAGCTGGTGGTTGCCGGTGAGGTGTTACTTTTTGTTGTTTCCCGGTGGGAATTACTTTGATCACACTTTCGGAGATGGTCTGGGCTGGAGCTCCGGAAGGGTGGTTAATTTTGTCCCCTGCTGGGGATTGACTGTGGTGAACATCTGGCGGTCGCTGAACAGACGTTCAGGGCCCTTTGGCCCCACCGCGGGGTTGAGTGTGGTTCACTGTGGCTGACTGTGATCTCGTAACATCTGAAAACACCCTTTGTTGATTGAAGCTAAAGTCAGATATAAAAGGTTAATTAAAAGGAAAAAGACAAAATGCCAACAATCACTCTGGAAATGTCTAGAGGAAGCTGTGGCTAAAAAGTATTCGGTGACATTTTGGAAACTGGTTAATTATGGGCCCTTTGAGGGAAGTTATATACCAGAGCCCAACATCTCTAATATGGCCTGGTAAGAGTATTTCTATGCCATTTTTAACAAACATAAAAGATGACATAGCTATAAGTGTCATAACTCAGACAGTATAAGAGAATTGACATGTTATTCCGAGTGGCTTCAGGTAACAGATTTAGAAGTTAGGTCCCTGCTAAGGAGTATCCCCAACAATAAAGCATCCGTGGAAGATGCTCTTCCCGGGGAACTTTTTAGAAAGTATATTGATTGGTGGACTCCTGTGCTGTGTAATCTGTTTACGTTTATCAATCACACAGGACACATCCCTATGGGTTGGAATTCAAGTATTATAATTCCCATATATAAAAAAGGTGACAAAATGAATCCAGCAAACTATAGACCAGTCAGCCTCATTGATATTCTAGCAATGATTTATGCACGAGTACTATTAAACAGGCTGGAAGACTGGGCTATGATTAATCATATTATGGTGGAAGAGCAGGCCAGATTTAGAGCAGGATGTTCAACTGTAGACCAATGCTTTGTATTGGCTCATCTTATTCAAAAATATGTCCATATTAAACGAACAAAATTATATTCCGTATTTGTGGACCTAAGAGCTGTATTTGATCTAATAGATAGGACTTTGCTCTGGGACAAATTTAGAAAGACAAATATCGACCGTAGATTGTTAAATCTGATCCAGCTGTTACATGATAATACAGCTGTGCAAGTACGACTTACCAACCATGGTCTACTCTCCGACCCTATAACATCTACAAATGGAGTAAAGCAAGGGTGCATATTAGCCCCCTTTCTGTTTGATTTTTTTATCAATGACATAGTTAGTTTTTTAACAACTAAACAAACCCACCCAACTTGCATTGGACAGAGGCGTACGTCAGTACTGCTTTATGCAGACGACATAGTCCTTCTGTCCCTTACAAATGTGGGTACTCGTCGAGTATTAGATGCCCTAAGGGACTATTGTATAACAAACCATTTGGAAGTTAACCACCTCAAAACTAAAGTAATGGTATTTGCCAAACATTTTTCTGTTAGTAAATGGCAAATAGGGCCCCAATGTACAGAACAGGTGAAGACCTATAAATATCTAGGGGTTTTGTTTCACTACCTAGGAGGTTGGACTAAATATATTGAGGCGGTAAATTTGAAACCCAATTCTACCTCCAATGGGATTCTGAAATTCTGGAGATCTGCTGAAGCTAAGCTTATTAAACCAGTAGTTAAATTGGTAAACCAAAAGCTAATTCCCCAAATGACATATGGGGCTCCAATTCGGGGTCATGTTTATGTATCGGGGCTCGAACTAGCTCAAAATATAGTCAGTAAAAGGATATTGGGTGTTCCTCCTTCCACCCCCTCTTATATGGTGAGGGCTGAGCTTGGTATTTTTCCAGCTGAATTTAGGATTAAATTGGCAATATTTCAATATTGGATAAACCTTTTGCATATGGATGATTCTAGACTACCCAAATTGTGTTTGTTAGAGCAAAACACACTTAAGGGGAAAGCCCTATGGGTCTACAAAACAGAATCCTTAATTCAAGCCTATGGACTGTCCATCCCACAGGGGAAGCTGCCTTAAAAAAATCCAAAATTCTGTTGGAAAGTAGACCCAAGGATGTTTTTATTCAAGCCAATCAGTTTCAGTTTATTTATTGTTTGTTTAACCATTGGTTTTAACAAAGCAAGGTAATACAAATATGCAAATAGACACATATATTAGCAAAACAATAACAATAACAGGATTTATGCAAAATCCTGAAGTCAAGCATTTATAACAAACAAACATCCCCCCCTAAAAACAAATATGAAATTTTCCCTAGCTCTTCTGCGGAGCTTAAGTGTGGGAAGCTTTTGACCCCTGGAAACATGCTACCCAAATTAGCAACCTGAGCTCTGAGCAAAACCTTATATCATACAAATATGGTGTTCCACAAGATGCCAATTATCCAAAAGACAACTTGGGTATTAATGATATTTTGGCTCAACCGCCCAGCCCTGCCAGATCAGGTATATATGATATTTATTGTAGAGCCAATACAACAAATACATCACGGGGCAAAGAAGGCAGACATACAAATACACGTTATGGCAGGGATAACCCTGTAAGTCCTACAACAGTCCACCAGCGACCTTTACTACCCCACCCACGCGCTAGACAGACTGGGCTACTCTCAGACGTATAAAGATTTGACAAAATCTGGCAACCACCCTAGAAAGCACCGAGTCTGTTCCATTAAGAAATCTCCTTACCAAAGCCCTGAGTCAGGAGAGTCCTAGATATATCTGTCCAACAGGGTGTGTCTGGGCCCATTCAAGGTGGCACAATGGAGGAAGACATGCTTACAAGAGTCTACTTCCTGTAAGTCACATAGCTGACAAAATCTTTCAGTTCTGGGAATGCCCCTATATCGACCCTCTAGCAGGGCAGGTGGATAAACATTACAACGGAAACAAGTAAAGGCCCTACGTTGGTTGAAATCCTGCCATTGGTAGAGGTAACTATTCCCCAAAACCAAGGGACCATCCAGGGGATAATCAGGAGCAACCCTCTGATTGGACAACAAGGACCTTTCCATTTGTAGCTCCTGATCCATTATCCTCCTCTTAATGAGAGATAAAGCTTCCCTGGGGCCCAGGGACCCCAGGGCTTCTCTCAAGAATCCCAGCAGCTTAACTTCGCCCTCCACCCGACTGCCCCATACACTAAGGAGCCCCTCTCCCACCACCAGAGCCAGAAGAGAATTGTCCTGAGGGGGAAATAAGACTACCTTCACCCAATACCCTATTAATGATTGAAGGGCCTGAGATCTAATAGTTGGGCTTGCCGTTTCTTGCCTCAGAATAACCTGGTGGGTGCCCCTTGGAACCCCCAAGATAGATCGGAGAACCCGATTCTGGATAGACTCTAAGCTGGACAAAAAGGATAGGCCCCAAACTGGGAAGGCATATAGGCATTGGGCAATCGCGTCCGCCCCCCCCCGGGGGTTGGGGCGTGAGGCCCTTTGCCGCGCCCGCCTAAGCAAGGGGGCAGGATGGCAAGGGTTAAGTTTCCCCGCTGTCGGAGGCCTCAGCGGCGCTCTGAGGTGGGAAAAGCCGGCTCAGACTGGAAATGGGGGGATGCAGCCTGTAGTGCTTCAGGCACAGGCTTCACTCCCCATTGGGCAAGTTTAGGCACGTAACCCCGCCTAGGGGCGGGGCCACGGGCAGTGAACGCCGCTCAGGCTGCATTCCAGCCTAGCACAGCGGCGAAGACGGCAGCACAGCTGAGCTGCCCGACAGGATCCAGAAGCGGTAGGGATTCCAGGAGGGAGATTCCAACCGCGGGGATGGGAAAGACAAAAAAGAATGCCGCTGCTGCAGCGAAGAAAAGGAGGGTGGGATCCAGCAACCTGGATACCCAACCCGAAGCACCCCTGGGAGCAGGGGTAGGAGAAAGGGGGGGGGGGTTCCAGGGACCTCGGGGGAGCCTATCCTCCCTCACATGCAACCAGTGGGGACAGGGGGAGCCCCAGGGCAGAGTGGGGAGGGGGAGACCCCCCTCACAGTCAGGATGGCTGGCTGTGAGGCCCTCCTCCAGCAGCTTTTGGGGGTGGAAGGGAATATCCCTGGCACACCCCCTCAACCACCCCTTCCACAGATCCAGGGCCCGCAACGGCCGGGCCCATCAGGGAGAGGAGGGGAGATAGTGGCAGCAGAAGGGGGGTCCCCCTCGCTGCCCTCTCCACGGCGTAGTGGCCGCCCCATTAACCTGCCAGCCCGGTACGCGGGCGAGGCTGCCGAGGGTATGGGTGTGCAAGCCCGCACGGGTCAGCAGCCCCCCCCTTCGGGTGCACCAGCTGGGGTGTCTCCCCCGGTTACTTGGCAGGCCCCTGTGGTGGCTACAGGTGCTCCGGGTGCGGCTCCCCCTGCAGCGGTAGGATCCAGGCCCCAATTAATGTATTCGGAGCAGGGCCCAGACAATCCACGATGGGCCTTGCCCTACCCTGGGATCCCGCAGCCCGCCCAGGCCTCAACCAGTCGGGGCGGTGCTGCGGGGACAGCCCTGGCATGGGGCTGGGCCGGGGAGCCTCTTCCCCCCTTTTTACAGCAGGAGCAACGGGCGGGGAGAGCGGTGCCGCAGGGACAGGGCGACGGCGATCTGAGCCAGCGAATGGACCGCATGGAAAGGGCTCTTCAGGCATTAATAGACCAGCGTGCCAGCACATCGGGAACCCAGCAGGCGATGCAGGCCGGACAGCTTACCCCGAATACAGGTAGTGCCCCCGCCCCCAGCGGAGGGGCGGGCAGTGCCAGTGGAGGGAATCTGTTGCCGCCCCCTATAATGGGCAGCACGGGGGATGTGAGGCCGGCACCAGGGAGTTTACAGGGTCACGGGGCACAGGGGGAAACAATGCAGCTTGTGTGGTGGGGTGGGAATTGGGTCCCAGTAGCATACCCACCACGCCCTTCTACCGTGGGTGAGGGGGCAAGTGGACCAGCCGGGGGGGTGCTCCCCCATGGGGGTGCGCCGAACTCGTCCTCTCTGGCCGGGCAGGCCCTGCAAATATGGGCACCAGCACCCGTCCCGCAGCCACCCCTACTTAGTACAGTGTTCCCTGCCCCGCCAGCAACAGTGGTCACACAGTGCCCCCCGCCAGAAGGCGGGGGTTACTCTTCAGTATCGGACCCAATAGGGGGCCATTTGCTGCCAGCAACAAAGGAGAGGATATGGCGGGGGGAGTACATTGATCTGTTCGCCCTCCTGTTTAGTGATCCGATTTTGGACCCCACTGATCAGGACGACAAGAAAGAGAAGGAGCGCTTCAAGCGCCCCAAGGCGGACCGGAACTGGTCCAATTGGACTGCTGCCTTCTCCATTTACATGGGAGTGCTGATCCAGGCATACCCCACCCGAGCTGCCGACTTGTTAAAGTACGCCGACATCGTACGGTGTGCTTACGAGGCCGGGCCAGCGGGCGCATGGCTTAGGTACGATGAAGCCTTCCGCCACAGAGCAGCGTATACGCCCGCACTAAGATGGGATTTGCATGCACACGACCTCTGGTTGAATTGCATGAGTGGGGCCGGGAATGTGCCCAGGTCAGATAGTGGCCATTTACTGGCAAAAGGGGGGGCATCTTCGGCATCAGAGTCCTTTCGTGACGAAGGCAAGAAAGGAACGGCGTCCCCCGCGGGCATGTGTTGGGAATTTGATCGGTCCGGGCGATGTTCTCGAGCGACCTGTAGGTTCCGTCACACTTGTCCCAACTGTGCCGGGCACCATGCTGCCTCGGCCTGCCCCAAAGGAAAGGGTTCAGGTAAAAGAAAACAGTTCCCCGGAGGGCCGGGTAAGGGAAGCATCAATGGAAGGGGCTCGTCCCCATCCAGCAAGGGCACCAACCCCAGTTAGGGTAGCTGAGCTCGCAAAAGCCCTCCAGTCCTACCCTGACCAAACGGAAGCCGAGTTTATAATAACAGGTTTTCGGGAAGGTTTTTGGATCCCCGCTACTGAAGTTCACAAGCACCGGTTGTGCCCAAATTTGAAATCGGTAGCGGGGATGGAGGACATAGTGCGAGCCAAAATCCAGAAAGAAAGGTCCGAAGGAAGGGTGGCGGGCCCATTCCCTGTTCCCCCATTTCCCGACTTGGTGGTATCCCCTTTAGGCGTCGTGCCAAAGAAGGCCCCAGGTGAATTTCGTTTAATCCACCATTTGTCATACCCCCGGGGGGGTTCGGTCAATGATGCGATCCCCAAGGACCTCTCCTCGGTCAGATATACATCGTTTGACGTGGCAGTAACCCTAGTGAAGTCATTTGGGCCCCATGCACTCCTTGGGAAGTGCGACATCAAGTCTGCTTTTCGCTTGCTCCCTGTGCACCCCGACAGTTTCCCGCTGCTCGGTTTTCACTTCCAGGGAGGTTACTATTACGACAAAGCCATGCCAATGGGGTGCTCAATCTCATGCTCAGTCTTCGAGCGCTTCAGCACCTTACTGGAATGGATAGTAAAACAGCGGTCTGGAAAAAGAGGAATCATAAAATATTTAGATGATTTCTTATTCATTGGCCAGGCCAACACAAGCGAATGCATTGACTTGATGCGTATTTTTCAGGAAGTAGCAGAGAATTTAGGTATACCCTTAGCCCATGAGAAAACAGAAGGACCCGCCACCAGGTTAACTTATCTGGGAATAGAACTGGATACCGAGCAAGCGGTGTCTCGACTGCCCAGTGATAAGTTAGAGTCATTAAGGGAGAAGATTTCAAATTGCCTGGTGGCCAGCAAAGCCACGGTCCGGCACTTGCAATCGGTTGTGGGGAGCCTCAACTTTGCTTGTCGGGTAGTGGCACCGGGTCGGGCCTTTTTGTCCCGCCTCTATGCAAAGTTCGCCGGCAACCCGCCCCCCCCCCATCACATCAGGGTCAACATGGAGATGAAAGAGGATCTCCAGACCTGGGCCACCTTCCTGGAACGTTTTAACGGTACCAGTTTCTGGAGGGAGCAGCTTCTATTAGAAACGGAGCTGCAGGTCCATTCTGATGCGGCTGGCGGGGCGGGATTTGGGTTGATCTTCAGTGACAGATGGGTGGCTGCCCCCTGGCCGAATGAGTGGATAGAACAGGGCATCACCAGGGACCTCACCTTTTTGGAATTCTTTCCAATTGTGGTGGCGGTACATCTATGGCCTAGCCAGCTGGCAAATCAATCAGTTTTGTTCTGGTGTGACAACCAAGCCGTTGTACACATAATCAATACGCAGTCCTCAAGGTCCCCAAGAGTGATGAAGTTAGTAAGGGTTTTCGTGCTCACTTGTCTGGAATTTAATATCCTGTTCCATGCCAGGCACGTGCCGGGTTTAGACAACAGTGTAGCCGACGCCCTTTCTCGCTTCCAGATGGATCGTTTCCGTCTGCTGGCGCCCCGGGCCCGAGCGAACCCAGAGCCGCTGCCACCGTGGGTATGGAACCTTGGGTTGTAGAGCTGCACAACGCTGTTCTGGGATCCCTGGCGCCCCGAACCAGGACAGCGTACAACAGGGCTTTCAGGGAATTTCAGAACTTCCAGAGGGAGCAGGGCTGGCCTCAGGGTTTCCCAATACCAGAACAGCAAATGTTACAATTTGCCATGGCCTTGCGGCGCCAAGGTTCGGCCCCGAGCACGATAGCTGGGAAACTTTCGGCCCTGGCCTTTGCAAGCAATCTTGCAGGCCACCCCCCTCCCGACCGGGGTTTTTTTGCCAGGCGATTGCTTGAGAGCTGGCATCGGGAAGGGGGTAGGACTCAAGATCAGCGGGCCCCAATTACGTTGCAGTTGCTATTGGATATGTGTAAGGGGCTCCCCCATGTTTGTTATGACCGTTATGAAGTTACATTATTTAATGCTGTATTCAAATTAGCATTCTTCGGGGCGTTTCGAGTGAGTGAACTGGTAGCCGACTCAGCCAGGGACACGTCAGGTAGGGGAGTCCAGTACAATGACATCAGGATCGGCCCAACGTCAATGGCATTGAAAATTCGGCGGTCCAAAACGGATCAGAGAGGGAGAGGGCAAGAAGTTAGATTGAACCGCGTAACAACAGACGAATTGTGCCCGGTTAAGGCTACTGAAGGGTACCTGGTAGTTCGTGGGTCGGCTGCTGGCCCCCTCTTTAGACACGCCACTGGACACCTCGTAACCAGATATCAATTCACTGCAGTTATGCGGAAGGCGCTCGTATATCTGGGAATTTCCCCGTCTGCCTACGGCACACACTCTTTCCGGATAGGGGCAGCAAGCTTTGCTGCGGATAATGGTATGCCTGAACAAGGCATTAAGGAATTGGGGCGTTGGAGGTCTGGGGCGTTCCGGACATATGTCCGGTGAGCTCCCACCCCCCACCCCCTCCCACCCCACCCGCAAGAGTCCCTAATTTGTGATCTCATTCCAACAGGTTCTCTTCCAAGGCCGCGGAAGAGGGTGTGGATTGTCGGCCACAGCCTGGTCCGATGGGCGGGCAAGGCCGCCAAGCAGACCGGATGGGGATCGCAACTGGGTCTGGCGACGCGGGCACAAATTGAGTGGAAGGGCCGTAGCGGGATGAGGTGGCACCAGCTTCTGCCGGCAGTCCACGCTGCTGCCACAGAACCTCCGCCTGATGTCATTGTAATTCATCTTGGGGAGAATGACATCCCGCAGCTGAAAGGTGTCCAGTTAATCAAGAGCGTCAAATCCGATTTGTGGGAGGTTATGAAGCTCTTCCCTGGTGTATGCCTCCTCTGGACCAATATGGTGGAGCGGTTAGATTGGGGTCAAGGGGTACACCCCCGCAAAATTGACAGAACTAGGAGGACAGTGAATAGGGACATAGGGAAGTGGCTCACCATGTTGAGAGGAGCGTATGTGGACACAAGGGTGTTGACACACAAGAAGCCGGAGTTGTACAGGCGAGATGGTGTGCACCTGTCCCCCCAAGGGAATGATCTATACCTTAGTGCCCTAAAGTCGGCTTTAGTTCGCTCACTAGAAAGAATTGAGGGTTAGGTGGGGGCGGGTCCGTCCGGATAAACCCGGCGAACCCTTAGTGGCAGGGGTCCAGTACTGTGAGTTAGAGTAGTTAGAAGGGGCATAATTTAGGAGTCATCTCTGTAAGAGATGGGGAGGCCCACCTGCCGGAAAGCAGGGGAAGGCAAGCGGCTGGGCAGCCTCCCTGGGAGGAGTGTCGTGCGACGACGGCAGGGGCAAGTATGGCCCCCCGTCGGCAGGCATCATTCTCCTTACTCACAATGAGATGGGATCCCCTCATGGCCTGTGGTGCCGCTTGGAGGGGAGATGCGTGAGCATCATTTGGGGGGCATTCGAGGGTACATCGAAGCCACCCCTGGTTCAGGTTTTGAGTACGTTTCCGTTAAGGTTAATGTTAAGTACTGGACCCGCATCGCTCTAGGCGATTTACCCCCACCTTAATTGGTATGTTAATTCGAAATAAAGAGTGAGGCCATTTATAACCCAATACAGTTGTCCTGTCTCCTTCGGTGCGTCGGCAATGATCTTGGCCCTAAAAATCCGCAGAGCTGGCAGTGCCAATCTCCCCCCCTGGGTATGATAAAACCCAAGAATAGCAATCGAGGAGCTCCTTGATTGTAGCACCACTGCCTTAAAGTGAAGTCTCCAGCTCAAGGAGGAGGAGATGATCACACCCAGATACTTAAACTCACTTACTTGGTCAATGAAATTATTCCCAATAGCCCTGCGGTGAATCTTCCTAGTCCCATGACTCCCCATTACCATGACCTTAGTTTTTGAGAAGTTTATCTTCAGGCCTTCCTTATCGCAGTATTCCCCAAACCTCTGCAGCATCCTTCTTAGTCCCACCAAGGTCTGAGAAATCAGAACTGTGTCATCTGCATACAAGAGGGCCGGCAGTCTCCTTGAACCTATCCTAGGGGCATGAGTGTCATGGTTCTTCAAAAAGGAGATTACGTCATTTAAGAAAAAATTGAACAATGCCGGGGCCAACAGACATCCCTGTCTAACACCCTTACAGACTCCTCTCGAGAGCGGCTGAGCGGGCGCCAAACGAATTCGAATTTGATTACTGGAATGTATCTTGATTAATAAAGAAAAGCAGCCGCCGGTCAATCGAGGTGGCACTCAATTTGTCCCACAGCCTTTCCCTATTGATGGAATCAAAGGCCATGGAAAGGTCTATGAAACACAGAAAAACTTCCCCTGCTGGGCAATATATTGGTTAGAAAGAAGGGAAAGGATAAGAACCTGATCCAGGGTGGATTTCCCGCTCTGGAACCCTACCTGCTCAGGTTCTATGGCACAAGTCAAAGCGTCTCAGATAACTCCGAGATATGCAGAAATAAAAAACTTGTTTGCTCTTGAGGATAATTTAACTTTGATAGAAAATCCAACAACTAGGGCAGCCTTCACACGACTGAGAATGTGACTGTTTCCTTCTACGGTCATTGAGGGTAGATATACAGGAATTCAATATCATTTGAGGATCTGCAGCTGTAGCTTGAATAAGGTAGAAGATCTTGACCACTACTTCTTTGATTGTCCATATAATGGGAAAGTGAGGACGGAAATTATTACCCCGCTATTGAAAGGAAAGGATTATTGGGGCGTAAATTGGAAGTTGTCCTATTTGTTAGGGAATTCCAATGGGACAATAACGAGAGCTGTGGCAAAATTTGCCTGGTTATCTGAAATTGGTAGAAAAAAAATGATAAATGTAAATGGTGGTAAGGAAAAGGGGAATAAATGAGATGGGGTTAATATGGATATCATTATTAATCTTGGATAGTGAGGACTTTACGCCCTCTTGCCCATTTGGACATGGGTGAAAGACAATATCTGAACCCCAGGCTGGAATTGGAGGGCTGGCTACTGAACTTATTCCAAACTGAGGAAATTTTCAAATAGTGTGTTAATTTGTTGTGTGGTTGCTAATTTGTGTAATATGGTACATATATAAGCCCTTATAAGGTGCAGGGGTCAAATTTTGCCACCATACACCCCAGGAAGGGCAAGGCAAATGAAGCAATTTATTATAAAATGATCAGGGTATATGTAATGTGTTTGGAACTAAATCTGAGAGTTGTAATATTGAGACTAATTATAATTAGGTACTTTAAATAATATATGTTTTAGGGAAGGAAAGGAGGAGGTATTTAGTGAGTCAATTTGGCTTTATTACTTTAATACGTATTGTACTGTTATTTTTATTATCTGGTATTTTATACTTTGTTTTATTGGCTGGTGTTTCAATATTATTTATTGTTGTATATGTGTTTTGTCATGGCTTTGGCCAGTACAATAAAGAAATACTACTACCTCTATCTATATATATATGTACCTAGGGAATAAGGATTGAGTGGTAGGGTAGGGAATAAGGAATATATATATATGTGAGGATTTCTATTGCAAGCACCAGCAGCTTCTGCAAATGCACCTTGACAAGCAAGAGAGCTAACACAGAGTGAAGCAGCCCAGCCTTACAATATAAAGGGTTGCATTGCCCTCCCCCAGAGCCCTCCTGATTGGTTCTGGGAGACAGAGACATTGAGGAATGTCATTCAACTGCTGGGATCTGCTTGCACTGCTCATTGGCCAGAGATGCGTCCATCAGGTCTTTCCCCTCCCAGTTCAAGAGTTCAACACTGTTTTTGGTTCCATGATGTCTGCTCCCTCCTCCCCTCTCCACATTCCCCCCCCCCAAAAAAAAACCACCTGCCAGGCAATAATGGAATCAATAATGACTTTCATTATTGTTATTGATTTTGGTGGGTTTTTTTGTTTTCATTATTGAAATAACAAAAACAAAAATAACAATTTTCATTTTTGTTATCAATATAACAAAAATGACATCCACACCCCTAAGTCTCAGATTTCATTACCTATTTCTTTGTCAGTGGACTTATATGACCATTTTTGTACTGCATCCTAAGGAAAACAAATTGACAATTCTTCTTAAAATTTGAGGAAATGCGAAAAGACTCTGCCTTCATAGGTGAATTCTGCCTTCATAGGTGAAAACAGAAGTGACAGCTCCTGCCACCATCATGGATTTACCCAGGCAGTGGTGGGAGACATCATTCCTGCAGGCATCCGGCCCAGCTGCCAAACAAACATGACAGCAGCTGAACCAGCGAGTGGGGAGGGAGCAGCATGGATGTGCAGCCACGTAGCCCAGCCTCCATGCTGTGCGAAGCAGCCTACCTGCCTGGCAGATATGGCAGGGTGGCCAATGACGAATGCCATGGTCCCCCCGCCACTCTGGAACACAGTAAGTAAAGTGGACTTACAGACAAGTCACAGCCTGCGCTAAGTGTCAACACCGCCTGGGAAATGGCCTGGGCTAACATCTGTCAGCACTTTCAGAAGTGTCGGTGGCACACGGTTCCACCTGGGTCAAAGCGTGGAAATGTGGGCTATATCATCACGTCTGAAAACACCCTATGTCAATTTCCACATACATAAAAAATTCACTTAACAAGCCAAGGAAGTTTGCTAAAAGAGTTTCAAGTGCAACAAGGTGGATAACATGAAGGACATCATTCAAATATAAGATAGTTTTCTCACACTTCTGCAATTGTCTTTTTTATTATTGTTACTTAATTCTTACACTACAGCAGGATACAGAGGACTTAACCAGGTCAGAGCCCTATTGTCCTAATCATCATATAAATCTATATTAAATAACAGTTCCTGCTCCAAAGATTGCAGCTGTGTGTCTTGGACAATTAGCTGTGAAAGAGACTACAGAACTGTAAATGCTGTGTTGCTTCCTAAGCTTTCAGGCAAAGGTGTGTGATTAATTATTAATTAATTCATTATTATTATTATAAGCTTTTATATAGCACCAGCAATGTACCTGGCGCTTTACAAAGAATAAGATAGACACGGTCCTTGCCCGAGAGCTTATGCAGATGACAGAACAGTGAAGAATTCTGCCTCTTTCAGGCTAGTAAGCATTTATGTATTTTTGATAAGAGATAGTGTGAGCATTCAAGTTTTCAGGTCTACAACAACATTTGGGAATTTGTTTTTCCATTTGTTCTAAATGGAGATATCAGCTCTGAGTGGGTCTGATTATCTTTGCATTACCTGGTTACCATCTTTTGACACACAAGGGCCCTTCATAAACATAGAATGTTAAAAAAAAACCTTTATTCTAGGCACAGTAATTGTACAAAAGGAAACAATTACATTCCAAGTCCCTTGGAACTTACGAATGCATCTTGAAAAATGAATGAATGCATCATTTATTGTAGCAGCTGATTTTTTTTATATTTTGTAATTAGGATTTACTGTTCTGATTATGGTCAAGTATTGGTCATGTCTCCTTCTGAACATCTCTCCTAGAACATCCAGCTGAGGAGTTTGATTTATCAATTCATTGGTTGATTCATCAACCAATGATACCAATGACTTGAGTTCCCAATATTTCCCAGGAGGAAGCACCACATCATCAGGAACCTTTGGGAAACCTCTTGGGAGAATATATATATGCTGGGCTAAATTATTTCTAGTGCAGTTCTGATCAGTTTAGAAAGGAAAGAAGGTACATCGGGAGAGATTCTATGTAACACTGGTGGCTATACGTGGTGCAACTGAAGAACAGTCCTCAACGCTGCCCTTGCCAATAGAGAATTGGCTTAGCATTGCAAAGTTCTGCCATGGCTAGTTAAGGACAGCCTACTGAAAGCTGATTTAGGACAAGGTGCTTATCTCTGTCTGAGATAAGTAGATTAACCAGTAGTGAATTCCTCTGTGCTAGGAATATTCTCTGCTTGCAAATCTTAATGACATAAATAGGTAATAATAACCCAGCTAAAGAATCTTGCCCTGAGTTTTTACAGACTTCATAATCACTTTTGGATATTAAAAATCTCTTTATACTGTTTGTCCTCAATAAGTTGTCACTCTTCAAGAGTGCTGTCAATTACAAAGCATTCACAATGGGTGTTAACCACCATCATCCTGCCCAGGGTGGGAAGGGCTACCCCTGGCAGCGGCCATGTTAGCTCTGGCCATGGAAACACACATCACTGCGGCTGGACCCAGCTGGAGAGGAGGGCAGGGAGTGACGTGTGGCTGCCCAGCCACACCCTCGTGCTGCTGCCATTGCCCCACCCCACCATGACGGGCACCCATGGCAATCCCCCACGTTAGACAAGGACGGGGCCAGGAACAGATGTTCCCACCCGATTCTGCCTGCACTGGCCCAGCTGGCAGCTGCTGGGACTGGACTGTGGGCCCACTTTATTCTGGGACCACATTATTGGCCCGACTGCTATCCCTGACATGGTTTGAACCAAGCCCACATCTGGCGGGCCCGGAACAAACAGTGCTGTGATTCCAGCCCAGCTGGGTCAAAGCGGGATGAACCAGGCCTGCATTTTGTCTGTTAACACCCAATGAATTGTACATATGGATCTTGAGCATTATTGTACAAAACACTTATAGCAAAACCTCAAGATTACCTGGCTTAAAATTTTAATTGCATGTTCAAATGAAGGTTCACAAAACTTGAAAAAAAAAAAAAAGTCACAAAGTGGTTTGTGACTGTGTACAAATTTTGAAAAATTACGTCCCAACAAGTATCACAGGAAACCCAGGCAAAAATGAATGTGAACCTACAGTCTTGGCATTCAGAGTGATAATTATGGGAGGACCAATCTGTGTTGCTAAAAATCAGTGAAAATGTGCACTGATTTTTGAATAGTTAAATTCTGAACTTTTCCCAGTTCAGTTCTAAGCCCATAAATGACAACACTTATGAGCTTAGAACTGAACTGGGAAAAATTCAGAATCTCAACACAAAATACATCTAGCTTGCATGTATGGCCTTAACCGGTCATTGATTTGACCAAAAAAAGTGTAATCCATGTGTCCTTCCTTGTAGCGAATCAGATGTTGCATATTTATTGTAGCCCCTTTAAAGATATTAACCAAAACAAAAAAATTAAACAGTTTAAAAAATACCTTAAATGCACAAGTTTTCCTCAAATAAAAAAATATGGAAAATTACAATTCAAAAAACCTTCAACTCCATACATTGCAAAAAAACATAAACGCCAAAAAACATTGAAATTATTTCAAAATTTGACCAATATTTAATATTTTACCATCATCAACATACATATAATATATGTACTTAATTCCTTACCATATATACTTATATTCATTTTCATCATTAACTAAACTTTCACATTTTCTCATTATTAAACATTAATTTCTTATCATAATTTAACAACATACAATTTTTTCAAAGTGCATTAAGTCTGTTTGCACACAACTGCATTGTGTAGAACAAATTGTATAATGTTATGTACACTCACATTAACACTTTATTGTATTAATTGTATTAAATGTGTATACATGTAAAGCACAGACGAATGGCAGCTCCGGTTCTGCCTCTGCCAGCCCACTTCATCCCCAGGCTGGCCAGTCCATTTAAAAGCACTCACACCATATGTGGAAGTGGAGCAGCCCCGTAGACAATGGTCTGGAACATCCTGGAATGCCACTGGTGGAGTAGGCCAGCCAAACCCAGGGCACCAGCCCAGCGGGGAGGAGATGCTCTCTGTCTGCTGGGCAAACCTACACTGTAGCTCTGCACCCAGCTGGCCCTTGCTGCTGACAGCACCATAGAGTTCTAGGTGCCAATTCAGAGCATTGGGCAACCACCCACAACTCTATGGTGCAGGGGAGGGCACCGCACAAGGAAACTGCCAGATCCATCTCAAGTGGACATAGGTGGAGCTGGAAGTAGGTGGACGTGAGGGTGCATCTGTTCATTTGCACCCAGTGTCATGATGTCATGACAGGTAGAACAGGGACATGTTGAAAAGGCAGCAGGGCAAAGAGCTGCCACCCTCCCTTTCTGACATAACCTTGTCGATGTGAACTGGCCATTGGGTAAAAACAGGATGTGACGGTGGCCCGGGACCCACTAGCATGTATCTTTACTACATTCATTCATTCATTTTATTTATGGAATTAGCTTTCGCCATAGCCATTAACATAGGTAAAAATAGATATATACATAAACATATTCATAAGATAAGTTCAATCGCCAAATATATTAAATTGACCATAAAATACTCCAAACATATTAAATCATCAAATTCGGCCCCAAGTACATCCAGTAGGAAAGGACCAAAAGATAATAAATTATAATTAAAATACATTTAATAAAACCCAGACGTTACATATTACCTCCTCAATTTCCATATTGGCAATGATAGACTATTTAACCAAGTATAAGCTAAAAACGAAAACCAGCATCAGTTGTTGATTTGTTAGTTACAGAAATCAAAATTAGATCTTTCCTCAGTCATTAACCATCACCTTGCCTCAGATCTGCCAGTCTTGCATGAGCCAAATCCCTTTTCTTAGTAGTCAGCCAGACGAAAGTAGCAATAGCAATCATGGCTCCTACATCATCCAGTGCCATCAAGTATTGGAAACAACGATCAGAGGCAAAGGTCAACCCATTAGCCAACAGGGGGAGCAGCCAAACTTGGCGCAAGTTGGCCTAATATGGGCAACGGAGCAAAAAATGCTCCGTCGTCTCCACGTCTCCCAGGCTGCACAAGCAGAGTCACAGTTCAAAGGGTATGCGGGTCTGTCTCCCCTCCGTTACTGCTGCCTGGACAAAATGAAAACGTACCAGTATATAGCACCGCCTAAGCCTAGGGTCCCTGATCTTATCCAAATATGTTTCGAACAAGCTAGTATGCATAATCTGAGCCAGCAACTTTCCAGGTTCCCAATACATCCAAATCTCCTTGCTGGGCAATATCCCTAGCTCTAAGGTGGATCTCCTGCCAAACCTGAACCAAGGGTTTTCCACAGAAATATTCAAAAGAAAACCCAAGGTTCTTGAGTAGCCCCCCAAGATATAATAATAATAATAATAATAATAATAATAATAAGTAATTAATTCATAAATTAATTAATAAAGTGTATTGCATAGCCTTAGCTGTTGCAAACAAAAACATAAAATCACAAACAAATATTCAAATCATTAAATGAAACCCCATATAAAATTCAATTAAATGAATAACACAAATACAAACCCTCAACAGAGTATAACAAGTCAATGCTACCTATTACATAAACCAATAACACACTGATCAATTAACATCCACTGCCCTGAAACTTCTTATAGCTTCGAGTCAAAGGAGAGCGATACCCTTAAAATTCATCTATAATTAAGATGTACAATCCTTAAATCTCCATATGCCCCTTCGAACCCAATCAGGCAGATTCTTCCAAAGTTGTCATGACCCATCTGGTGCTGGAATCACAATCCCGCTCCGGGCCAGGTTCTCCAGGAACCTTTGTCTTAGAACTATCGCCTGGAAAGCAAACTCTGCAACCCGCCTGGTTAGATAAGCATCCACTGGGGACAACAATTTCCGTAGTATTTTAAATTCATGTACCTCCCGGAGAGCCGGCAAGTATCTAACTCTTAGTTCCTCAAAAAAAGGGGCAGGTTAATAGAATATGAGGCACCGTGTCTGGGGTTCCCTTTTCACAAAGGACACACAATCTCTGTTCTTGGGGGAATCCCTTATATCTACCTTCCAGAAATGATGAAGGGAAGGAGTTACAACGGAGCCTAGTGAAAGCAACTCTCATGGAGGCCTCCACCCAGCTAAATAAATAACTTGAGCCAGACTGAAGTGGGTTATAAGGAATAAATTCTGGGGCCACTCTCTGGGCATCCAGGAGAGCCCTTTCTGACTGAAGTGCTTGATCTCTCAGCCTCCTCTGGGACATCTTTTTAAATAAATCCACTCCAGTCCTTTTGAGCACCTCACTGGAAAAATCCATTGTATGGATTTCCAGACTGGCCACAGTGAGCCAGGTGTCCAATAAACCTGCCTTGCGAGCCATACACAATAAGGAACACTCCCCCTCCAGTAATGACATAATTTTTACCCCAAAATTGGAAACTAGCTGGAGTAGCACTATTTGCACCGGTAAAGTACCCGTTTCCGCCCTCAACAAAACCTGGGGGTGTCCCCCGGGAGGCCCAACAGAGAGGCCAAAAAACTGTTCTGACTACTCTCCAGGTCCTCCAAGAAATCAAGAGCCCAGAAAGGTGCCATGTACAAGACTTGGTTTAGCACTTTAACCTTAAATAAGCGGAGCGCTGGTTCAACCAAATTACCCACCCCACCCCCGGACAAAGAAAAATTTCAATAGTGCAGCAGTCAATTTCTTAGCCTGCATTCTGGCCAGTTCATAATGAGGCTTCCAAGATGGGGTAGATGAAAAGGTAACCCCCAAATATTTAAAGAAGCACACTTGCTCAATAGGTTCCCCTCTTATATTCCAGGAGTATATATCCTGCCTTCTCCATGCGCCTACAATCAAATTTTTTGTTTTTAAACAATTTATGTTTAACATTTCTTGTTGGCAATATTCCCCAAAGAGACAAAGCTGTCTCCTGAGGCCCACTCTTGTTTGCGATATCAACACGGTATTGTCCGCATACAAGAGGACAGGTAACCGCCTTCTCCCCACCAAGAGGGCATGGGTATCTGCTGTTTTCATATGGTGTATGACATTATTCAAATATAAACTTAATAAGGCCGGGGCCAGCAAACAGCCCTGCCTGACCCCACGTTTAACTGGGATAGCCTTAGAAAGTATCCCTGGGCGGCCACATCTCACTTGGAGTGAATTCCCCGAATGCAGTTTCACCATCAGGTAAAGCAGTCTAGGGTCTATAGATGAGGCCCAAAACTTAACCCACAAGCGCTCTCTGTTAACCGAGTCAAAGGCCTTTTCGAGGTCCACAAAACAGAAGTATAATTTCCCCTGGGCAACTACGTATTTCTTAATCAAAGGTGCAATTATTATTATTATTTATTATTATTATTAAACATTTATAAAGCGCCAGCAACAACCTGGCGCTGTACAGAACATATAATCAGCTGCGGTCCCTACCTGTGGCTTACAATCTAAAAGACAAGGAGGGGGAGACAAGGAGAGGGGACAGTGGGAGAGACATGGGAGAAGACAAACAAACATTCAGGCGGATGCGAAGTCTCAGGCGCGTGTACTTGGCTTGGTTACAAGGTGGTCGGTAGCAGCAGTCAGCAGAGGAGGGCCGACAGTAAGAGCAAGGGGAAAGACTAGAGGGCATTGGGAAAGGCAGCATGGAAAAGGTGGGTCTTGAGGAGGGATTTGAAGGAGCGGAGGGAGGAGGCGAGGCGGACGTCGGCAGGGAGGGAGTTCCAGGCATGCGGGGCAGCGAGGGAGAAGGGACGAAGGCGGTTGGGCGAGCAGGAGAAGCGAGGGAGAGCGAGGGAGGGGACAGCGGAAGAGCGGAGAGCGCGCGCAGGAGCGCGTAGGGCGATTAGGTCCGAGAGGTAAGGGGGAGCTTGGTCATGGAGCGATTTGAACGTGAAAACCAGGAGTTTGAACAGGATACGTTCCGGAAGGGGGAGCCAGTGAAGGGAGAGGAGGAGAGGCGTCACATGGTCGAAGCGACGGGCAGAGTGAATGACCTTGGCGGCAGAGTTTTGGATCGCCACAAGGGGGGACAGGTGGGAGCGAGGGAGGCCAGCAAGGAGGAGGTTGCAGTAGTCGAGGCGAGAGATAACCATGGCATGAACAAGGATTTTGGCCGAGGAGACAGATAGAAAGGGGCGAATGCGGGCAATGTTGAGGAGAGCGAATCGGCAGGATTTGGCCACAGAGTCAATGTAAGGTTTAAAGGAGAGGTGCGTGTCAAAAATGAAGCCCAAGCTGCGGGCACGGAGAACAGGACGGATGGTGACCCCATCAATGCAGACGGTCAGGTCAGAGGGAGAGGAGGGGGAGGGAGGAAAAATGAGGAGTTCAGTCTTGGCCATGTTCAGTTTGAGTTGGCGTCGGGACATCCAGGCGGAGATATCAGAGAGGCAGTCGACGAGGCGTGAGCGGACAGAGGAGGAGAGAGAGGGGGTAGAGAGATAGAGTTGGGTGTCATCAGCATAGAGATGGTATTGGAACCCGTGGGAGGCAATAATTTCACCAAGGGACCGGGTGTAGATAGAGAAGAGGAGAGGGCCAAGGACAGAACCTTGGGGAACCCCAACCGAGAGGGGAAGGGAGGGGGAGGTCGACTCGGGGAGGGAGACATTAAAGGAGCGGTCAGAGAGGTAGGAGGAGAACCAGTCAAAGACAGAGCCACGGAATTATCAGGATATGGTCTGTAGTAGCCCTTCCCTCGCAAAATCTGGCTTGTTCTGGCTCGATTGCACCCCGCTCCTGCATCCAGGACTACAATCTGCCCAGCAAGAGTTTGTAGTACAGCTTCCCAATAATGCTGAGAAGGCTAATCGGCTGATAGTTGCTCGGGGACGACGCGTCCCCCTTCTTGTAAATTGGGATCAGGATGCTCCTGAGCCAGGAATTAGGCACCTCCCCTGTATCATTTATGGTCAAAAAAAGGGGGACCAACAAATTGTCCCACCAATCTGGGAAGGCTTTTATTATCTCGGCCGGAACTTTATTGGGGTCCGGGGCCTTGCCCAGCTTCAGAGATGAGATCAGGACTCTAACTTCCTCCACTGAGACCGGTGGCCATTTCTCAAACCTATTACATGGGCTGAGCTGCACAGACTTAAAAACTGTAGACACATGTGAAACATGTGAAAACAGCTTGCTAAAAAATTGTTCCCATTCGTAGCTGGTGATAGGATGCGCACTGGCTGAGCTGCCCTTCCACTGTATAGAGCAAATCAATTTCCAAAATTTGTTGTTATTTTTTTCGACAGCGGCATGATGTAAATCTAGCCATAGTGCCCTTTGGAAAGCCAGTTTTTTCCTAACTAAGAGGTTCCTATAGGATTTACATTGGGCCTGGAGTTGGATCCGGTACTTAGCCAGGGAGTCATTTCTCAGATTCATCGTTAAATGCCTGATGAGGCTCCTGGCAGCCCTACACTCTCCATCGAACCAGGACACCAATTTTTCTGGCCTGTTCCACCTACCCCTTGAAATGGCCATGGTGGTTATCTGGGGTTCCAGCAAATTCATTCATCTATTATACCAGCCCAAGCCTTCCCCAGGCTGGGCCGACCCCTCCTCACAAAGTGACATCACCTCTGGGGCTTTAATAAACTTCTTGAAGGCCTCAATAAGGTCCGTAGAGTGCTTAAGTTTAGGTATTAACTCCCGTTCTTTTGTATGGGGAGTGGGCAAGAGTTGATAAGCAAAATCCCCTTCATCCCTCACTGAGGGAAGATGACACGTATCCGGTCTCAAAAGAACCTGCAGACTTATAACACACTTAAAGACTGGGCGGGCGAATAGGAACCCAAGATATAATAGTCAGGGATATGCTCATGATCCTGAATGCAAAGGTTCTTCCCTGAAACAAAGAAAAGGAAGGTCAGATTCTTGACAGGCTAATAACCTCAACCAATAATGAATAAAAGATAGCTTTGCCAACACGTCCAATGCGGGCATACCTGTCTCCAATCTACGAACAGCACCTGGGATACTGCTACCAACTCTAAGAAGTTTACGCAGGAAAGCATTCTGGACCTTTTCCAACACTCCAATATTAGGGAAGGGAATAAGTTCAAGCCCAAACAGAGCCATTGCTGGAAACTTAGAGGCATATACCCGCAAAAAAGCAGATATAGTGACTCCCCGTGAAATATTAATTGCTCTGTTAAGGGGCTGGGCAGCTTGCTGTGCTTTAAGTGCTCTATTGGCAAGATGGATGTTCCAGGAGCACCTGCTAGAGAATATGATCCCTAAATAATTGAAGGAGGGTGTTATCCCAAGATCCTCTGCCACCATCTTCCATTTGGTGGGGAGCTTCCTTTTACCCACAACCAATACTTTAGATTTACCTGGATTAAGCTCTAAACCATTAATCATGCAGTATGAATTGAAGTTATCAATGGCCCTTCTAAGGCCCACTTCTGACTGTGATATAAGCAGCACATCATCTGCAAACTGCAGCAGACACATCTGAACCTTTCCTACTCTAGGTGCATGAATTTCAGCTGTTTTAATACCAGGGACCATATCAACCATGTACAAACTAAATAACAACGGGGCCAGGACACAACCCTGGTGAACAATTGGGTTCGATACAAATTGGGTTGGTCTGCAACCGACCAGAGTCATACTTTACCCTGGCCTCGTTGTTCACATATAGTTGCATAATAGGACCCAAAAGCCTATCGTTGATGCCAAGCATCTTCAACTTGGCTGTCAGGGGGCGGCGGCAAGTGCCGCGGCGAGCCCTGCAGCTCTCCGCTCCGGGGACAGCCCAGCCCGGCCCCCAACAACCCCAGGAACGAAGGGACTTGCCAGAGATCCGCGCCGAGTTGAGACTGCCCCCGCAGGGGCCTCTGGCTCCGGTGAAGGACTCTCGGAGGGTGGCCACGCCCCCGGAAGTAACGGATAGCGCAGGGATTCCCCCGCCGGCTCTGACAGCAGAGGCACGCAGTGTGGCCACGCCTCTAGGAGGAACAAGGAGCGTAGGCACGCCCCCGCCCCTGCGGCGCCGCTCCGAGCGGCTGCGAGCACGCACGGGGGTGGGGCTGCGAGATTAAAAGCCAGCGCCGCCCGAGGAGCGGCGCTGGTGATTAGTGGAAACCGGCCCTGTGCGAGTTGGAGTTTGGAAGACAGTTGCACAAGCGAGTGCAAGTGACTGTGAGAGCCCCGAGCGTGTGAATCCCCTGACCTGATCTTTACCCCTTGAACCGCTAAAGTACGTGTGGGCAAGAGCAAGAGAGTGTTGGGTGAGTGTGTGCGTGTCCCCCTTCCTTCCCCGCCTCGGGGTTCCCCGTCCTCGGAGGTGAGTGCCCTGTGTACCCCCAATCCCTGGACCCTAGTGCACCCCCCTCTGGTGACCCCACAACTTATCCTTTCCCGTGTTGTGCGAGTGTGGGACGGAGCGTGGGGGGCAGCCTTGGTTCCTCGGTCAGTGGCGCCCAATGATGATAGGGGCCTGTTCTCTTTAATTAGAGGTAAAGGCCCACTTACTATCCTGACGGGCATCGTACCACCGCTAGTTCCCTGCTCTGACCGAGCCCCCCAAGGCAGGGTGCGTGTGTGTGTGTCCCCGTCCGTGACAAAATCACCAGCATCCCCTGGCCCAGGTACGGGCCTTAGATCCCCATGGATATCGCTAAGGAAATCTCCCAGTTGGTGCACGCAGTACAATCCTTGGCGATGGACATGAAGGATGTCCAAGCAAAACAGGGTGACATGGCCACCGCCGTCGCTCAGCTACAGGGGGCGGGGGCTCAAGCCAATCCAGCTCCAGTGGTAGGGGTGGTGGCCCCTCCCCCTCCTCCTGTGGCTGCGGCATTCCCATTGGGACCTCGTGAACCCAGGGGCCCAAATGTGGATAAGTTCCTTGGCAATAGGCAAGCCTTTCAGGGGTTCCTTGCCCTGTGTCGGCTTACCTTTAGGGTACAGCCAGCTACCTATACCACCGATGAGCAAAAGGTGGCGTTTATTATTGGTAACCTGGGGGGCACCGCCTTGGAGTGGGCCACCACCCTCCTCAAGGGGGACAGCCCCCTTCTGTCCAATTATGCGGAGTTCGTGAAGGAATTCACATTCCTGTTCGACCACCCCCATCGAACACGGGATGCGGAGGCCCTAATCATGACATTGCGACAGGCCAAGGGGGGGCTCCTAGAATATCTCACCCAGTTTCAACAACTAGCTTTGGAGTTACAGTGGCCAAACAACGTCTTAAAGGTGATGTTTAAGAGGGGACTGGGGGACGAAATAAAAGACCAGTTAGCCCTGGTGGCGTCCCCAGAGACCTGGGAGGGCCTAGCGAACCTCGCCCTTCAGATAGAAGAGCGCTTGACTGAGCGGAAACGAGAGAAACGGCAAGACTCACGGCCAGGTTGGGTACGACCCCTCCCCTTGTTAGGGCCCCCTAAATTAACAGAGCCGGAGCCCATGCAGCTCGGGGCCTCCCGAGGGCCATTGTCAAAGGAGGAGCGAGAGCGCCGCCGAGTTTCCCGGTCCTGCTTTTATTGTGGGGAACCTTCCCACTTTATTGGAGAATGCCCGGCGTTGCCTCCTCATCGCCGGGAAGCGGGAAACGGCCGGGGCCGGGGTGGACAGGGGTCGCCTCGGTCATAGCTAGATGTAAAGCCCCAGTTATTGCGAATAATCAGAATCCCCACCTCCGAGTACCCCTAACCCTAACCCTCTCCTCACGGGTATCCCTGGTTATCTGGGCCCTTATAGATTCTGGGGCTTCAGGGAATTTTATTAACCACCACCTTGTCACTCGGTGGTCGATTCCAACCCAAGTAAAGCTCCCCCCAGAGGCCGTGCACTCCATCGACGGCTCCCCCTTAGTGTCCGGACCTATAACACGATGCACGCCAGCTCTGGGGTGTGCTATCGGTAATCACTATGAGCAACTCTCCTTTGATGTTGTGTGTACTCCGCTCTTCCAAATAGTACTGGGGGCACCGTGGTTACGAACGCATGACCCTTGCATTATCTGGTCCACCAAGCAACTCCGATTTACCGCCGATCGATGCGTCACCGCCTGCCTACGCTCAGCACCTCTGACAGTGGCCGGCACCTTAACGACACCCGGTGCCGACACCCCGGACGAGGTTCTGCCACCCATGTACCGAGACTATGCCGATGTCTTTAGTAAGGTCCAAGCAACGGAGCTCCCCCCCCACCGCCCCTATGATTGCCCTATCGACTTACTTCCAGGAACAGAGCCACCATTTGGCCGAATCTACGCGCTGGCGGCACCAGAACTCCGTACGCTGCGAACATATCTGGATGAGAACCTCCGTCAGGGGTTCATTCGGCATTCCAACTCCCCCGCGGGGGCCCCCATCTTCTTCGTGGCCAAAAAGGATGGGGGGTTGCGTCCATGTGTTGATTATAGAGGACTGAATAAAATTACCGTCAAGAACCGGTACCCGCTTCCGCTTATCCCTGAACTCCTCAACCGCCTCCAAGGAGCCCGTTTGTTCACGAAGCTAGACCTCCGGGGGACCTACAACCTCTTGCGGGTGCGACCGGGGGACGAATGGAAAACGGCCTTTCGCACCCGGTACGGGCTGTTCGAATATTGTGTGATGCCTTTTGGCCTCGCGAACGCTCCGGCCACCTTCCAACACCTGATTAACGATGTGTTTCATGATATTCTGGACCTCTATGTCGTCGCCTATCTTGATGATATTTTAATCTACTCCCTGACCTTAGAGGAACATGTTATGCATGTCCGAGAGGTGCTCCAACGACTCCGAACCCATAAGTTGTACTGCAAAAGAGAGAAGTGCTCCTTCCATCTCACCACCGTGAGCTTCTTAGGATTCGTGATCAGTCCTGTGGGAGTGATGATGGATGCACAAAAGGTGGCGGCGTTGCAAGAGTGGCCCCCGCCTAAAGCTGTCAAGCCCTTACAGCGTTTCCTGGGCAGCGCGAACTATTATCGCCAGTACATTCCAAATTATGCAGAAATTACAGCGCCCCTTACCCAGTTATTGAAAAAGAATCAGCCGTACTCCTGGGGAACGGCTCAGCAATACAGTTTTGAATTCCTAAAGCAAGCCTTTATGACCGCTCCCTTGCTCCAACATCCCGACTTCGCAAAACCCTTTTGCGTGGAAGCTGACGCCTCTGGGAGAGCCATTGGCGCAGTTCTCCTACAGCCCACAACAGATCCCGATACCCTTTTACCCTGTGCTTACTACTCTCGCCAACTAACGCCCGCAGAACGGAATTATTCCATCCTAGATCGTGAACTTCTTGCGATTAAGGCCGCCTTTGATAGCTGGCGACACTACCTCGAGGGAGCCGCACACCCTATTACCGTTGTTACGGACCATAAAAATTTAACATTCCTCCAAACTGCCCACATTGCAAATGCGCGACACGCACGGTGGGCACTGTTCTTCGCTCGTTTTGATTTTCGGATCCGCTATCGCCCGGGCCGATTACACCTCTTAGCCGACGCCCTTTCTCGGTACCGAGAGGAACAGCCCTCCAAACCTCGGTCTCCCGAACCCATCTTAGACACAAAAACTTTTGCTGCAACCTACTTGTCAATCGAGGACCTGCGCCAAGCAACCACACAGGAATTGACGTCCTTGGGTGAACAACCAGCAGGAATCTCGGACGGCCTGCAACGGCACCAAGAACGGGTTGTTGTTCCTCCCTCCTGTCAAGCGCAAGTACTCTGGGCTCATCATGCGGCCCCCACGGCGGGACACCCAGGCGTGGAAAAGACGCAGCAGCTCATTCAGCGCTCCTTTTGGTGGCCATCAATGCGACAAGACGTCCACAAATACGTGACCAGTTGCGCTACCTGCACCCGTACCAAGATCCCCCGGCGTCCCCCAACAGGACTATTGCAAATCCTCCCCTTACCAGGGGGACCATGGCAACGAGTGGGACTTGATTTCGTAGTGGACCTACCCTCCTCCCGACACTACACCACGGTCTTAGTAGTGGTAGATCATTTTACGAAGTTGGCGCACTTTATTGCTTGCAAGGGATTGCCCTCCGCTAAACGGACCGCGCTCCTATGTATCCACCATGTCTTTAAGCTACATGGATGGCCTCGAGAGATCTTTAGTGACCGGGGGACACAGTTTACTTCGAGATTCTGGCGAGCCCTGTTTCACACACTTCAGGTCAACCTCAAGCCGACTACAGCATATCACCCCCAAGCGAATGGCCAGGTGGAGCGCGTGAACCAGAATATGGAACAGTACCTACGGTGCTATGTGAACTATCTACAAGATGATTGGTACACGTGGCTCCCCCTGGCCGAATTTACTTACAACAACACCCCAAATGCATCCCTCAGGACCTCTCCTTTTCATGTGACGTATGGGTTCCATCCACAACTTGGCACCATGGACACTCCGTGTACGGAAGTTCCTGCGGCAGGAGCCCTTATACAACAGATTTGCGACACGCAGCTGATAGCTCGCCGTGTCTTACAACAAGCCCGTCAACGTTACAAGGTGCAAGGGGACAAGCATCGGCGAGAGGAATCCCCACTACACCCCGGAGATTTGGTGTGGATTGACCGCCGGCACTACCCGTCATCCCGTCCTTCCGCGAAGCTCGATGCCCGTTACATCGGACCCTATCCCATATGCCGCCAAGTGAATGACATGACTTATAAGGTGCAGTTACCTTCCCACGTCCGGATTCACCCCACCTTCCATGTGTCCCTACTAAAGAAAGCTCTCCCCTCACAATTGCCGGAATTGATAGAACCCCCTGGTCCCATAAAAGATTCGGCCGCCGGCCCCGAGTACGAAGTCCGAGCAATCCTTGACTCCAAACTGTTCCGGGGGCGCCTTCATTATCTGGTGGACTGGGTGGGGTATGGGCCGGATGACCGGTCCTGGGAGCCTGCTTCCCATGTGTCGGCTCCCCGGATGCTTCGCACATTCCACCTGCGGCACCCCCTGAAACCCGGCCCTCGCCACGTCAGGGCCTGGCGGCCTCGAGGGGGGGGTACTGTCAGGGGGCGGCGGCAGGTCCCGCGGCGAGCCCTGCAGCTCTCCGCTCCAGGGACAGCCCGGCCCGGCCCCCAACAACCCCAAGAACGAAGGGACTTGCCAGAGATCCGCGCCGAGTCGAGACTGCCCCCGCAGGGGCCTCTGGCTCCGGTGAAGGACTCTCGGAGGGTGGCCACGCCCCCGGAAGTGACGGACAGCGCAGGGATTCCCCCGCCGGCTCTGACAGCAGAGGCACGCAGTGTGGCCACGCCTCTAGGAGGAACACGGAGCGTAGGGACGCCCCCGCCCCTGCGGCGCCGCTCCGAGCGGCTGCGAGCACGCACGGGGGCGGGGCTGCGAGATTAAAAGCCAGCGCCGCCCGAGGAGCGGCGCTGGTGATTAGTGGAAACCGGCCCTGTGCGAGTTGGAGTTTGGAAGACAGTTGCGCAAGCGAGTGCAAGTGACTGTGAGAGCCCCGAGCGTGTGAATCCCCTGACCTGATCTTTACCCCTTGAACCGTTAAAGTACGTGTGGGCAAGAGCAAGAGAGTGTTGGGTGAGTGTGTGCGTGTCCCCCTTCCATCCCCGCCTCGGGGTTCCCCGTCCTCAGAGGTCAGTGCCCTGTGTAACCCCCATCCCTGGACCCTAGTGCACCCCCCTCTGGTGACCCCACAACTTATCCTTTCCCGTGTTGTGCGAGTGTGGGACGGAGCGTGGGGGGCAGCCTTAGTTCCTCGGTCAGTGGCGCCCAATGATGATAGGGGCCTGTTCTCTTTAATTAGAGGTAAAGGCCCACTTACTATCCTGACGGGCATCGTACCACCACTATTTCCCTACTCTGACCGAGCCCCCCAAGGCAGGGTGCGTGTGTGTGTGTCCCCGTCCGTGACAAAGGCCCATAACCTGGGCACCGAATCAAAAGCCTTTGTTAGGTCCACAAAAGCTAAATATAATTTTCCCTTCCTGATCTTATTATATTTAAATACTAGGTGCTGGAGAATAAAACAACGATCTAACGTTGATTTCCCCTTCCTGAACCCCAATTGTTCCTGCGGTATCAAATGCTGGTCCTCCACCCACTTCTCAAGATGATGCAATAACATTTTGGCATATAATTTGTCTATTGTAGATATTAAACTGATTGGCCTATAACAATCTGGATTGCAGGTATTACCCTTCTTTAAAATGGGGACTATCCAGCTTGATACCCACTGCTTGGGAATTCTGGACTCACGGCTAACTTTCAAAAAGAGCACTGATAGCAGCTGGGCGGTGACCCACCATACAGGAGACCAAGGTGACAAAATCGGGGCCATAAGTCTTACAAGTCTTCAATGCCAGAATACTATCACGTATCACTTCTTCCGAAAAATCATCGGGGTCCCATACCACTGCCCTTGAAGAGAGCCCCTTTGTTCTACTATCAAGATCATCCACACCTATCTGTCGGTCAGCATACAATTCGCCAAAAAAAGTTTCCCAGAAAGAGGCAGAAATAGCTGGCTACCTTTACCCTCTTCAGGGCTTAATTATAGAGTTTAAACTAGCCCAAAACCTGCTTGTATTGCCTGTTGAGAGGTCCACTGCCAATCTAGCCCATACTTTGTTGTAGTAGATACTCCTCTTATGTTTTAACAGACGAGCGTAACCAGTCCTGGCCCTTCGAAAATCTTCTCAAAGAGTGGTGTCCTGCTCTATACCCCACCTCCTTCTAAGAGCAACCAAGCTAGTTTCCTTAGTTTACATTCAAGATCAAACCATGGGTGAGAATTCCCAAAAAAAAACGTTATTACTTGTAGATACCAAGACCTCCTGGAAGCAACCCAAGATATTGGAGAATTCTGACAACAGAGTTTCCATCTCATCTGTCGATCTCATAAGTTCTACATACCCGCAGAGCCTATCAGTGTTACAGATTTTATACATTTCGCCTATGAGATCCGATCCAGCTAGCTTCCTTGGCTTCAAAACCTCAGCATCCTGCGTTGCCCCACAATAGGGTGCCATCACCAGATCTAGGCAACCCAGCTGTGTGGCCAAAAAAACGTGTTCGCTCTCTGGTCTGGGAAGTAAATCAACCCCACTGAAGGTAACTCAGGTGCTAGCCTAGACCAAAATAAGGTCTATGTTACTCCTTCCCCGGGGGGCTAACTTGGGGATCTTTGAGATGTTCCTCATTTAAAATAGCCAGGTCAAACTTCCAGATCAGATCTCCTAGCAAAAGCTCAGACCGATGTGAGCAAGGAGCACCGCTATCATCTTTTACAAAATTTAGGCAATGCACTCCTCAACTCACATCCCAATTCTCCCCTAGCTGCGTGTTCCAATCTCCAAGCAATACCATGGATGCAGAAGGAAACACCTCCTATATATCCAAAATTACCCTCTCTAGGGCTTCCCAAACATCAGATCTATAATATGGCAAAGTGGTGGGAGGGATATAAATAGTAAAAAGAATATACTGGTCCATCATCTGAGTACCCAGCTGAACTCTACCAATTTGAAATTCGGGCCTATTACTCCTTATGAGAGAGAAATGAATCCCTGCAGAATCACGTACACAGAAGGCAAGCCCCGATATACGGCCCTTGTTTCATAATTTCTGACTCCCATGCGAGAAGGTCTCAAAGCCTTCAAGGGCAAACTCTTCACTTGATTTCAGCCATGTCTCTTGAAAACACATCAGGTCAAAACTCACCAGGAAATCTAACCAATCCTGGTCCTTCATTTTGGACTTGATGCCCGATATGTTCCAGGAGGCAAGGCTAAAAAGCCCTTTATTCACTAACAAAGGAGACCCCTCTTCCTGTCCCACATCGACCCTCTGATCAACCTGCAATGGTGAATGATCAGAAGAAACCCCATGTCATCCTAATGAAGGGGCTACCTCTATTTGAAACAAGGAAGGATCCAGCACTACAATATTGCTGTTAGCCCGTTAATGGCATTTTAGCCACACCGGGGAGCTGGCTATTTGCCCTCATCATATGGGCAGAATCACCAGGGATAGCTAATCACACAGCCCTATTGAGTATATCGGATAGTGTCCCATGTTCAGCCTCTTCCAAATAATGGGCCGTGGTTAAATCCACCAAATTAACCCGTGGGCTGCCTAATGCCCCTTTAATCTTTTCCCTGGGGGCAGTGTACTTACACTATATCCGCACCTTGGGAGTAATTCTTAATATATCCCAACCTAGTTATAAAGGTATCCTGATCTACAACTGACAGGTTCCTAAACAAATCCCAAAGCTGCGCTGGATCGTCCATTGTTGCCTTCCCAAGTAAAAACACCCCTACTTTCTTTGCCAATCTTTCTACCAACGAGAAACCACTCGTATTAACTGGACTATCAGGAGGACAAAGTTGAGCCACCTGAGACAGTTCCGGAACCATAGGCTGCTGGCTGCTAAGTCCCAATTGCAAAGCTATATTCGGCCTTACTTGGGATCTGACTGGCTGTGACTGGGGTTAGGTCCAGATCTCCTGGCCCAATTCCATCAAATCGGTAGGGATCATATTAACAGGCTATCCCTCCCCTAGCACAATCACTGGGCCAATCACCTCCGTTTTCTTGTCTGGGTCTGGGAAACCCAGAACCCAAGAACCAAGCGCAATTGCATTAGGCCAAGTTAAAAGACACCCAGAAATACTCCACCCAACTACATTTCCCCTCCTTTCATCAAATCAGATCAATACGATTCTCCCGATTCGTCCCCAAATCAGGAAAATCGTATTAATCTATTATCGATCTTATCATTCCACATGTTTAAACACTGCCAGAGCTTGACCTAGAACTGCCCCGGTGTGGGTAGATGGCTAGTCTGGGCTGCATCCTTTGAAAATATCTGAGGACACAGACTGGGCTAAGGGCTGTCCACGCGGGCCAATGCAGGCTAGCATGTGTGTTCATCCCCACCATCCCTGCCTCAGGGTAGGGGCCACCATGGCTGTTTGCCATGGTTGTCCATCATGGTGGGAACAGGGTGTTGGGAGTGGGGCACCAAGAATGGGACAGGGGGCAGGGTCAGCTGGCCACACATCTGTTGAGCTCCCCGCCCTACCTGGGGCATGCCGGCGGCAGGACACCTCTCCAGCAGTAGGCATGTTAATTTGATGCCCCGACCCGAAGGGGGTGGTCACTGTTTCCTGCCCTGGACCAGGTCGGAGGGCCTCCATGTTGCCCGTATGTCTGTTTTTACCCATTGTTACATCATGCGGTTCCATAAGGGCAGGGTCTCATCATTAAATGGGCAGGAAAGTCCTTCTGGCCTGACCCCTTTCTGATGCAGCCAACCCCTGCCTCTACAGGCACCCTTGGCTAACATGGAGTCACTGGACTTCCCCCAGAGTCTGGCGACACTAGGTCAAAACAGAGTCTTTGGGTGAAACCTGCTGCTAGAGATTAAACAGTGCCTGCAGTGCTGGCACCCTGCTCTAGAGCACATCAGGTGTGGGAAAGAGCACTCCCTTTTACAGACAGCCCTCCCCATCAAACTAGGAGGAGCTCTCCAAACACATCTCTTCCCAGGAGACACTCCCCAGGTGCACTGGTCCCACTCTCCTCCCCGGAGGCAATCTCCAAGGGGCTGAGCCCTCTGCACACTGGTTTAGCTGGAGGCTAGTTCATGATCTACCAGTAGATCACAATCTACCTCTTGGCCACCCCCTTTCCTAGGACCTCTTCTGACCAGTTTGTCTGTGAACTGCATCCCAGGAAGGCTCTCTTTGTCAGGGCCCTGAGGCATGGTCTTCCGCCACCCCTACCATTTCTTGGGGCATTCTTTAGGCAAACTCCTATCCAAGAAAAGCATCACCTTGGTGGTTCTTTTTTCCTGAGCTCGAACTCCAGGTTTTATGGTTTCTCCACTGAACTGTCCAGCTGGTCAGCAACTTCTTGCCTATCACTAACTGGAAGTAATTAGCCCACTTAATCAGCTCATTACTTCATGTGCTTAAGGTGCACAACAACAACAACTAACCTTATGCACAGCAGATCCACTTTGAAATGTGGGTTGCTTTGAGGGGGGGAGGGCAGGAAATAGAGGAAGGTTAATGTCTTACCTTTTTGATGCTTAGACTCAGTGTTATTTCTGAATCATACAGCAGAGGAGTATTCTACATCTTTAGGACCATCTCCAGCTCTTTTAGCTATTTCAGCTGTCTGATCTAGTGTTAAACATCTCCCTATTAGTAGCAAATTTTGGAATTGCTTGTCTGTTCAGGTATTTGATTATGGCTCATTTCGTATGCTAGGCTACCAAATTTACATGTAAAGTTTAATCCACCTAACAGAGCTACATCTCCATCAGGTGGTTTTGTCCTTCAGGTCCCCAGCAGTGAGCCAGCTTTGTCTTTCATCCTACAGAAAAGTCAGCATAGCTGATAGCCCAGAAGTAATTTAGAAAACATGACTTCCATTGGTGCAGCAGTAGTCATGGCATACCAAATAGTATGAGGAAAAATGAACATATTGATGGATGTTTCAGTACAAAGAATCCCAAGGCAGAGGAGATTCCTATTGCTAGAGAAGTTGCATTTAGACTTAAATGAAAAAACAGGAAGCAGCACAGGAAGAAAATCTTTCTTCCAACACATTTATTGAATGGTAACCTCATCTCTGTTCTCCAGAAGTCTAACATCGCAAATAATAAGATGGCATTTAGTCATCAGGGGTTTGAATTCTGCTGGTAGCATGGAAATGTTGTTTTACTGAGGACAGCTATAACACTGTTGCTCATCACAATGATAGGATACCCCCACCCCAAAAAAAGAAAAACACTTGTGTATCCCTGGTAGTGCTGCAAAAGAAGTCTAAGCACACAGCCAGTTCTGTGGAAGCAGGCAAGGAGTGAATTTGAAGCATGGTCCCTACATCCATGTGGTCCAGAAGTCAGGCAGGTACATGCAGAGTGACCCTTCATCCATGTTGTTTGTTAGGGAGCACATGGGGCATAGGTCAATAGGACTTCACATGAGGATGGCTCCAGATTAGCTGCTAGTCAGTCAGCACTCTGCAGCTATTGAGTGGTAATGTCTTTATTTATTCATTCAAATTTATACTCTGCCTGCCCTTTCCCTAAGGCTCAGGACGGATTACAACATATTTTTAAAAAGCACATAAAAGCATATAAAATTGAGCCTCACAGTATAGCATTAGTAGATACATGCCACCTCATATTGCATATCCTACAATTCCAGGCCCAAGAGACCATTCAAAACATGTTTCTGCAGCATTTGTTCAGATTCACTGTATAGTGATATTTTTTCCTCAATATTGTCTCCAATTTAAACGGTCACAACTTTCCAAATACAGGGCAATATATCAATGTTCTTAGATTCTAAAAGCTGAAGTCCAGGCAGTGCAGAATGATAATCAGCCTGTTTCAGGGATGGACACAGAAAAAATTGGGGTCCAATGAGAAATGATGGTGTGGGCTCCCTTCTACCACAGGAGTGTTTGACGGACACGCACAACTCACCTATTTGAAAAGAAAAATGTTCCCATAATTCATTTTTGACAATCAATTAAATATAACATCCCACTTCAGGGAGTGGGGTTCCCTGCATTGCAGGCCTGTACATTAGTCATTTGTGTTTATTCCTAGTTGATTTAGGGGCCTCATACACTCGTCCCCCCCCCTCTCCTGAATTGCCATATTCAGTTCCCACCAAATATAGGCCCTCCATAGTTCAGAGGTTCCCATAAAGTATGGGAGATGTTGTGGGTCTGTATTTTACGTCCACGCTTTGCACACTTCTCATTTCAAGTTTATTCATTGACTCCAACTATTGATGGGCTCTGCAAGACACACCCTCACAGCCTCCTTCCCCAACTAATGGGGCTCTATGCGATTGCAGAGTTTGCACTTGTATGGATCTGGAAGGACTATTTTTTTATTTTTAAAAGTAAATCTACTTTGAATTTCTTGAGAATGTTGAAAAGTGGCAAAATTGAGCATAATTTCCCATTCAGACTCTAAAACAATGATACAGCTGTTTACAAACTGAAACAAAAAATGGCTTTGTTTGTAAAGAACTTTTATTCCATGTTTTCAACAAGGAGTTTAGCGAATTTATTTTTACTATCAAATTTTGCACTCATGACAGTAGCAATAAATACAGTAGAAACATGGACCAACCCTTAACTACATTGGTGTTAACATGCATTGCTACAACCCGGTACTTAAAGCCTGTGGTAATTAGCACTTGACCAGGAAGATTAATATTAGGAGCTCTTTTCCAACCCGTACTGGATGTAAATTAACTCTTGTATCGATTTTGTATAAACATTGCCATGTACTAACTGTTAAAAATACTACAGGGTATAGGAAATTTATTAGAGAGGTATCCACTGGAGCCACTCTAAGTAAGGATTTGTAAGCATTTTTTATGTAAACTCTGTTTCCAGACATTTATAACCTCGCCACTAAAATAGATTTCAAATTGTATCTTCACATGCAACAATTTGGTCTATTCATACATATATTTTTGCAACCAAAAACAAATCTTCAGCTTTTTTCAAATAAGTTACACACTGATAAATATTGGACAATATATTAGCCCATGTATATACCTGATGACACACACACAATCCTGTTACAAGTTTTCTTCTCCCCTACCCCCATTCCTGTAACCCTTGAAATAAAATAGCTTTTATGATAATACTTTTTTAAAAATTTTAAATGAAAATGACTTACTAAACAGTCAGTGTTAGGAAATTTAGATGGAACAATTTTGGCTTCCTGGGGACAGGAAATCAATGGTTACAAAACTATTTATTCATCTGTCTTGGGGATGAGCTTGCTAAGTCTTTCTTTACTGCAGTCTGTGGCAAACCAGTTCTTCAGATACCTTTTGTCGGACACCTACCTATCTCATCTTGTTTTGAGGCTTACAACTCTCCCCTTACCTTTCACTCTTGAGGTTTTTCAGTGGTCTGCAACTCACATTTTGAAGATTCTTAGAAGAATTTCTCATACCACTGATGACTCTTACTCACATTGAATTCTTTATTTCCATTATTTATCCCAACTGAAATCTCCTTAGTGATGGCAACATTCACAGACAGGTCTAAGTAACAAAATGAACTCTGCTTGGGTTGAGGTCATGACAACAGTGGTGAGTGAAAGATTGGAAGACAAAGATTTTCATTCTCAGAACAATGCTTTATATATTGGCAGAGGAGAGCCAAACAAATCCTGAAAGATATGACAGATCTGGTTATATAGAGAAAAGTAAAATATGGCTTCTACATAGTTAAACACCAAATTTAAAAAAATGAATATGCATGCATTACGGCCTCGGTTCAGCAAACCTTATGAGTAATCTTTTCTAGATTAAGTTTTTATTTAAACTCATTTGGTGTCGCATAGGTTTAGGATAGGTCCTTTTGCTGATCTATAGTCTCTAAACCATCATAAAAATTACAAGTATAGATATATTACTAAAATGTTTACATTTGCATCTGTTTCTCCTTTCCTCTGGCAGATATGTTTCCTTTTTCTTTCCTTAGCATTGGGGGGGGGGGGGGGGGGGGGGGAGGGCATTGGGAATAGGTTTTTATATAAAGGAGCATGTCATAACAGTTTATGAAGCTATTGAATAAGGATTGTAATATTAGCGCTCTAGAGATCCAGAATGGCTAATATGACTAAAAGGATTTACGTTCGTATTTATTTTGCTTGGCACACATGGAATTTTGGGAGATCACACAGTGAAAGCGCTTACATATCAACTGTGAACAATTTTGAAAAAGAAAGCTTTATGCTAATAGAATGTGTGATTACAGAGCATATTGCTGGTGGCAACCATTGAAAAATGACATCATCTTTGACCCCAGCAATATGGGTGATAAATGTAAGAGGATTAGAAACTATTTTCTGTCGAGCTTTCATGCTAGTCCCTAGCTTGTCAAAAATGATTGCCTTAAAAGCCAAGTGGTAAATATTAAAAAGTCTTAGTCGTTGGCAGATTTAACTTTATAACCATGAAGGGAAGCATGTGAATAGTGTCATTCTCTTTTCCCTCATACAATCATAGCACAACTGGCATGAATGTGCCTTCTCCTCTGTAGTTCCTGTGGTCTGAAAAAGCCTTCCTGTATGGCCCTTTTCAAAAGGACGTCCTCTCCCCCTCGCCCACATGTGCAGGTGGGTGGGCGATGGGGTGGGCATCCGTGGGAATGCCACAGCTAGTGGGTGGTGGGTGCATCCATGGGACTGTCCCCCACGCACCACACACCTGCTGCGGCACACACAGCCCCATCCCCCCCATGCACCGCAGGGAGCCATGGCCCATGTGAAAAGACCCTATGTTTCTGTGTTGCTTTGAAATTTATTTTTATCCCCGGCCTCTCTTTTTGGTTTTCTTCTTTTACTGCTGCTATTTCTCTCTTTAACTGTAATTAACTCCAGTGGCGATTTATTTTCTGTTATTGATACAAGATAAGGCTCTGAACCTTCATTTGTTTACCCTGGGATGACTCATATGCTCATGAGGAACTAATTTTCAGACTGCAAGAAAATGGAAATGACTAACCTAAGTGTTTACCCTTTCCCAAAGCATGTAGTAGTAGCCACCATTGGAAACAGGATTCTCAGCTCTTTGGTCCATGTTAAAGTTGCAACCAGACAGCTGAAGATTCAGGCAACCCTGATGAATCTGGGATGCTCGAATTGACCCAGCCCTGTTCGGGCACCTGACTGTCTGCTCGATTGGGCCAGCCAGACTTTCAAAGTAATAGGAGCTGGCTGGGTCACAGCAGTCTGCATCAGGTCCTGTCACTTTGAAAGGCCACGTCCCCACATCCAGTGCCTCTCAGCTGTGAGTTGCTGGATGAGGGAAGTGCCAGCCAAACTTTGGAACTGACATTCCCTGGCCGCCAGTGCTCCCAGCCGGGGTTTGTCAGTTTCAAAGGCTAATGCTCGCATTTTCAGGCATTGGTCCTTGGGTAGCCCGCCGGCTGTCCAAAAGAGTGCCTCAAAATGTAGGCATTACCCACAGGTACTATTTGTAGTACCCGTTGCACCCCTAGTCTGTGTGTGGCACTTCTTATGCTCTCATAAGAAAAATCTGATCATAACTTTATGCTTAGTGAACACTGAAAAACTTTTCATTGTTGACATCCAAAGATGTGTTGTTCCAGATCCTCTTCCTTCACATCTCCACACAGATGTACATTTGGTGAAAACTCTCCCAAATTTGTGAAGTGCAATAGAATCTATAGATGAAAAACATGTAAAAGGATTCATATTATTCTTAATTATTTGCATTAGAGTGGCAACTAGAAGCCACTGACCTGTTTCGGGGTTTCCTTGGCTATGGACTATAACATTGTTCAACCATGGGCATTTTAAGTGGATGGGTGCATTTTTTTCAATTGTTTCCCCTTTTCAAGCTTATTTTTATAAGCATTACAGAAACACAAGTGCTGCATTAGATATAATAGCTTATAGCATTAATGTCATCCCTTAAACTACTGCACCAAACTATCTAGTGAATAAAAACATTAAGACCATGAATAAAGAACAGCACAGTTTATAGGGCTTAAAAAATCTTCTCTCCTTTATCTTCACTTTCATGGGTGTTGACAGTCAAAACCAAATAAAGACATTTTAAAAATTCAGCAGCAAGACACTTATAACAAGGAAGGTTTTTCCTACAAGAAAGTCTACCGCATCAGTATATTTCCCACCCACCACCCATTTTTGGCTTGTTTGAGGAAGCATGCCAGAATCTGGCAGTGTTCTGCGGCAGACACCTTTAAATATTCAGTATATAAAAATGTCTCAGCAAAGATTTGACTGGTATGGAAATAACATTTGGAAGATGGAAGGGTCATAGAATCAAATAGCTGGGTTTATTTACTGAAGCCACACTACTTTGCAAGCAAACTGTCACATTACCTACATGACTCATTTTCAATTAAAAGACTGCCGAGTGAGTTCTGTGTGGCCAGTCTAGAAACCCCCTTACTCTCGAGTGGTCCTTACTCATTTGAAACCAATAGGACTCTTCTCATAATTGCCAATCCCATGAGTAAACATTTCCAGGATTTAGCCCTAACGTGGCTAATGCAGGACTTTTTTCAGTTTTGTACATGGAGTGTTCAGTTATAAAATAGAAATGTAGGTCAAAACCTTTGCTGAATCAGGGACTAAAAAGCATCCAGACTATCAAAAATGAGCTTAATTCTTACTTAGGCCTTTTTTTACACTGACGTCACCCACCCACGAACACCCATAAACACTCAATGGGTGGGAGAGCTTCTGTGTAAATGTCCACGAGTGGGTGGGTGGGCATGCATGACCCACCCACCAACACCCACGGAGCAGCCGGGAAGGAGCCAGCCTGCTCCATGGGTGGAGGTGGGTGTTCAACACCCACCTGTCTGTGTAAAAAACAAAACACCCACACTCACAGGGATGGGTCCACCAATACCACAGAGAGATGGATAGAGAGGCCATGCAGGTGCCCCCAAGCAGACATGCCCACCGGGGGAGACACCGGCTGCCTGGCCGGGAGCCATTAAAGGCAAACCGAAACATGACAGCGGTGCGCCGGCTCCCAAAATGTCAGGACGGAAGGCACCCAATAATAAGAAGGGAGCCAGCACCATGACACATGCGGGACAGGTAAAGCAAGGGACCCTGGGATGCCCAGGGGAGGGGACCATCCCCACGGCATGCGGGGGAGGGAAAGACAGCTAATCACAGCCCACCTGTCATATCACAGGGCCACGGGCATACTGTAGCCCCTGCTCTGCCCGCATCCCCCCAGTCCACCAGTCACAGGGCAAGGGGAAGGGAGTGCAACTGTCAATGAGGTAAGAGCGAGGGTACCCCAACAACCCAGGGAAGGGGGCCCATGCACCAGTACCAGAAACTATTCCAAGGGAACACAGGGCAGGCAGGTGACAGCTAACCATTCTCCCCCTCCTCCCCCTCCCCCGGAGAGTACCCAGACACAGGAGCAATGCACCACCAGGGAGACAGCCGAGGAGGGCCTCTGTGACAATCAAGTAACCCAGCTGTGCTCCCCGGGGGGAGAGGGGATGGATCCCCCCCAAAGGAACGAAAGGGGGGCTGCGAGATAGATGCTAACCCACATGTAATACCCCCAACAGGGTACTACCAGATCCACTGTCACCACAGCTACTGGGCAGGCCCCAAGCCGCTAAGCTGGATGCCCCCCACCATGCGGTACCCAAAAGGGGGAGCCCTGGTCAAGGCAGGAGACCCGGGACTTCATACGCGTGGGGAGGGCCAAAAAAGGTCCAACACAACCTGGTGCACAGCTACAAAACCAGACAGGTCTATGAAGCCATTGCCCAGGAGATGTAGCAGGGGTACTATAGGGATGTCACTCAGTGCACGCAGCAGGCAAAAGACTTGAGGTCCGGATATAAGTATATCAAGGACAACAATCTCAAGTCCGGCCATGCCATGCATACAATGGAGTTCCATGATTTTTTTAATTGTATTTATTTATTTTGTTATATATATGCCGCCCCCTTATGCCAACAGCATCTCGGGGTGGCTTCCAATAGATATTAAAACACTTTAAAATTACCTTTTAAAATTACAATATTCAACAGATTTAAAACCCCATTAACCCTAATTTAACCCACCCCCTCCCCACCTCCGAAGGCCTGGGAGAACAGCCACGTCTTACAGGTCCACTGAAAGGCCAGCAGACTTGGGGCCAGGCGGACTTCCTCCGGGAAGGAGGTCCACAACCACAGCCCTGCTACAAACAATGCCCTCTCCATTGTGGCCCCCCGCCTTATGGGGGGGGACCTCCAAGAAAGTGCTCCCAGTGGACTGAAGAGGTCGGTCGGAATCGCGGTGGGCAAGGCAGTCCCTGAGATATCCAGGACCAAGACCGTACAGGGCTTTATAGATCAACGTCAACACCTTGAATCTGGCTCAGTACGTTATAAGCAGCCAGTGCAGCACACGGAGCACAGGTGTCATGTGCTCATGTCGACCTGTCCCTGTTAAGAGATGGGCAACTGCATTCTGCACTAGTTGCAACCTCCAGGCCAGCATCAGGGGAAGCCCCACGTAAAGCGTGGTACAGTAGTCCAGCCTCGAGGTGATGAAGGCATGGATCAGAGTGGCCAAGTCAGATCTGGAGATGTATGGGCACAAGCTCCGCACCAGATACAGCTGGCAGAAAGCCGCCCTTGCCACCACCTCCACCTGATGATCCAGGCAAAGACCCAAATCCAATAATACCCCCAGACTCCACACCTGTTGGGCCATGACAGGGCACACCCCCTCCCACAAGGGGAACCAGCACACACACACACACACACACACCGCTCTACCCACCACCATCACCTCTGTTTTATCAGGATTGAGTTTCAGTCTGCTCTGCCACAACCATATCACAACGGCCTCCAGACACTGGGACAGCACAGAGACAGCAGGACCTGGGTCAGTTGAAAACGAGAGGTAAAACTGAGTGTCATCAGCATATTGGTGCCAGTACACACCAAACCCTCTCATGATCTCCCCCAAGGGCTGCATATATACATTAAATAATAATGGAGACAAGATCGAACCTTGCGGAACGCCACAGTCCAGGGCTAGAAGTCTCTGCCCCCAGGACAACCCGCTGAGTCCTCCCCGAGAGAAATGACTGGAACCATCCAAGGACAGTTCCATCCAGGAGCCCCAGGTCACGCAATCATCTCAGCAGCAGCCCATGGTCCACTGAATCAAACGTGGCCAAGAGATCTAGCAGGACTAGAAATGTTGAGCGTCCTGAATCCATCTTCCGGTGGAGATCATCCTCCAAATCCACCAATGCCCTCTCTGTACCATAGCCAGGGCAAAACCCTGATTGAAATGGGTCAAGGAAACCGATGCTGTCAAGATGAGCCTGGAGCTGCCGAGCCACTGCCCATTTAATAACCTTTCCTAAAAAGGTAAGGTTAGAGACGAGCTGGTAGCTGGCAAATGCATCCACATCCAAAGATGGCTTCTTCAGCAGGGGGTGCACCACGGCATCCTTGAGACCGGGGGGCACTCTCCCCTGCTGAAGGGATGCATTGATTACCCCCACCAGCACCGTCCCCAATGTCTCCCTGGAGGCTTTCACCAACCAGGACAGGCAAGGATCCAATTCACAACTAGTGGCTCTAACAGATCCCAGGACATCCACAGCATCGGATGGCATCATTTCCTGAAACTCATCCCAGAAAGATGGACCAGATGGAGCCTCCATCACCTCACCATCACTACTGCTCTTAATCTGCTCTTAATCCAGTGTTGAAGTTGCTCTGAATCTGAGTGATCTTGTCTGCAAAGTAGATTGCAAACTCCTCACAGCGGGTCTGGGACAAGTCCCCGTCAAGGCAGAGGGAGGCCAGACTGACCAGCCCCCGAACCACCTGGAACAGCTCCGCTGGATGCGACTTTGCAGACATTATGAGGGTGGCAAACAATTCTTTCTTTGCCACCCTCACAGCCTCAATGTAGGGCCACAAATGGGCTCTACGGAGAAGTCAGTCAGATTCAGTATGAGTCCGACGCCAGCATCGCTGTAGTCGCCTACTTCCTGTTTCATACACCGCAGCCCCTTAGTAAACCAAGGGGCCCTGCAGTGACGAGACAGAGGCAGGGGACGTCTTGGAGCCACCCTGTCAATAACCTCCCCAAGAAAGATGTTCCATGCCCGAATGAGTTCATCGACAGAGCAGCCATCAGAAACCAGGGTTAAATCCCCAAAGGCCTCCTGGAACCGCTGAGGTTCCATCAGCCTCCGAGGGTGGGCCAATCTAACTGATGAGCTGGGTCAGTTCCTCTGCACAGACGGAGATATAGTTACCTCCCGTGTACATGGCACCACCTTCCCCAGGAACAGAAAAAGGGCCTTAACAACACACACACACCCCACCTGACCCCCGGGAGCAGGGGAAGAATGCTGCCCCTGGCAAGATCAGCCAGGATGCGGGAGGGAACAGCCCCATCACACAGGGCAAGGAGGTAGCCTGGAAAAACCACGCACATGCTCACAAAATCCACAGGGTGACAGGCCATGAGAACGGGGGGTGCATGCGGGGGGGATGGACATCCAGGATGCCTCCCAGGATATGGAGGAATACGATGCAGGTAGGAACACAACCAGGGCCCGGGGGGGGGGGTGAGGGCCAGCCACAGTGACCAGAGCACAAAGCCAGGCAGCATGGATCAATTGATGGATCACCATTTCTGTTACAGCTCAAGGGAGCCTGGAGGTTCACGAGGAGGTCGTGGAGGAGGAGGTGGTCGAGGAGGAACCGGTGGCACCCCCGAGACCCTGTGAACAGGACACTGATGGTTGGTCACCACTGACATGGGAAGGGTTGCGGGCAGTGCTGGGGCAATGAGGTAGCAGGCAGGTCACAGAGGTAGCCCCTCGAGTAATACACCCACCATGCATGATGGGGAAGGGCTGGGGGACCACACAGTAGGGGAATTGAGCTACATGGGTAACATCCCCTGACAGAAATGCAGATGTGGGGTCACAAGGGAGGAGGGACCATGAGACATTCCCACAAGGAGGTGATGGAACAACACAGCTCCGAGTGAAGGCGCGCTCATACGGGGCCACCACTGCAGTATGACACAGAGGATGGGAATATGGGGATCCCACCCTATCAGTCCTGAAGAACACAGGGACAGACATGGAGGAGGGACAGGCACTTCCTGCAGAAAAACAGATGCACTGATAGGGGTACAGGGTATGGAAATGGCAAGCAATACAACCCAATGGGGTAACATGTCTTCCACAGATGAGCCCCCCCAGTCCTGCGAGGGTTGCTGATGCCGCCAGCGCTGAGAGGAATTGGGAGATGCAGGCCAGGAACCAAAGGAGGAGAGAGGACCTGGGGAGGGAACTGCTGGAGGAAACCAGAAGGTTAGCCGAAGTGCACTCAGAGGAGCTCGCCCTCACCAGGGAGGTGCAAAGAGGGGAGGGGGATAGGGAATGGAACATATTGGCAGCAACACTCAACTGGTCCCACACCAAACACCTGTGGGACAGGCGCCAGCCTGCCACCCTCCATCATGAGATGTGGCTTGACAGGGCCGAGAGGGCCCTTGACCTCATTGGGGAGGCTGTGGCGGGACTCCTGCAAAGAGAACCTCATCATGACATGGACCCTCCAGGTGCGGATGGAGGGATGGCAGCCTATTACCACCAGGGCACCCTCCCACAGGTGCAGGTGCCTCCTCCCCAGCACTTCAGCCAACCCTGGTTTCCCCAGCAGCAGCCTTCCCTGGCCTCGTGCACACGGTCCCTCTCCCCCACATAGCCCTCCAACAACAGCCTGTGGGGTCACCCTTCCAGCCCGCACCCCTCCCAGTTCCTCCACAGCTGCCTCTGAGACCCCTCCTCTGAGAACTACAGCCTCCCCTGAACATCCCAGAACTTCCAGGTGACCAACTGTCCGTGCCAGCTGCCCCACCAGCTCTGGTAAGCTAGACCACACATCTGTCTGCAAAGGGGGGGGTGCATCTCTGCTTGCAGAGGGATGGGCGGAGGGGATGCAGCATGGGGATCCATGGCACCCCCAGAGGGATAGGGAAATCGCTGTGGTGCAGGGGTTACATCCCAGGTCATAATGTAACACGTACCATATGTCCCAAAATCGCAGAGTCCAATACCACAGCCTGGAGTGGAGTGGCCAGTGGACGACGGAGAGCCCAGACCATCAGGTCGCTGCTCTAAGTGGATGGCAGCAGCAAGGGCCCGCAGGGGATCGAGCCCCGGTGGTGCATCGAAGCGGGCATGAGGAAGACCCAGTAAAAAGTAACCCCTTCCCCATGTACATACACACAAATAGATTATTATTATACTGCACCTCTATGTCGATCTTTATGTTGAGGGGGCCTCATGCATGGGGAGGGGTCTGGAAATGGTCCAAACATACAGGGTCCTGCCATGCACAATACAGGTGCGGAACCTATACTGCTCCTGCCTGCCAGAATACGGTGGGAAGACGACAGACCACCAATGAAAGGATACAGGCCTGCACAGAGACTGCACATTTGCACTGCCTATGCTAACTATCATCCAGAGACAGGCCACAGCCCGAAGCGTGACAAACACCATGGCTGCAAGCATGTTGGTGACCCCACTGTGTGGCACATGGGTCACACAGGACTGGGGAACCCCTAGTACCTAACCAAGAATACACAGGGAGCTTGTAGTCATTACATAATCATCTTTATTAGGACGGGTTACACAGGCCATGGAAGGGGGGGAGGGGGGAGTCATATGCCAGGGCTAGTCGCCTGCCATCTGGGCAACAATGCGCCTACAGAGAGTGTCCCTATTCTCCTCCGATATGTGCCTGAATGCCCCACTCTGGACATGTTGGTACAGGGGCACGGGACCCGCTCGCTGCACCGGTGGGGGGCTGTCGAGGACAGCTCTGCCGGTCTCGCAGATATTGTGCAGAATTCAGGCTACCAGGACAAGGATGGGGTTATGCTTGAGATCGAACTGGCTTCTATTCATGAGTAGGTGCCAATGCCCCTTGAGCTGGCTAAATGTCCGCTCCACCACGCTCTGAGTGGACAATAGGTGCTCATTGAACAGCCTGCGCTCTGGTGTGCGAGCCATGGGATAGGCCCTCATGAGCCATGGCTTCAGTGGGCACACGGGGTCCTCAGTCACCACTGGAGCCATGGATACCCCCTCAATCACCCGGTACAGGTTGGGGGCTATCTCCGCATCGAACATGCAGGCATAAAAGGGTGATGCCCGCAGAATGTGCACATCATGGCTCCTCCCTGACTGGCCTGTGTACACATCCGTGAACAGGCACCTGTGATCCACAATGGCCTGGAGATTTAGTGAGAAAGCCTGCTTCCTGTGTGGGCTCAGGATCTCTCCAAGCTGGGTCAACAGGGAGCGGTTCATGCGGAAGTGGTCCGTCCAGGTAGCCAGAATGTTCTCCCACCATTCATTGGTGCATGAATGCATTCAATTCATCCTCTGCATTGGGACAGTCACACGACAGCCGTAAAGGTTGAGAGGCCACCGGGAAAGGACAAGCCGCATGTCCTGGGACATGGATGTTCTAAACAAGGCATGTCGGCGAGCAACTATCCTCCTTGCCCACTGCAACAATGCTGTTTGGCACATGTTGGCCTCTCTCCTGCACCATGTTCCATGGTTGTAGAAGCAGGGTCCTGGAAGGAGTAGCTCGGTCCACTGATGGAACACCTGGGCCAGCATCATGAAGCATGAGGCGAGGACCGTTAACAGGACAGTCCTCTTCTCAGGGGCTCATCAACAGGCAGCATGGTACCACCAACAACACACACACACCATGAGAACCCAACACCGGAACCAGTGATGGATCACCACGCAGGTACCCTACTAGCCTGTATGTGACTNACACGAGAACCCCCCCACACACACAAAAAACACACACACCATGAGAACCCAACACCGGAACCAGTGATGGATCACCACGCAGGTACCCTACTAGCCTGTATGTGACTGGGTGGCTTGCCCCAAGGCCCACACAGCTGTGAAGGTGCCCCACTGAAGCACCCGGCCAATCACTGGGCTGTGCACTAACTGAACACCTGGTTGCAGCCCGTGCCTTCAACCCCCATGGCCTGTGCAACCAACACGTCCACACTATGCTTCACACGTCCCCTGTCAGTCAACAGCTGTCCCACGGTAATGGGAACCGCTGCCACGGGTGAACCCCAAAACACACCCTCCTCCCCTGTGCTCTGCACCTACACCCAGTAATGTATAGCATGGCCTATGTTCTATCTCTGCTCTCTGTCACTATCACCTCTCACCCACCACACCACAACTACCTCTCTCTACATGCCACACCCAGGCACAGGAACCAGCCCACATACGTACTGTTGCTGACCATGCTTGGTGCCCATCGATTGGTGCAGTACCATGGGTGTGTTCCGCGCACATGTAAGTGTTCCCAGTTGCTGGCTCACAAGCACATCCCCCCACCTGCACAGATCATCTGAACGCCTTGGGTCTACGGTCACAGTGGGACTGCAATGTGATGAAGGGGGCCTACCTCCCCCCCTGTGCCCATGGCAAGCCCCCGTGCGATCTGTGGGCAGGATGCATCCACACCAGCCCTGTATCTGCCACAGAGGGTGAAGGCCATGGCATTGTGCAGTTGTGCACAATCACGATATACTGCATGGAGTGCCTCATTGGCTCAGTGCTAGAGGCAGTCATGGCCTTGGTCATCTGTCATCACTAGCACTGGAATGTTTCTGCCCATTGCGTGGGTCAGGGATTCACAGGGCCTAGCGGCCTGTGCACTATCATCTATGTAAGGTCTCTCCCACTGGCTAGCGCTGGGCAGCTCCTAGTGCATCGCTCATTCACAGCTGGTCTCTGTTGAACCCCTGTGCAATCCAGCAACCAGCCCTTGGAACGATAATGGCAGGATGTGGAACAGGCCCCGAGGCCGGTGTTGTTGCAAGGGAGGCCACACAGGAGATCACGGCTGTTCACCTGGTATCTGCTCAACCCGAGTATGGACTGGCCCTCCAGGCCAGGGGCCCCACTTTTGCTTCTGACTACACCAGCATCCTACTGCATGCCTGTGGTGTATTGCATCCGCAACTGGACTGCCAGGCCTGTCTTGGGGAGCTGGGCCTGCTACCGCCCGATGTTGGTGGACCACTACTGACTGGGACCCCTACCGCATTGGAGCTTGGCGCCCTGCGATTGGTGCTGAACCTACCAGGTGTCAGGGCTGCAGCTCCCACGGAGAACCACCTCCTGTGCCAGTTCATGGTGGATGTGCATATGCATTCCCAGGGATTCCACAGAGGCCTGGGAGGGTCTTGACCCGGGATGGATGTTTCACGAGCACCCTCCAGCCTCTCCCTGAGCTGGGCATCCCAACCTCCCACTCTGTGGCAACGTGTTCCCCGGTGCTGTGCTGTGCCTTGCCTCCCCTTTGACAGTGCTGCCTCTCCCCACTGTATTGTGTGACCCTTTGGTCAGTTGCCCCATCTGCCAGACCCCATCTCTGCTTCTGTATACCCCCGTCCGCCTCCATCCCTGTTGCATTAACGAGCGCCTCCATCTCTCTTGCAGTGGGTGCAACGATGGCCCAGAGTGATGGTTGCGTGGAACGCCCACAAGCCCGTGATCACCCATTCATCGGCTTCTGTTTGCCCGTACCCCCCATTTCACTCCATCACTAATAAATACCTTGCCTGTGACTGTACATCCTATCGTGCTTTTGTGACAGTGTGCTGCTCCAACCACCCCTCCCGCAGCTGCAGCCTTTTCTCTGTGTGTTTGTTTGTGTGTTCTGGGTCCGGGAGGGTTACGTTCGGGATCACTGGGGCTGTCAGGTAGCAACCTGTGATGTGTAATGCGTTCCCCTGGGGGCTCCCTAATGGATTGGAGGTTTGGCCTGTGGGGTGGTGGGGGCCCATGGCATTCTGTTGCCAAAACTGTCCTTGATCTGCTGATGGCCACCTGGTGTCCTGTGACCCTGTGCGGCCTCCCGTACTCTGGACATGCCCCTGATACTCCTTGTGGTGGTGTTGCCAGCCACCTAGGTGGCTTGGCAGGCCTGTCATGGGTTGCATGTGCCACATGTGTGCTCCTGCTGTCCCATGGCGGTGCTGTCCGTTATGCACCTGTATGTGGGTGGGCGTGGGCCCCAACCCCTCTGTAGAAGCTAATGTTGCACTGGAGGCCTTGACACAGGCCAAGCATGGTGTCAGGCAGGGGTTAGCCATTGGTTGACCCCCCTCCGGGGCTGCCCCACCTATCACCGCTCAGGTCACCCCTGTTGGTTCCCACCATCTGCACTGTTGGCAATGGATGGGCGGCAGGAGCAACAGGCTGCTGACCGTGAGTGTGGGCTGTTTCAGGTCCATCAGTTGTTCACCTGTGTTCCCGTTTGATCCAAGTGGTTGGGGTGCTGGCATGGGTGAACTGGGGTAGATGTGTGGGATGTATGTGCTGTGTGCTGACTGACCCCTGGTGACCCACGCCGTTTCTGTGCACCCTTTCCCCTTCTCCCTCTCCATTCTCCCTTCTAGCTATTCTAGTTGTTTTCCTGGCCATGCTTCGCCTGGGACAGATGGCTGGCCAGCTCCAGGGTGTGTCCTCGGAGTTCCGTGCTGGGGCATGGCTATACAAGGAGATCAATGAATGTGTTGCGTGTGTCGGGGGTCCTCTTCCCTGGTGTCTGTTTGGAGTTCCATGTTGTTGGGGCCCATGTACCATCCTAATGGCTCAACCCCTCTCCTTCTCTCCCTTAGTGCCGGCGATGATTGCAGAGTGGAGCAGGAGGAGGTTCTGCAGCTGCTACCGTACCTCCTACAGAGGGTGCACCAGCTAAACCGCGCCCAGACGGATCGCTGGAGCTGGGTACGTGGTTGCCATCCCTTCTGAGGGTGGGGATCAGCCCCACTGACCCTCTCTGTGCCGCCTCCCCAGATCCCTTGTCCCAGTTCTGTGTTCCACTCTGTTTCCCCTTGTTATTAAAGTAGTTGTCCTCCCTTCTCCGGTTGTGTGTCCTCTTTTTCTGTTTGAGCTGGTCTATTGAGTGGACGCCTTATGGTGGTTGTGCCATGGTTGACTGGCAGGAACTGGGTATCTCGAGCTCCCCGCCCCCCAGTGGTTGTGCTGCAGCTCTGTCAGATCCTTTGAGGTTGACCCTGGGTCCTGTGGGTTGTGGCCACTTGGTGGACTGCCTTGCCTTCCTTATGACCCCTTCTGGCCCTGTCTCGATGCTCCCCTTTCCCTGTGGTCTCTTGGGCCAGAGGTCCATCCCCTTGCCTCTTGTCCTGGTGCCTTGCCCCCTCCCTGCCTTTGGGGTGGTCTCCCCCCCTTCTTCCACATGCATCCATTGTTGGTGTTTGGAGAGCTGCAGCAGCTTTGCTGTTGGTTAGTGTGTTCTGGGGTCCCCCGCCATTCCCTGCCAGCCTGGCTGTGCTGTGCGCTTCCGTCCCTGCCACCATGACCACCTGTGTCCTGTTCCCGGCTTGTTTTCTGGGGGTCTTGGGATTGTGGGGGGGGCTCTGCCAGCGGGTTGGGTGTTTGTGTTGGGGTTCCCTGCTGCTTCTGGCCTCTGACTTTCTCCCCTGTGCCCCTTCATGCCCCGCCCTTCCCCCCCCACTCTCCCACTGGTGTCCCCCTGCCTCCTTGGCCATGCAACCCTTCCCTGTGTGGTTGTGTTCACAGTTGTGTGTGGGCGGGTTCTGGTTTGGGGGGGGCGTGGTGCCCGACTGTCTGGCCTCTGTCACAGGACTAGCTGGGGGCCGCTACTTTCTGTCTCCTCTCATCCCTGCTCCCTCCTACCCCACCCGCACAGGGTCTGGCAGTTCGGGGATGGAGCTGTATGGCGTGGCTTCATTTGCCCTCACTCAGCCATGTTGTCCCATCAGTGTGCTGGGTGGGCCTTCCCCACCGTTCGTTGTCTCAGCTGTCCGAATACATGTCATGGGTGTTTGTTCGGTGTTTCCCGTTGTGGGTGTTTGGCCGATGGGTGTGTGCTGGCCCCTCCCCTTCCATCCCACAACCCCCCATGGTGCCATCCATGTAAATGTCTCCCGGCTCGACACTGCCGGGTGTTCACTGGGTGTGCTTACCCACACATCTCCACCCACCAGCCTGGCGGCAGCATCTGTATGAAAGAGGCCTTATCCAGCATGATGGTCTCTTCTGAAAAACTGGCCACAGCAATGGAAGTTTCAGATCTTGTTATTTGGGAAGGACGAAAGTGTGAGAGAGGATCCAAGGATGGAGTGTTCACCTCTAGGCCCACGAGTAGGCTTTGTAAAATGTGTGGGACAGCTTGTGTTCAGTTTGTGTCCAGTGTGGGACAGTTTGTGTTCAGTTTTGGGTGCCTCACTTTAAGAAGAATACTGACAAGTTCAAAAGGGTTCAGATGAGATCAACAGTGATAAACACAGGAAGAAGGGAAAGACCTATTATGAGCAATTGAAAGAATTGGGAATGTTTAGGTTAGAAAAAAAAGATTAAGATGACTGATGGGGCAGGATTACAGTTTTTAAAATATGTAAAATGGTGCCACAAGGGAAATGTTGCCACATCATCAAGGAAAGTGCTGATTTCCCTGGCCACTGTGAATAGGCTTTGAGGCAATGGGCTTTAGTTAAAAGAGAAAAGATTTACAATAAATATTAGGAAGAATTTTTGAACTACACAGAGAGTTGGGCAGTGGAATAATTTGCTAAGGTGCGCTGTTGAGGCCCCATAATTGGAAACTTTAAAAAAAAAAAAAAAAAGTTACAGACATCTCTACAGGATTCATAGGTACTGTGGACCTTGCTTATTGGAAAAAGGCTGGACTAGATAACTGTTTGAGGTCCCTTCAAACTCTAAATCTGGAGATGTTCTTGACCCTGCGACCTCTCCTGAGTGACAGTGCCGTGCGGAACATAGTGGGAGGCAGTGAGTGCTCTCAGCACTTGAGCAGCACTCTTTCGAAAAACTGGTCCTGACCAATTAAACCTGCCTTTGGGCAAAAACAGACTAGGGGTGTTCATGTCATTTTTGTTATTACAATAATGATAACAAAAATTATCATTTTCATTTTTGTTATTGCAATAATGAAAACGACAACCGAGAATAAAAATAACAAAAATGACAACAGACTAACGATACGATAATGATACCAATATAACAATACCAATAATGAGAACAAACACGACAATGTCATTATTGTTGTCGTTATTATTAGTGCTTTGTCAACTGGGTTTTGGAGGGAGAATGTGGAGAGGGGAGGAGGGAGCAGACATCTCAGACCCCTAAACAGGGTTGAACTCTTGAACTGTGCCTGTGTTGGGAGGGGCGAGCAGTTCAGCAGTATCTGATGGATGTATCACTGGCCAATGAGCAGCGCAAGCAGGCTCCAGCAGTCTCATGGCACTCTGTGATTGCTCAATGCCTGCTGCCTCCCACAACCAATCAGGGGGGCTCTGGGGGAGGGCACTGCAACCCTTTATGGGGCCAGAGGGCCACCCTTTTTCTCTCCGTTCTGTGAGAGTTCTGCTTCTCAGGTTGCGTTTACAGAACTGTGGTGCTTGTGCACAAACAATCCTCCCTACCCCTCATTGTATTACCAATACCTTTCCTTCCTCATACCCTACATTTTACCTTCTCCCTGTCCCTGTCCTTCTCCCCCCTGTACATTATATATAGATAGGTAATACAGATTAGATATAGATGTATATTATAGACATATAGATTAGATTAGAATAGTTATATAGATAATTGATTAGATAATAGTTTTCCTTTTCCCTTCCCCTGTCTCCCTTAGATTTAGAAAGATATTAGTTGTGCATGGGAATCGATAACGATACCAAAAATGAAATCTTCATTTGAAATGCTACCAATACTGATAACGATAATGAAAATGGCATTGTTGTTAATAACGATAATGAAAACAACATTTTTGAATAACGAAAACAAAAATGAAAAACAAAAACTACATGAGGGCCTCACGCACACCCCTAAAATAGACATGCGGGCAGTGTGGCGGCTCCCCGGCCCGTGGTGGGAAACTGTAGCTGACATGGCCCAGAGAAGGGCACCGAACAGATGTGCCCGTGGCTGGAGAGCCAGTGCAGGTAGGGCAGGGAACTAAACAAACATGCAGGCAGCAACCCTGCCCCTGCTCTGCTCCCAGCACTCTGCCATGATGGACAGCCATGGCGGCCTTTGTCCTGAGGTGGGTATGGAGGGGCTGAACACACATGCTGACCCACATTGGCTCTCATGGGCGACCTTTGACCCAGGCAGCACCCTTGGAGATTTTCCAAGGACAAAACCCAGGCTAGCCGCATACCTGCCCCGGGCGAACATCTGGTGGTGTCTCAATGGGTCCCCTCAGGCCACTGTGGGTCAAAACGGGCTACTGCCATGTCTGTTTTTACCCTTCTAAGCTTCTTTTCTTTTTGTACAAATCCTGAGCAAGTGTTATTAATCAGATTAGTGCTAATGAAGTTGATGAGACCGGCTAAATAAGTGTTGCATCAGGAATAGGTCCTTACCATGTAATAGGATGTAAAGAACACAAATTGGAGAATTAGAAAGACTGTCCCCAAAACATGTACAATAGAACTACCATCTTCCCACTTCTACAAAGCCAGTTTGAAAATAAAAAAGAGAAATCAGTACTGAATGAAGGGAACTTCAATGAAGATTAATTTTAAACGGCAAATATGTTGTTCAAAATTCAGTTTGAGGTGATGGCAATTTCAAAATAATTAATTTTCTTGCAATCCTTTTTTCAAAAAGATAAAGTGCTGCAAGTTTTTCATAGATTTTTTTTTTTTAAAATAATTGATGATTGTTTACCAGTGTCAGCTTTCCTTTGATGTTTGTCATATTATTTTTCTTTTGGAGAGCATTTATAGTTTCCTTGTGGGATTGCTTTGTCTTCTCTAAATTGACACATAACAAGAGATTATTATTTATACAAGGCCAAATCTAAATCTCACTGTAGTCAATGGCAAAATACACATTAACTTCAATAGAATGAGAACAAGCAATTCCCAGTACAAACACCTGAGACTTCACAATCAGAAAAGGATGGTCCATTCACAAATAGCCCCACCCACTACTGCTGGTGACCACAAAAGGTTGAACCCTGCCTTGTCATTAATGGTAACACAACTGCTCACAGTTAAATATCAGCATTGACACCTTTAGCATCAGCTACTACTAGGAAGACATCATCAACTCATGAACAACTGCTATTTTTGTACCGTAGCCATGTCTGTGGTCAAATTGAGTACACTACTGGGCTGAGCTGACTCTGCCTATACACAGGTTAGGCAACAACCTAAGGCAGCAAATGAAGAATGGTGGGAAATGCTGCCCCTCTTACTTTTGTTGGGGGGGGCAGGGAGAGTACCAGACTGGGGAAAGTGGGGAGACTTGGGTCACCAGGGCTGCTGAGGCTTACGTGACTGAGGCAGCAGTGTGAATTACTTAGGGGTGGGAAGTTCGGATTATCCGGTATCCGATTCTGCCAGTATTTTGCTGTACCAGCAGTATCAGATTAATCTGGATATTGGGGGTAGCGGTACCGGTTCCCCGTGCTGGATTTTTTTACATTGCGGCCATTGAAATGAATGGCCACAATGTAAAAAAAGAAAAGAAAAAAAACACACTTTCCCCTCCCCCGTCCAGGCTGCGCAGGTGGAAGAGGGGACACCTACCCACCCTGCCCAGCCTGGATTTTTTTTTTTTTTTAAATTTCCCCGAAGTCCCTGGCTCCGGGCCGCTGCCGGCGACCCAAAGCCCGCACCAGCAGGTAGGTACTAGGATGATCCCTTGGGTGGGGGGTGGTTTAACACACACCCCCACCCCAGGTATCACCCTACCCCCCACCCAAGGATCACCCCATGTCCAGTAGGGGTCACCGTGTGAACAGAATGGGGTTTGGATGTTCGGCTGTTCACTCCAAAAACTTAGTTAGGGTTTGTGGGTTTGGTCCCACGGAGTTTCCCCCTCCAAATGTTCAGAAAGTTAAGCTGCGGCAGAGGCTTGGGGCACTCCAGGGGGGTCCCGTGGAGGCATGGCAGGCCATCGCAGACACTGCAGCAGCAGCAGCAGAGACTGGGAAGGCTTGGGGCTTGGCACCCCAGCTTGCCTGGGCAGGCAGACTCGATTCTTGGCCCCCAGGGTGCCCATGGTACCATGGCTGGCTGTCTGAGACCCAGAGGCAGCAGCAGGAGCAGAGGCTGGGAGGGCTTGGTGGCTGGCCTGGCACCCCTGCTTGGCTAGACATTGCAGACTGCTAGCCATTGGCAGAGTAGCGGCAGACATTGGATTGCCTGTTAGCAGAACCTATGGCACAGCAGAGGCAGCAGCAGCAGCAGCAGACATTGGATTGCCGGGGCACAGAACTCATGGCACAGCAGAAGCAGCAGCAGCAGACATTGGATTGCCAGGACACAGAACCCATGGCACAGCAGAGGCAGCAGCAGCAGACATTGGATTGCCGGGGCACATAACCCATGGCATTCCATGGAATGATGGTTCCCCTTGACTGTAACGTAGGCCCCAGAACCCCGATGGTGGGTCCTGAGGCTGGAGTGGTTGACTGTTTCTAGATGCAGTGGAATGATGGCTCCCCATGAGCAGAATGATGGCCCCAGAACCGTGATGGTGGGTCTTGGGACTAGAGTGTCAGCTTCTAGATGAAGTAGAACTGCAGCCCTCCCTGCCTGTAACGTAGACCCCAGAACCCTGATGGTGGGTCCTGGGGATGGAGTGGCTGTCTGTTTCTTGATGCGGTGGAATGATGACTCCCCGTGAACAGAATGACGGCCCCAGAAACCTGACGGTGGGTCCTGAGACAGGAGTGGGAGCTTCTGGATGACGTGGACGGACAACCCTCCCTGCCTGTAACATAGATCCCAGAACTCAGATGGTGGGTCCTGGGGCTGGAGTGGCTGCTTCTGGATGAAGTGGAATGATGGCTCCCTGTGATCGGAATGATGGACCCAGAACCCTGATGGTGGGTTCTTGGAATGGAGTGGCAGCTTCTGGATGAAGTGGAATGACAACTCCCCATGAGCAGAATGACAGACCCAAGAACCCTGATGGTGGGTCCTGGGGCTAGAATGACAGCTTCTAGATATTGGACAGCCCTCCCTGCCTGTAACGTAGACCCCAGAACCCTGATGGTGGGTCCTGGGAATGGAGTGGCAGCTTCTGGATGAAGTGGAATGACAACTCCCCATGAGCAGAATGACAGACCCAGAACCCTGACAGTAGGTCCTGGGACTGGCAGGCTGCCTGGCTGGCATCGGTAGAGCAATGGCAGAGGTCCAGCCAGGACTCGATGGCTGTTTTGGAACGTGTAAAAGTCACAATTAAAAGCCCATTGCAAATCCTGCAAGCTCAATATGGGACTTGCCCAGTAGGGGGAGGGTCAGGGGATGAAACAGGTTTTTTTTCATCCTTGTCTCATCTCTTCTTCTTTCTCTGTCCTCCATCTTGTCCCATGCAGTCTGTACAGTATGGAAGCATGTCTTCTGAGTTCTTAGTAAAGTTCTGTTTTGAAGAAACTTCTGCTGTGTGTTATTCAACAGAAAACTAACACTATAATAGGCTGGTATCCCTGCTTGGCCCAGTGTTGCATGCTGGCTGGCATTAGTGGAGCAGCAGCAGAGGCCCAGCCAGGGCTCGGTGGCTGGCACCCCTGCTCGGCTGGGCATTGCAGGCTGGATGGCCTTGATGTGGGACACTTGCAAACAAGTGGAACAACAGCCCTCCCTGCCTGAAACATAGGCCCCAGAACCCTGATGGCGTGTCCTGGGGCTGGAGTGGCTGGCACCCCTGATCAACTGGGCATTGCAGGCTGGCTGGCATCGGTGGACCGGTAGCAGAGACCCGGCCAGGGCTCGGTGGCTGGCACCCAAACTTGACCAGACATTGCAGGCTTGCATCCTACTCTCCGGATATGAACAAGCTATTGTGACAATTGGTCAAGCCTTTCCCGGTGGCGAATTACGTGGCCATCCAGTAGCAGACATTGGATTGCCATGGCACAGCAGAGGCAGCAGAAGTGGATATTGGATTGCCAGGGCACAGAACCTGTGGCACAGACAGCAGAGGCAGTATTGGTGGCAGCAACAGCAGACATTGGATTGCATGGGGCACGGATCCCATGGCACAGACAGCAGAGGCAGCATTGGCAACAGCAGCAGACATTGGATTGTCCGGTAGCAGAACTCATGGCACAGACAGCAGAGGCAGCATTGGCGGCAGCAGCAGACATTGGATTGCCGGGGCATACAACCCCTGGTACAGACTGCAGAGGCAGTATTGACAGCAGCAGCAGAAGACGACATTGGATTGCCCAGTAGCAGAACCCATGGCACAGAAAGCAGAGGCAGCATTGGCAGTAGGAGCTGACATTGGATTGTCCGGTAGCAGAACCCATGGCACAGACAGCAGAGGTGGCAGTGAGCCAGGATCTCTCATTCAGACCCATCGCGGAGGTGCCCTGCTGTCCGATACCAGTTGAACCTGATGCAAGGCGGCTTTCTGCTCGAGAAGCTGCTTGAGCATCAGGAAGGTCAAATTCCACCTGGTGAACACATCCTGCACTAGGTGGTGCACTGGGGAGCCTTGCTCGGCCTGCTTTGCCCGGAGGAGATAGCTGCCCTTCACACTCCGATTAAGGAAACTGGCCAGCATCCTACCTTACTCTATCAGGGAGCTAAGGGTGCCTGCCCCAATCCCCTTCTCCCCCAAGCCCAGAGCATCCCTGACCACAAGGTGAAGGGTGTGTGCAGTGCAAGGGATGCTGGTGAAGCCCCCCTCACGGACTGCCATCTATATGTTGGCCGCGTTGTCCGTCACCACGCAACCCTTGGTGAAGGTCCTGCTTATACCCTGGCCCACCTATACCCTGCTTGGGACCCCTCCTGCCACTTCCAAACACTGCCTCCGGGTCCTGCCACCAGTGCACCGTCACTGCCAGATAGGCATGCTGTGCATTACTACTCGACCACAGGTCTGTGATGAAGTGGACAGTGGCACTTCCAGCCCTTGCCAGCTGCTCCCTCACCCACTGCAGGACTGGCACCACCTGCTGACTCAGGGTGGTGTACGAGGGCAACTTAAACTGGGGGGCCAGGAATCCAATCAGGCACCTAAAACTCCATGTCCCCAACCACCAAGAAGGGCTGCCCATCCAGCGCTATAATTTCCCCCAACATGTGCGTGGCTTTCAGTTGAAAGCTAAGCCACCCTCCATGTCCTGCAGCTGCCAATGGACTTGGCAGCTGCCCACACCCCAGCTCCTCCATGGTGCACTGACACTACTGCTGCTGCTCCCCCCCGAGCAGCGATACCACTCCTGCTGCTAGAGGCAGCTGTTCAAGCAGGACGCTTGCCCGCTGATGGAGGCAGACGACTACTGCTGCAGTTGGGAACCTGCTGGCGTCCACTGCCCCTGCCTGCCTGCTTAGCAGCACAGCGCTGTGGCATCCCTTCAGGTGCCTCGCCATGGCAGTTGTGCCAAGGTTGGTGAGCATCTGCCCCTGCTTCACCACCTTCTGTCACAAAGTGAACTGCACCTCCCTGGGTTGGTGCGGACACCCACACCAACTTAAAATGTGCCCAGATGGAGGATTTGTTGCCCCCTCCTGCCTTCTGGCCCTCATCGGGTAATGCACCACTGGCAGCGCTGCTGGGAGGGGCAGAACATGGTGGCAACACAGCTCTCAGAGGGACAGCCATCACCTCAGCACCAGACATCACCGCTGCAGGACTAGTGTCTGCCTCACTGTCCCCAATCAGACTGCTGTCCCACAAAGGGGAGTACTGGGACCCTGAAGCTGATCGACTGCCCACCATGATGCTGCCACTCTCCCCATGCCCCCTATAGCTGCTGCTTCTGCTGCTGCTCCTCCGCTCCCTACTGCCATTGCCCGGGGATCAGGCCCGGCCCCTAGCAGCTGGGGTGGATCCACCAACCCTGGACTGCTGAGGATAACCTCAATAATGGGAGACATTGGTTGCCCTGGAGAAACATCCGATGCTGAAGCATCTTCACCTGCTCCTGCAGCCACAGCAGAGACAGCCACAGCCTCCTGGACTGCAGGTCTTCCAGGTCCCAATCAAAGTGATGTCCCGTGAAGGAGAGTACTGGGACCCTTAGGCTGATCGACTGCCCACCATGTTGCTGCCACTCTCCCTGTGCCCCCTATAGCTGCTGCTGCTGCTCCTCTCCCTGCTGCCATTGCCTGGGGATTGGGCCCTGCCTCTAGCAGCCAGGGTGGGATCCACAAGCCCTAGACTGCTGAGGATAACCTCAATAATGGGGGACATTGGTGGCCCTGGAGAAACATTTGATGCTGAAGATTCTTCACATGCTCCTGCAGCTGCGGTAGAGACATCCACAGCCTCATGAAGTGCAGGCCTTCCAGTGCCCTGTGTGGCAGTAGAGGATGCTGGCAGGAGGCGACGCCAAACCACACCCCTAGTGCCACTTCTGGGAGCCTCTGAGGCCTGACTGCCAAAATCAGGCCTGTGCAGTTTGGGGTGTGGTGATGGGCTTGGGCTGCTGCTGATGCCTGCTGCCACTCCACTGGCCCAGTCCTTGTCACCTCTGTCACATGCCCTATTGCCCACCTTATGGGAAGCAGACCAGCCTTTCCTGCTTCCCTTCTCAATTTCTCCCACCCAAAGAATGCACACGAAGATTTATATATATATATGGAACTAAATGGAATATTATCTAATATCTACAAAGGCCTAGTCCTACAAACACACTATAAAATATTAAAACTGTATCACTACACACTATCTCTATCTATCTCTATAACTAAGCTAACTCCTACAACTATCTATCCATAGTAACTTCATATATACACACACACACACACACACACACACACACACACACACACACACACACACACAGGGGGATGGGGGGACACAGACAGCTCACAACAAACAACACAGGGAGGGGTACAAAACCGAAATGAAACCTAAATCAATCTAATGCTACTCTAATTTATTAATTATTAATTATTATTATTATTATTATAAACATTTATATAGTGCCGGTCATGTACCTGGCGCTGTACAGAACATAGAAATAGACACAGTCCCTGTCTGTGGCTTACAATCTAAAAGACAAGGAGGGGGAGACAGGGAGAGGGGACAGTGGGAGAGACAGGGGAGAAGACAAACAAACATTCAGGCGGATGCGAAGTCTCAGGTGCGTGTGCTTGGCTTGGTTACAATCAGGTTGGTTGCAGCAGTCTGCAGAGGAGGGCAGACAGTAAGTATATGGGGAACGACTAGCAGGCATTGGGAAAGGCGGCGAGGAAAAAGTGGGTCTTGAGGAGGGATTTGAAGGAGCGGAGGGAGGGGGCAAGGCGGATGTGGATAGGGAGGGAGTTCCAGGCATGGGGGGCAGCGAGGGAGAAGGGTCGAAGGCGGTTAGGTGAGCAGGAGAAACGAGGGAGAGTGAGGGAGGGGACAGAGGAAGAGCGGAGAGCGCGTGCAGGAGTGCGTAGGGAGATTAGGTCTGAGAGGTAAGGAGGAGCTTGGTTGTGGAGTGTTTTGAACGTGAATACCAGGAGTTTAAACAGGATACATTCAGGAAGGGGGAGCCAGTGAAGAGAGAAGAGGAGAGGCTGCACATGGTCGAAGCGACGGGCAGAGTGAATGACCTTGGCAGCAGAGTTTTGGATTGCAATAAGGGGGGACATGTGAAAGCGAGGGAGGCTAAATGTTTTAACTTGAATAATGAATGAATAAATGTATTTATTATTGGCACTAGCTCTCACCTTGGCCATAAACAATAACAACAAAATTCAACAAAAGGAAAAGGAAAACACACAAACATACATATAATACAAAACAAAACAAATAATAATAATATATATATATATACATGTATATATATATAAACTAAAACAATTAAACATCATTCTAAAATCAATTTACTAATGGCAAATTAACCAAATTTCCCAAACCACCGTACACCAAATAATTACAAAGTGAATCAATGACCTCCAGAGGTACCAACGAGATCTTGTAGTCACTTGCCAAATCTTCCAGTATTTAGAGCCTTACAAGCTTCCCCATATTTTACTCCCGACAGTGAATACGCACTATCATCCCTCCGCTAGTAGTCCCTCCCTCAATTTCATGGCCAAAAACATGAAGGAAGTTACTGCCCGCATTACCACTTCCTCCTGAGTGTCCAGGAGGAATTTCAATTTACTTGTATCAGGCCCATCCTTTCCTCTATCAAATAGCGGGACCAACCAAACCGCCCTAATCTCAGTATATACTGGACAGCACAGTGATACGTGGCTGAGATCCTCAATCTCCAATTCGCCACAATAACACCATCGCTGATCACATGGGATATTATTGTATCTACCTGAGAGAACTGCCAAGGGAAAAAGCTGAAAACGTAAGAGAGTAAATATTCTTCTGGAGGTTTGATCAGGTAACTTGTCAAGATAGCATTCAAGACCATGATGTAATTTTATATATTTTAAACAAGGACCAAATTTCCACTCTGCAACAACAGACATGTCTTCCTGCCTTACAATATCCTGCGTTCTAGACTTGACTATATTCCACTGCCATCCCCTACCCTTCCCACACAAATAGGGGGAGGAAAGGCCAAGATATCCATATAAGATGCCATTTGAGATAACCACAGGTAGTTCAAAGCCTCTTGATACAGCAATTTTTCTTGTAGGCAGAGCAAAGGCAATGCAGTCTCTCCTTGTAGACACAGACGGGACCAATAACTTATAGCCGCCTGCTTAGCCAAATGGGAAACCAAGATCATACCAGTTTCAGCTCAGAGGACTGCCGCTGGAGTTCCCTGCGGGACTCGAAGCAGACTATGGAGAAAATTATTCTGTACAACTTCAAGTAGTTGTAGAGACCAAGCTGTCATTAATTCTGTCCCAAAAAGCAGAATAGGATGCACCTTTGTCTTGAATACATCCAAGACAACTGAAATAGTAATACCAGCAGATCTGGCCATTAACCTCAAGATCCCCTTTGCTGCTACCAATGCCTTTGCAGTTATTAATTTTTGGTGCCTTTCCCATGAACCGGTTCTAGTAATAGTGATCCCCAAGTAAACATAAGAGTTCACCTGAGCAAAACTCTTATCATTTACTTCCCAACTGCCCTTACTAGCTCTCCCACCTATCACCATTATCTGGGACTTTTGGTAATTAATGTTGAAGCCTTTATCTATACAATAGTTAATTCATTTCCCAAGCAACTTGTACATTCCCTTTTTTGTCTGAGACATCATGACCACATCATCAGCGTACATAGTACAGGGGTAACCCGCTCTTGGATTTTTGGCGGATGACACTCATCGTCTGCCAGGGTTCGGGGTAAATCATTTAGGTATAGACTAAACAGTAAGGGGGCCAGCACACATCCTTGTCTGACTCCCCTTTGTATAGAAAATGGTCTAGTCAAAAAGCCATCTCCACCCAAGCGGATTCTTGCCTCATTCCCTGTATGGATGCTTATCAGCAAGCTTAGTAAGCCATCATGCAAGCCAAGATGCTGCAAATGACGCCATAGTTTGGCCCTAGGGACAGAGTCAAATGCCCTCTGGAAATCTATGAAAGCCATAAACAGTTTACCAGCCCTAATCTTTGTGTACTTGGTGATAATATGCAAAATGGTAAACCCATTATCCGTAGTAGATCTATTTCTGCGGAAACCAAATTGCTCCTGTGGAAGTAAGTCCCGCGCCTCTACCCATTGCTCTAAATGTTTTAGGAAGGCTTTGGCGTACAATTTCCCTATGACTGCCAGGAGACTTATAGGATGATAGCAGGTGGGGTCTTCTGGGTCACCCTTTTTGAACACTGGTATGATTGTTGATAAACCCCAATCCTTGCGAACTACCTTCAGTCTGTTGATTGACGAGAAATAGCCTGCTAACACGGGGGCCCACCATTCTGGACTTGCCTACAGAACCTCTGCTACTATAAAGTCAAGACCTGGGGCTTTGTTAGGTTTTAAGGTTGCAATCAGATCTATCACTTCCTGGGTGCTTACCACTTCCTCAAATCCAGACATAGTGGTTAAAGACGGGGGATCCCCCAACTCCTCCCTCTCTATCACCATGACATCCCTTTCTCCCTCTTCTAATGCAAATAGACCCTCAAAATATGCTACCCAGCGGTCTTCATCAAGAGCCTTAGGTGGTCTACTTGCTTTGAGCTGCAATGCACAATTAATTAAATGCCAAAACTGCCTAGAATCTTTTAATGAGGCTGCATTTTTAAGCTTAGCCCATGTCCTCCAAACTGCATTCCGTTTTTTTCCTTTAACCAGATTCTTATACCTTCTCCTTAGTTCAAGGAAGTGAATCTGCGTAATTTCTGACTGCCTCTTAACCCAAAGAAGTTTGGCACGGGCCAAAAGCTTCTTGACCTCCCTACACTCTTGATCGAACCATGTCCTTATATGTAAGGGACCACTTTGCTTATCACATGATAATATATTCCCTAAGTTAACTAACAAGGAAACATAGCAACTAGAGGTTAAATCGATGTCTTCAGGTCCAGCAGCCATCATTTTCTCCCTCAGCCCAAGGCATTCATTCCCCCATAAGTTATCCAAAAGCTCAACCAACAAAGTGGCAGACCATCTAACCCTAGTTTTAACAGCAATACCTCCTTTCCTCTGGGGTAGCTGACATCCTATTTCTCCCCCTTGCTTCAAGATAACGTCTACCGTCAGCACAGCATGGTCAGACTCAGGGCAAACCACTATCTCAAATTTTTCCATTCTATCCTGATGACCCATTTTAACTATTATATAATCCACCACGCTTCTCCCACAAGGACTAATATATGTAAATTCACCATCAGGATACAATGGGCCTCTGCCGTTCAACACCAGAAGATTATTCATCTCAAGCAGTTCACTCAACCGTTCACCTGCCCGGTTCCTAATCTGGTCCCTTGATCTTCTCTCCATCCTGGCAGAACTCTGTCCCAACAACAAATCATCAGAAAGATCTTCCATCAGACCTATTCTGGCATTCCAATCACCTGCCATTAACAACATTACATCAGAATATTGGTTGTCCAACTCTTCAGTATATCTTCCAGGGCCGTCCATATACTGGTATCAGAGTAACAAGAACCTACTGGGGGTATATACACATTAAGCAGTAAGACTAACTCTCCCCCAAATACCTTCAGAAGTTCCATCTGGAGTTTACGCCTTTTCGTGCAAATTTCCCAAAAGGATCCATTACACTCCTCCGATATCAAAATTGCCATTCCCCCAGAGCGACGCCCTTTAGCTTTGCTTCTCACCCCTGGGACAGAGAATACCTGAAACCCTGAGATCTCAATCGGGGAAGAAGCAGAACACCAAGTTTCTTGCAAAAATAATAGATCATATCTGCGTAAATAGGAAAGCCAATCCAAATCCCTACACTTAGTGGAATATCCAGCGATGTTCCATGAGGCAAATCTCAAGGATCTGACATAACCCCTATGCACTTACGTATGGTGCACTATGCACTTTTTGGGCCTGATCCATCACTAACTCATGGTTCTTAGCTTTATTCGCTGGAAATATATCCCAGGGTTCGGGAAAAGAGAGAGGACCAGCCTGTACCTTTTTGATCCTGCCTACCTTCTCCTGGCGGGGGAGGTGTTAACCCAGCCTGTACTACCGTGCCACCCAGCTCCAAGCCACTACATTCAACAATGGATGTTATGCCTGCCATTTTTACTTGATCCATTACTGCAGGGCCTGTCTGCACCCGGGAAGGGGAATTGCTAATCGCCTTGGTAGTAGAATGAATTACAACTTCCAGTTCATCTTGTGCCATAAAACGAGCCGCAGCCCACTCGCTTTCTGTTCTAATTTTAGGCACAAGCTCCTTATTACCATCCCCCAATTTTTTTGCATGGTAATCCAAGGAAGGGCAGGAAAGACTATTCCTAACCATATCCATCTTTTGAATCACTATGTCTTGTTCCAAAATGGAAAGCTCAGAAAAAATTGCCACCATACGTAAATCCTCGGTCCCTAATGATTCATTTCCTAACCATTCCTTCATTACATCAGAGAAGAAAATAAGACCCTTTGGTTGTACCCCTACAGGCATTGCCTGTGGTTCCCTAGCTGGTTGAGTTTTGCCTTTCGCCTTACTTAAATCTCTATCACTTACTATTGCCAACCCTTGGGCTGCAGTAACCTCCATACCCTCCTCCTCACTACGACATCCTCCCTCTGCTGGTATAATCAAGTGCACCATACTGGGTTTGATTTTCCCTGATATAGGAATACAGTTAGGCGAGGAAATAGGCAAGGGGCAATCAGGCGAACAATCATACCCAGCCCCTCTTCTAGACCTACCAACAAAAACTCTATCTATGGTAATAGCTCTAGAGATAAGAAACTTCCTAGCCTCAAATAATTCCAGCACCCAAAAACTTGAATGAAAAAATATTTTAGCACAACAACTATGGCTATCTTGTTGCAGTAGTTCGAAATCTGCAATGTCTCGCATGTCGATTTTCCTACCCAAAAGGAAAGATAAATTCCTAGTTACGCTAGTAATATTGTTCCAACTTGGGAACTCCCCATTACTTAATGGTCTAGCTTTTATCCAAATATCGCACTCATTGAAGAATGGGACTTTAGGCCCATTGGCCAAAGGGTTCTTTAGAACTTTTTTCCCTCCCACCTGGGGGGTACAATTACCCGCTTTCTCTATTTGGGACACACTCCTTGTATCCACAGGCCTCAGTTCTACATTTCCTTCAGATTTTAAAGCATAAAGTTAGTCAATCTTTGTCAGTAGTTCTTTCAACTGTACTCTGACCCATGAAAGTGATTCACCCATATCAGTAATGTTTTTAAATAGTAAGGAGACTGTTTTTGCAATAAGATGACACTGTGCTTTAAGAACATTGCCTGTTTCAGAGTCATAAAGCTTCTTAATACAATTAGGGGAGTCAGAATCTACAGGCAAATTGGGCACTTCCATATCCATAATTGGACAGGCAAGAGGAGGAGTCGAGGTGCTAACTGGACCTTCCAGTCCATTAAGATCAAGCAAAGGTAAGAAACGGTTCTCGGTTTCAACTGCTATGCTCCAATCATCCCCCCCGATCATTTCCCCTAGTGTATTTACATTCTGGGGATTTAGCCTCTGCGGGAGAATCTATTGGGTGCTGATGCTTCTTCTCCATAATTGCAAAGCTCAGCAGGTCACCCAAAAAAACCAAATAGTCTACACTCAGGGTGTTCTAAAGGGTAGTAACTCTAAATACTCATCGTAATTAATTCATCATCAGTACAAAATAAAAGCAATGAAACTATAACGTCCCAAAAATATAAGACAATAATTCCAATACGTGAAACTTCTACTGATTTCTATAGTCCCTCAGTCACCAGGCTGTCTTGATATTAACGACTGGAGACTGCAAATGAAGGAGGAAGGGGCTCCTGAGCTCCGGGCGCTCCAAGGGCAGCTCCCAAGGGCAAAAACCCTTGTGCTCACACCCTTAGGCTCGCGCACAAGGCTCGCACCCACAAGGCGCCACAGCTTTTTCTCCCTCCACAGGTGCCGAGTCTCTGCCCCTGCTCGCCGACAGCCCCACAGCGGTGAAAAATCAGGTCAGTTTCATGCAATCAGCTGGAGCCTTGGCTGCACTCTGCAGCTTCCTAGGTGCCCCTGCACTCCTCGGCTTCACCAATGTTTTAACTTTTGTAAGCTGCCTAAGCAGGAGAGATGGGGTATAAATAATGAAAATAAATAAATATTTTATATTTTGTATATTTTATAGACAGACAGACAGATATAGGAAATCCAAAAAACAGGGGAAGGGAATCAGGGATGGAATATCTACAGGGAGGAGGGAAGGATTCAATGGAGGGTAGGAAGAAAAAACACAGGGAGGGGTAAAAAATAAAACCTAAATCTATCTAATCTAATCTAAATAAATGAAACTATGGAGGTAAATGTGTGGAAATGGGTGAAATAGGAGGAGGATGGCAATGCCTGCTGTCAGGAACAGTGACTAGCTCAGAAGGAGTTGGAAGGGGGGAGGGCAATGACTTTTGTTACTTGCTGCGCCCGCCTTACCACAACCTCCATTGGCTCCTTGCAGCCTAGCCCGTGGCCAATCGCAGACTGTGAAGCCAGTGGTCTGAGGAAAAGAGGGATGATGATTGGGCGCCAGGAAGTCTGCTCCTCAGCTGCCTCCCCCTCCCCCGCGGAACTGCCAGACACTTTTTCCCCCCACGAACTCACCCGAATTCATCCTAACGTGGCCAAACTGTTTGGGGCTTCAGGCATTCGGTTCTGCCGTCCGAACGGGCCGAATTGGGCCGAACATCTGAACTGCGTTCACACATCCCTAATGTCCAGTTGGTGTAAACACCTAATAAACCGGCAGGTGGACACCCACCTGATGGCAGCTATAGTGGTCTATTTATTTATTAATAAAATTTGTATGCTGCCCCTTGCTAAAAGCATCTCAGAGCAGCTAACAAGCATCGTAAAATGCACAAAAAAAAAAAAAAAAGGCATCAAAATACAATTAAAAACCTAAAATCCCCCAATTTAAAACAATTCAAACCCCAACCCTCCCACCCCATCTCCCTTGGCAAAGGCACAGTAGAATAGCCAGGTCTTACATTGTCTATGGAAAGAGGGGAGGTTGGTGGTCAGGCGGACGTCCAGCAGGAGGGAGTTCCATGGTCACAGCACAGCCACAAAAAATGTGGCCTTCCTCAAGGTCGTCATCCAGGAAACCCAGGGGACCTCGAGGAGGGTGCCCCCAGCCAACTGCAGGGGTCAATTCAGGACCCGGAGTATGAGGCGGTCCTGCAGGTCGGTGGGGACCAGGCCATTTAGGGCTTTAAAGGTCAGCAGCAACACCTTGAATTGGACCCAGAAGACTACCAGCAGCCAGTGCAGAGAGCGAAGCATTGATGTCTCATTTGTTAACACCCACCGAGGCCGAGGAATGTTCACTATGCAGGCTGCTTTACTAGAAGAGGGGCTTGTTTTCTTCATCAAGAAGGTATTCCCCAAATTTCTCGCAAAATGCAAAAATACTGAATACAGCAGAAAATAAAATATTTCAGATATGAACTACTGTTACTTTTTTGGTCTATTTCAAAGGTCAGACAAAGATCTTGTATTTTTGATCAAATGAGATTAGTGACAATAAAAGCCAGAAGGAGACTATATTGGCCAGACATTTCCACCCTTGCTAGGTATATCTTGACTCATCTGGAACGCTAACATCCTGAAATTAATTCTCTGGAGAATGGAAAAGCAGCATGTCTCACTCTGCTTGGAGTAAATAAATTATTCTTTAAATAATGAGATTAATTAACAATAAGGCAACAATTTTGTGTTACTTTATTTGGCAGGGATGACAGACTTTTATGAAGAAAGCAACTACATTTATTTATTGCACATTAAATTCAAATCAACACAGCCTATGGTAGTTATAACAACTCAAGAAAAGCATTAGGACTAATGCAAAAAACATGGCTTGCACTGGATCTGTGTTAATGTCTGCCATCCGCATCTATTGTTTGGTGTCTCTGTTGATTAGGTGCTGTGAAGTGGAGAAGATACAAAGTACTTTGGAATCAATTGGAACGAAGGAGAACAGTTAATGGATCTGAAGTTTGCATATGCCACATCTCATGGAGTGCTGTAGACGTTATAAAGAATGACATGATGAAAAAAAATATACTGCAAGGTCAAAAGGACTTAAGAGAAAGCTACTAACTCAAAGCAAAAAGTGTGTATGCAAAATAGGATACATTTCCCCTTTCAGATCATAAAATGGGAATAAACTAAAAGCATGGAAACCTCAAAAAAACCCAAAGAATGCATCGTGACAAGTGTGACAGATCAGATGCTGAAGTATGATCAAACTAAAACCTAAACTGAAATTGTACAACAGCAATGCCTTGTCAACGCTCATTCAGAGTATGCAGAAAAATGCACTGAGATAGACATGTTCAACACCTCCTTGCCTGCAGAAGATTCTTAGTTGGCAGCATCAAAAAGATTCCAGTGATAGTCAACCAAGTCTATGTATAGAATACCATCTGGAATACCCAGGAAGCCAGCTGGTCTGAGGAAGTCTCCAAAGTAGATTATTATATCCCTGTCACCTTACTTTTACAGAACCTCCCACCTAGGCAAGAAGGGGAAGGATAATGACTGCACCCATAATGGACATCAATAACATGGACAGACTTCTGGTCAAGTAGGTGTTGCAATTCACCTCATCTGGTGAGTGAGCTGAAATTCCTGGTTGGAAGACAGAAAGCTGAATAAAAGATGGATTGGGGCTTACATGCAACCCAAAGGGATGAATACCATTGGTTCTATCCTTCTCACAAAAATCAAGTAAACATTTGATCATCCAGTTAACTTCTCAACTGAATGACTGAGCACACCAGAAGAATTTCAGAGGCAAACAGAAGAGAAGGCCACTAATGGCAGTATGAAGTGTTAAGGCAGTGTGGTGGGAAGGTCCCAGACTCACACACACAGCCTTAACACTGGTATTCCCTGACTTTTTTGTGAGTGCTATCATGTTGCATTAACATGATCTTATTATCTCTTCGGTTTTATCAAATTATAGAGCTTCTCAAGCTTATGAAGGAAGAGTTTTTACTAAAAATTCAGTATGCAGAAAAATGCACTGAGGCAAACATTTTCAACACCTCCTTGCCTGCAGAAGATTCTTAGTTGACAGCATCAAAAAGTTTTAGTTTACTAAAAACTAAGGCCGTTTTTACACGGCACTGCAGGGTGGGGGGGATGGGTGTATGCCGGCAGTGGGTGTGCTGCTCCCTTTTCTATGGGTGCACAGCCATCTCCACCATTTTGTCAGATGGCACCGTGATGGGTGTGCACCGGGAGCACGTACGCACCACCACCGCCCAGTGTTTCCACGCGTGCACACCCATACCACCCACCCACCGCTGCTGCACGCACACAGATGGCCCCCCACACCTCACACCCTCCCACACACCCGGGGGTGTGTGTATCTATGTAAAATAGGCCTAAGTTGAAAATATTGTAGAGCTTGGAAGAGACATTCCAACATTTCTGTAAATTCATCCTAAGATGACATTTTTATTTTGATTGAGTGACAAATAACTTCTTATGACTTTAAAGCAGGAAATTATGTGTATTCTCTTGGGATATAAAATGCTCTCAGAAAGCATTCAAGAATAACAAATGTGCAGCTCTGTTTCACAATCTTGAATCTTCACATGTAAAATCTACAGAAAGCAAAGAGGAAATAAAGCAAGGTATGGAAAATTCAAGCATTTTATACACTTGCAATGGAGGAGGTAAACCTAATTCATCAAAATTAATTTTTTTAAAAAAGTTATTTACTAATTTGCATTACAGTTCTGTGTCTAAAGGACCCAAACAACACCTTTGCTCATTGTACTACAACATGTATTTCCAATAAAAGACAGCCTCTATCCCAAACAGTTTACAGCTAAAAATCAGGTGCACATGGACTTCAATGCTCTGTCCCTGCACACAGGGTTGACCAATCCACTGGGACACTTGCCCAGAGCGGGGCAGCCTACTAAGCATGGCACTGCTGCAACAGTCCGAGGCAAGTGTCCAGCTCTTTCTGGGCTTCCTGGTACAGTACTACTGTTGCCCTGTGTCCTGGTGTGGCTGCTTGCATCCCCAGACTCCTGTTGCAGTAGATACAGGTTCTAGTTCCTTCGGTCCCTTACTACCAAACCCTCACTTATGGGGTTATGTGTTGATCCTTGTGCCACCCTCTAAAGCTGCTCTAAGCTGGATGGGGGCAGGAGTCAGGGGCAGAGCTGCATTGGGTACTAAAATGAGTATCTATGGGTATTGCCCACATTTTTGGGCACCCCATTGCGCACCTGACAGGCTTGTCACCCAGCGAAACTGACAAGCCCAGTGGTCCCAGGCCAGCAGGGGCCTGTCACTTTAAAAGGCTGGCCAGCACTTCCCCCCTACAGCGCCGTGAGCAGGGGGAAGCAGCCTTTGAAAGTGACAGCCCCGTCCAGAACCGCTGTGGAGCTGGACTCTGCAGTGGTCCCAGCTGGGGTCTGTCACTTTAAAAGACCATCTGGCATGTTCGAGCAGCCCATTAGGTCCTATTCAGGCAACAATGATGCCCAAAGAGGGGCCAGGTCAATTCAGGCACCCCAGATTCATCGGGAGTGCCTGAATCTTCAGGTGCCTGGTTGCAGCTCCAGTTAGGAGTCAAAATATTGGGGACCTATGGTCGCATGTTCTCCCAGCATGTGTATGCATGCTGCTACAACTGCAGCTACAGCCCCAACACAACAGTGGTGCAGTATCTGCTACTCTCCATGAGCCACAGAGAAATGATAGCAGACCTGGCCTGAGAGTAGGAGCCAGCTAGGGTTCCTTGGACAGATGCACTTGGCGAGCTGGGGTAGAGAGCATAGTAAAACCTACGCTGAAGACACCAAATAGCAAGGATTGGCCTAGTTTGTGCAAGTACTTCTAGGATCCCACACTTTCAGTAGGCAAAATGAAGAGTGGGGTAAATCAAGCATTAGCATCCCCATTCTTAATACGAGAAACTGAAGCATAGACAAGAAGTTCCGCAAAGAATGTAAGCCTATGCTCAGTTTCCATTAACTTCAAAGAGACTGAACTATATTCAGTTCTTGGGACAGAGGAGAAGAGCTGGTCAAACTTTGTCTTAATTGTCCTTATTTTAAAACATTTGAATATGTTGCTTCAAAAATGTTATATCTATATGTTTCAAATGTTTTCTGTACTCCCTGAGAAGCCCTTTTGTTTGTTTCAATTTCCCCCCCAATACTATCAGCTTTGGTGATTTAAAAAAAAATATTTTCCAACACTTTGGGGGTTTCCAATATATTTTGCTAGCCAAGCACAAACAAACAAAGATTTGAATAGACATCTTGGTTGCCTCCTCCCCCAACCCACCCACCCCACCCCCCAAAAAATTACTGAAAAATGACAATGTTACATTTGGCAATCAAACTTTTCTATTGAAAAATGGTCATTTTGTTGTTACCAAAACTGTGTGAGGACAAAAGGGACAAATATCATACCTTAATTTGGCAACTAGAAAGTGAGCTGCGGCAACTCATACTGGATCCTTCTCTAGTACTTCTTGGTCCAGAAAAAACATAGTTCTTCACTAGAAAGTAATCTATAAGCCAAACCTAACAACAGATTTAGGGCACAAATCTATTTAAGTCAATGCTTCAGCTCCCATAACATTTAATAGAGGAGAATTATGCCCTTTGATTTGAATTATGTGTAGCTATTCTGATTAGCTATCCACCCTTTTTTCAGACACTAATGATACAGAGTCTAGCATTCACAGTTCTGGAAATGCTTACAAGTTAATGTCCTTTCGTTGTATAAACTAAGCATATATCAAGTACAGTTTTAAACCTTTATCACATATATAGCACTTGGCAACTGGTGATACACAAAAACATTCCACAATGTCAATTAGCCTACGATAAAACATTTACATATTTTTTAGCAGGAACAGAATTCAAACACAGATGAAGATTAAATAATAAGAAAAACCTGTGAGAAAGAAGCTAATTTAAGTCAACATTGGGAGAAAGACTTTCTGTACATATCAGAATACCAAGGAACCCATTTATTCTGTTCATCAAATCAACTTCCACATTCTACACCCTACTCATTTAGAAACTCTGCGCTATCTGTGGGAGATAGACACTGGATATCAACAGCAAATTTTCAGTCTAGCAGGAGAATGTAACATCTGTTTCTTTCCTAGATTTTTCATTCTTGTTTTAACAGTCATAAACACATTCTAAAGCTGAAAAAGAACAGGGCTGCCATTCAGATAAGGCAGGATTTCTTGCAAACTGCACTTGGACATATATGCCAAATCAAAACAAAATGTATTTCATTCCAAGTGTGGCAGAGAAGGCAGAGAAGGTGTTGATGGATTGGCTTAATTTGCTTTGCTTTTGGACATCCTAGCCATGGGAAGACTAGCAATAAAGTGAGTTCAAGACCATCCAGTTTAATTATCTTAGTTGACTACACACATATGCTCACACAGACAAAACCTCAAAGAACTTCATCTGGAATGATCATATTAGGGTTGTCTTAAGGCATAGATCCCAAGGAAATTATGACAATCCCAGTCATAGCATATGAGTAAATATAAAGCCAACAAGCAGTGTCAGCAACAGCAAATATATATCAACTAAAAGAGAACTATAGCAGAAGAAAAACCTTTAATAACCACTAGAGCTGAAACAAGTACACCCCCCACCCCACCCCCACCTGACCCAAGAACAGTTCAATCCATTGAATATACCCAATGAAACCAAAAGTGGCAGGTATCTGTTCTGGTTATTTTGGGTTGGTTTTTTTTTTTAATGGTTTTCAGGTTTTTTGTTTGGTTATTTTGGTTACATCATTTTGACAATATTAGCACTGTTGTGCATGTGTAATTGCCAAAAATGACATTACCAAAATGCCAAAATAACAAAACACAAAAGAATTAAACCAAAAACGTAATACCTGCAGGGTGGGGGGAAACAGATATGTGAGTACCCATTTCAGTCATGGATATAAATAATCCTCATGGTCATGAATAATAAACCCACTACCTGTTTCAGTTCTAATGAGCACTGAGTGATTAAAAGGGTAAAGCAAATAGAAAAATGAAAACATTAGGCCACATGGAAAAGTCATCTACTGGTTTAGTACAAAACTAGGAGGATAGCTAAGAATTACTAGCAGCCCAGTGGCTCCCAAAGTTTTCCTTGTGTGACCCAATTTTAAGGGTTGAAATAAATGGACAGCAGCCTGAAGGAGTGCCATGTTTGGTTCAGGCAGCTCTCACTCAGGGGAGTTTGTTTGGCAAACTCAATACATGGGCAGGCATCGCACTCCACCCACCACCCTTCCCTCATGACTCATAGCTGTGCAGAATTCCGGGTCTAGGAAGCTCCCTCTGCTGTTTGCTTCATGTTTTCTTAGGGGGGTTGCCATTTTTAGAGCACCATTTTTAAGTGCTCCAAAGTGAAATTAAACAGTAATAGCCCAAGGGAGAGTGAGAGCAGTGAGCACATGTAGCTCTGATAACTGGGACCACTCTTGATGCTTTGTCTGCATGGAGGCTCTGCACACCCTAATAGATAGGTGCGGACACATGGGCAAACATTAACCGAGAGTGGTCCATACAATGGGCTTGGGCCCATGATGTCGCAGACTTCTCTGCGACTGGAGGCTCCATTGCACACAGGAGTGCACATCTCACAACCACCTAATAAATGGGTAGCGCAAACAGGCTGAACACTCTCCTGGAATAGGCTAATACCCACTGTCTTAAATATAATTCTGTAGCTTCAGACAGCCGGGGGGTGCGGGGCAGGACTCACTAAAGTATAGGGCTGTACCAAATAGGCCTTCCAGGTACTCGGACCAAGTACCAAATAGGCTTTCTGGGTACTCCAAACTTCAGAACTTTGTCAGAGGACCCGGAATTCAGACTTAGGAACTCTGGCCCCCGGAAATCCCTAGAACTCGGAACTCTTTCCTTTAATGATTTTAAAGTGTACCCACTTTAAAATCATTATGCCAAGCAGTTCACAGAAAAGCAGGCTAGCAAAAGTGGGACAATCGCTCAAGAAGACAAACCCACAAAAGTACAACTGCGGGCAGAAATCCAAAACAAATACAGGCAGTAGTTTACCCACAGCATGGCCTACCATCAACAGTGCATCCACTTTAAAATCATTATGTCAACTAAGCAGCACCCAGAAAAGCAGACTCACAAAAATAGGACAATTTCTCAAGACAACAAACCCACAAAAGTGCAACTGCGGGCAGAAACAAAAAACAGCCAGCCAAGCAGACATAACAACAACACCCACAAGAAAGAAACCATACATTCACCCACCCACAAAAGCCTCCATTGTGCCTGCCCAGTGCCCATCTATGCAAGGCAAGCCCCCTCCCCACACCATATTATTTTAACGAGAAAGAAAGTATATCTCCCCTGTGCCCCAGTGGTTAGACACATCTTGGGAAAGTTGAACCCACAAAGTACAGTCACAGTGTCCACAAAAACCACAGCAAAAGTGATGCCTCTCTGGCCTCTAGGGTGCTGTCAACTTGCCAACAGGCAGTGAAAGCAGCAGGAGCACCAAAACTTATATTTGGCACTGGTGATAACCCCTGGCATCGTCTCTAGTATATGGACAGCCCAAGTCATGAGAAGTGGCGCAAGGCCGAGATCCCTCTCGCCTCCATGGTGCCAAACAGCATGCAGCAGCAGTGTGGCACCCACTTATTTTTTTAAAAAAAATCATGGCATGGTGAAAATTACTAACCCCTGTCCCCCAGCATTGCCCCTATGGACAGGACAGGCACCCCCCACCTCAAGCCAACTACTTAAAGATCAGCAGGGTAGCACAACACAGCCAAATTCATCGGAGAATGGAAAATGGCTGTACAGTCACTTTTATTTTGCCCCTGCCAGCCAATCAAAACTTGCCATCTGGCTTGTCCATCACTCAACTGTCCCCTCCCATAGCCCCCTCCTACCAAAATTTCCTAGCTCAGAGAAGCTAGGGGGTCAGCCATCTGGATCACTCCAATCATATACGCAATGATGCCAGCACTCGATTGAGGCTTCCAAAGTTTTCCGAAGACTGGCTTTGGTGCTCAGAACTTTGGACTTTGGAAAAGAGTACTGGACTCCACAGTAGATTGAAAAGTTTTTTGAGGACTGAGTTTTAGCTGAAAATGAGAAGCAATTTTTTTCTTGCAAAAATATCATGAGACTCATCACCGAGATCTTGGTACAATCTCAATAACAGACCAAGATTTCAGTTGAGAAAATTCTCGAAATACCATTTACCATTACTGTTTACCGCAATTTACCATTTACTGTATACCAATTTACCATGTACCTTCATCCTGGAAATGCGCATGCACTAAATGTCACTTTGCGCATGTGCATTACCGAGATGAACATGGTACATGGTAAATCGTTATACATTAAATGGTATTTTGAGAAAAATTTCTCAACTGAGAAATGTCAAGAATTGGTATTTTTCTCGATTATCATTTCTCACTTAAATGACTCGAGAACCGTGATTCTCAATGATAAACACAAAAAACTCAAGATCAAGTTTCAGCCCTACTAAGTATATCAAATATCAGCCATTGATCCTTTTATGCTGCCTCCTGCTAGTTTAAAGAGCACTCTAGTACATGATATTTTCTCTTCACAAAGGAACATATAAGCCAAAAATCACTTTTTTCCCTTCTTTTCGAAAAGCTAAATGGATTGACCTCCCTGAACCATAAGACACGTTTCAAGACCTCAAACCATTAATATAGCTCTTCTCCACACTGTCTCCAATTTGTTTTAATTTTTATATGTGGACACCAGAGCGGAACACAATATTCCAACAATCTCATCAAGGGTGCATGCAAAGGAAAAGTCACTTGGAGGGAAATTGGCCACACCTTGTTTAACTGGGTGCTTGATTTCAGGGTTGTAGATCCCAGGAAAGGGTCATATACAGACATCAGGAAGCTGTGTTCTGGTGCTGGGGGGACTGGGCCTGTACTGTCTGGAGGAGCCTGCTCTCACCATGCTTTTCCCTCCTCTTCCCAGGTAATAACTCCCAGGGCGGGGCCCTGTGGGCACCAGCCCGAAGGGCGACACCTAAAGGGTGTCGGCCATTGGCTGGGGCCGTTTGCTGGACCGGGGTGCCAGGGGTCCCTTCAGCTGGACAGACACCGTATCAGACACCATGATGCCAGCGGCTCCTGGGGGGAACAGACTTACCGGGACTTTCATCTGCCGGACCTCAGAGGGGGCTCGTTTGTGCTGCAGCTGCTGCCACTGCTGCTGGGATATGCTGCCGCTGTGAATCCCCGCTGAAGATCGGCGGGGCAACAACAACATGGATAGTTAGTGTGGGGCTGCGGGGGAAGCAAAGGATGGGGGCGGGGGAAGCAAAGGATTAGGGCGTTGAGGGGCGGAGCCCCAGCACCAACCCCTGCTGGCAGCAGGGGGGAGGTGTGGGGGGAGGTGGGGTTAGGATGGGGGGTGATTTTTAGAATTAGGTTAAGGGGTAGAGGGGTTTGTTTTGTTGATTTAGAACTATTTAATTAATATTTAGATTGTTGTTGTACAAGGACATTTACAAGAATATTTAGATTGTTGTGGATGATAGGTCCCCCCTTCTGGTGAGAGCAGGAGGGTAAGGGGGGGATGTGATGGGCTCCTTCCCTGGTGGCAGCAGGGATGGAGCATATGGAAGGACTGGTGGGATTATGATATGTTGTAATATTATTGATTTGTTGCTATTATATTGGATTGTGTGAGGGACAGGGAGGGTATGATTAAAAATGAAATGGTATGTTATGAAATGGTATGTTATTGTGTTAATTGAGGGGTCATTGGGGTTGTGTTGTTTGTGTTGAATTTATAATTGTTATTCTTATTGGTTTTTGGATGTCTTCTACTTTTGTTGTTAGCCGCCTCAAGTCGCCATAGACGAGAGATAAAAGTTGACTTGACTTGACATCAAGAAGCATTCAGCCGCCGTCTACTCCCTTAGCAGTTACTGCTAATTGCTAGTTCCCAGCTAATTGGGAGGAGATTCCCAATTAGCTGGGAATCTCAGGGCTCTGGTCGCTGAGAGTAAAAGTCTCTCCACCCCTGGCACCAGGAAGTCAGGTCTGCTGGCTTTTCGCCGAGCCTGCAAGACCTGGCTGTTTGCCCAGGCCTTCGGAGGTGAGGGCAGGGTAGGCAGGGGGTTTTCTGGGTTTTATTGATATTTTATAAATTGTTGTGGGTGGGGTTTTTTAAAAATTTTAACTGTTGATGATTTTATGAATATTATTGTGTTTTATGGTGTTGTAAGCCGCCCCGAGATGCCGTAGGCATGAAGGGGCGACCAATAAATTTAATGAAATAAATAAAAATAAATAAGTCTGCTCCTCAGCTGCACCCCCCCCCCCGGGCCTGGCGGCCCTGTTTTTCCCACCCGAACGCCGCCGAGCTTACCCAAACGCAGCCAAACTGTTCGGGGCTTCGGGCATTTGGTTTGAGCATTCAGTTCGGCCGTCCGAACGGGCCGAGTTCGGGTCAAACACTGAATGGCCGAACTGCGTTCGCACATTATTGTGTACACTGCTTGTGTGTGCCTTTGCTAGCTCACACTAATGAATGCTAGCAACCAAGTACGTTCAAGTAACTCTACTTACTGAAAGAAAGTAATTTTGAGGACCAAGAGCCAAGAGTGCATGCTCTAAGCTCCAAGGTATTGTATATCTACAGGATGGGGGGGTGGGAGGGGAAGAAGAGCAAGAGAGACTTATTGCCTTCTGGTTACTTCCTCCCAGTATCAGATTCACTACCTCCATTTAACACAGAGTCCATGCTGTAGCAGCCGTCAAGGTCAGGTCTCAAGGCAGGCTGGCAGAAGCCAATCCCGCTGTTTCTGGGCTCTTGCTCTTGTCCTGGTGCTTTCTCTTGTGTTCCCTTTGTGTGTATTATCTGACCCAACCTTTCCCTGCCTTTCTGTGTCCCCGCCCCCCTCCCCAGATTCCTGATTGGCTCCCAGCCTAGATATAAGGTATGCTGGGAACATCAGGAAGCTGGCAGAACATCTGACCCCTTGTGTTCCTTCCAACCCGCTCTGCTATTGATCCTGCCACAGTTTGATTCTGTGCCTTGTTATTCCTTTGTGTATTTAGTACCTTGCTGTCCCTTTCCCTTCTGGATGTTCCCCTGTTCCTGCTGACCCTTTTCCTTCCCCCTTTTCTTTAGCCCCTGACTCCTGTGCCTGACTCCTATGCCCTATGAGTGTTCCCCTTGGGCCCCTTTGTCTCTGGCATGTGTTCCACAGTTGCGTAGGCATCTTTGAATCCCTCGTATGTTTGGGGTTTTCCCCCTTGGGGCCTTTAGCTTAACCTTCCCTCCTGGACCTTGGTCTGGCTTTGTTCCTCGTATAGACTTGAGCATTTCCTGGTCTTCGGTTTGGAGCCCCTAACTCCTATTTCTCCTGTGATTGTGTGGTTCCTAGATAATTCTTCCATGTGCCTTGAGAGTGGAAGTTGCCCCAATTCTCCTTGTGGCTCTTCCCTTGATTCTTCCTGGTGTTGTTGGAGTAGTCCTGTTGTTCTAGCACTGGTCTTGTCTTACTCCCTTCTGTCTCCCTTGTTCCCAAATGGCCTCTTGAGTGACTAGGTCTTTGGTCCCTGGTCCCATTTCTCCTTCCTGACCCTTCCTATCTCCCTTTACTGCTTAATCACCTAGTTCCTTTTGGAGCGTCTTTAGACATAACAAAGATCGGGTGTCAAAACACCAAAGCACATGTTTGGTTGTTGTGCATAACCACCATAACAACCCCAACACCAATTTAGTCACCCGTTGTACACGCAATGTGAACACCATTGCATCACAAGGACAATTTGCGTGTTCTGGCTGAACACATGGCCAACGTTGCGTCTAACGATATCATGTGGTATGCTAGCAGGTACAACATGGGGAACGAAGCGGCAGCACTTGCATGCTGAGATCAGATGTTGAGCAAAATACCGATTTGCCCCAAGATGGGCAGCGCCACATGGTGAACACAGGGCCAAACCGGTGTTCATATTAAGGTCAAAACACACATTCAGACACCCATTGACCAACGTTATGTCTAAGGACATCCTTTGCTAGGCATTCCCAGACTCTCAAAGGAAGGCTATCTCATTGGCCTTACAGTTATGTAGCCTTGCTGTTCCCACCCTCCTCCCTCTGCTCTTTGCACTCTTGCTCTTTAGGGTTATCCTTCTGGTTACTCCAGTTTCCTCTTATCTTCTCCTGAGTTTGCTCTTGTTATTCTTCCTTTCCTCACTCTTGCCTTTTACCCCTCCTGCATTAATTCAGTACAAGGCTAGCCCCTTAGAGAAGGATGTTTAAGACTTTTTTACATGAGGCTTTTTTGAGTCTGAGACCATTTTTACATGAGGTTTACATTTCTAAATTCCTGGAGAAAGAAACTTGGGTGGGGTGGGGAGTTGTGTTAGACGTTCCTCCCTGCTATGGGAAGTGAGCCGGGTGCCACTGAAAACAGTGGGTGTCGCGAACTAGCACAAGCTTGGAGATGTGGCATTGTAAAGCCCTCTATATGGGGGTTTTACAGCTCTGCATCTCCAAGTCTATGCTTGTTCGTGGTGTCCACTGTTTTCAATGGCAGCTGGCACACTTTTGGTAACAAGGTGGAACATCTAAACCCCCTCGTGGGAGTTTCTTTCTCCAAGAACTTAGAAATACACTAACAAGCCTTGTGTAAAAACAGCCTGAGATTCTTCCTGATACCTCCCCTGTGATGATTTCCAGTCCGTGCTGCTAAGCTGACCTTGTTAGCTAGAGGGAATGCCCCTTCCTGTTTTCTTGAACTTCCAGTATCTCCGTTTTGCCTTCCTCTCAGGAGCCCTTGTATCCCACCACACATCTCCTGGATCCTAATAGCTGCTGTAGAGCCAAATTATAGTCTCTACCCCAAAGATTTAATGAAAGCTTTGTAACTAATTCCAATGGACATTAATAGATGTTGGGTCTTTTTTGTGTTTGAAAATTTCCCTCATTATTTACCATTACTATAATTTTTTTAATGATTAACAAACAAATAAAAATTAATATCTTTTTATTTCAGTTCCCAATGCCCGCCCTCCCTCTCTCTATTACATATATAATCTTTTTTTAAATTACACAATGCCAAAAGCTGTTAAATATATAGTGTGTGACCTATGGGAAGTCTATGTAAGAGGATTAATTAATCATGACAAAAATACATATATTTTTTTTACACTTAGTAATGTTGTTATTGTAATAAAGCAAATGAAAAAAAACACAGAAGGGATCAATGATTGTGTTTAATTGGTTTTCCACAGAGCTAGTTCTCTTTCCCCAGGCTAGTGTTACTCTGTCTTGTGGTAACAGACTTTCTTTTGTAGAGACTCTCTCAGAGCTGCCAAGAACGTTTGCCCCTTGGCAAGCAGCCAGCACCGATATTAGGTCCATTGTAGGGGTTGCTCTCTAATGTGGTTGCTTTCTACACAGAGAGGAAAAACGGAAAGGCACTCTCTCAGCACTATTGTGGTGACTGTTGCTTCATTTAGTGCATGCACTTTGGCAATCATGCTCCAGGCAGTTGCAGAGTAGCAATGGGATGCTGTAAATGGCTGAAAATTTTCCCCATCCTTGTACTCAAACACTGAGGGGTTCCTGAAAGACTATTAAAGGGTCTGCAAACCTGACAACTTCCTGCCATTAAGGTTTTAATGGGCCAGATCCATATTTCTGCAAACTGTGTGACCACATAGGTCCCCACATGTTGGGGGAGCTCCAGATGAGCCCTCAAATACATGGAATCCACAAAATAAACTGGAAATGACTGTGAGAAGCAGTGGTGAAAAATATGGGCCAATAGGGCCTCCAATGTAGGGAGCCCAGGCTCATGGAAAGCCTGTGGTGATTCGATCCACGTCACTATTTCCCACAAAGCCCCAGCTTCCCCGAGGCTAAGAGGAGAAATTGATAGTTTAAGCCTTTCCCCAGTACTAGAGGTAGGCACAATCCTGCAAACATTTGGTTTTCATGCTAGCAGGGCCAGCCATAGAATTTATGGGGGCGAAGGGCAAAGGATAAAATGCAGGACCCCACCCCGTCCACCATGGCTCAGGCCTCTTAGGGGCACCATGTTTCGAGCCCCACTGGGAGGACATAGGGGCCACACACCTAGCCCTGGTGAAAATGTGGGCCACTGTACAGATCGTCCCAAGTTGCTCTGTGGTAAGGCTGACCCAAAGTGCTAGCCCACTGCACTGATTTCAGTGCCAGTGTTGTGAACAAGTTGCACTGTACAAAGAGCTAGTGTAAGCACAAAACAGCTTCAGGAATTTGATGTAAGTCTAAATTTTATCTAGCAAGTTCCTGTTCTGCCCACCTTTCAACCAAGTCAGTGGAATGCCTCATATCTTTCCCCATTTCAATCTCATCCAGCTCCGAGTTGAAATTCCTCCTCTGGACTCTCCCTTTGCTATTCAAAAAGCATCAGCACAACAAACACCTGGAGGGGGTAAGACTGAGAGCCAAGGTAGCAAAGTAAACTATATCAGGTTGTAAAGGCTAGGGCAGGTGAGAGCTCTGCTTCATTGAATCACAGCAATCAGAAACCGAAAACACCTTTTAGGTTTCCTAGTCCATCAGCCTGCCAATAGCTCCCTGAATATATTCTCTGGTGTTTTGTTAGCCGGTGGAAATAGTCTTACACGCTCTTAGCTCTTGCTATTTTGATGTGTATCTCAGAGTGTCAATTCTATTTTAACCCCAAAGAAAGTATTAAACTTAGCGGAGCAAATAAATTATCTGGGTTGGCTTAGACAATACTACTTCTTCTGATTCCAAAAGCAGGCCACCATTTTCTTGAATGTATTTATTCGGCGCTTTTTAAAAAAAATCTAGTTGTTTTGACATTCTTGATTTTCTTTAAGCCAGCAGGCTGCTTTAGCCATTTCAATATCGTTGGAAACAGCGGTTCCTGAATTTTGGTTGCATCAAACCATTTTGAGGCTTCAATATAATTCCATGACCTCATACAGGGAAAACATGAAAAGCCATGTCAAATATAATTGTGATTGTGATCCCATTTACAAATGGTGTGACCCCACTTGGAGTGCCAACCTGCCATTTAGGAACCTCTATTCTACTGTGAATTAAATGTTTTCAGCCTTCTGTGGGTTGCTCCTTCTACTCCATATTCTCATCCAGGAAAGGATGAGCATTTCAATAAAATACTTTCCTGATCACAAACGTAGCTTGTAGTCAAATTCCCATCTCCGGAGCTACAGCCACTTCTACCACAAGTGTGGTTTGGACATCATCGCTTTTGATCTAGTGCCATTTCAATGCATCATTTTATGTGGCCTAAAAGCATTTCAGGTTAAAGTTCCCTGGTGACTGTGTGCTACAGAACACCATATTATAATCAATAAGCAGATATCTGAATGTTGGAAAAACCTCAAACCAACCCACTCTAAGATCTTTAGTGGTAGATCTCAGAACAGGATCAGATAAGTGTCAAGTCCTTTCCCTTTTTGCTTAAGAAAACACACATCTGCTAACCCAGTTAGAAGAAAAGTTATTCACCATGCTTTGTTTATTGCCCTGCTCTCCTTGCCCACAAAATGGCTGTTTGTGACACTCCATGGGGTAAAACTAAGTTTGTCTGCAAACAATACGAGAACGGCAACTATGTGGGGTTGGCTGCATTTTCACTGGTTTCATTTCTGGTTTTTTTTTAAAGGATTCACATTATACTGAAATGGGAAGTAAAGTTAGGAACCATATTCTGTACAGATGGCCTTCAGTCTACAGAAATAGCAGAACACATAATTAGAGTGTCTCCCCCCCATCTCAGCTCCAACAAGGACGTCTTCGATAAAGTATTACGTTTTATTATATAATTTCTATTATTCTCTTTATTACAATCTCATTTTATTAAGAATTTCAAGTCTAGTAAAATTTAAAGCCTGATCTACCTTAAAGACTGAAGGTATAATTTCAAAAGGACCCAGAATTGTTAGACTTAATACAGTACACCAGTTTCTGATGTCACAGGATGTTAAAGGGTGCATTGACAGTTAGGTGGGAGCTCAACTTATCTGTGCATCGGTGCAATTCAGATCAACGGTATCTAGTTAACGAGGATCATTTCAGATATCCGATTGTGCAACAAAAAAATAATAAAGCACCAGGAGCTGATGGAATTCCTGCTGAGGTATACCGGTCCAATTTAGATTGGTGGGCCCCACTCTTGATGGTTTGGTTTAACACTATTGTTAGTACTTACCAGATCCCAGACTCTTGGAAGGGAAATATAATTGTCCCAATTTATAAAAAAGATAGCAAAGATCTTATCGACTGATTCGCCTAATTACATCTCGGCAAAAATATTTGGGAGACATTTGCTTTTCCACTTGGCCAATTGGGCAAAGGGCCAGCTGTTGGAACCCCAGACAGGATTTATGGAAGGGTATTCCACCCTTGATCACTTGTTTACCATTCAGCATATTAGGCACAAGTATGGGTGAAAACAGACATGACGCTAACCACCCTTTAACCACCCTCTGTGGTTATTTATGCATGTTGCAGGGTTGTATTGGTGCCCTATGCAGCCCTGCAACATGCATAAATGACCACCAAGGGTGATTAACGTCATGTCTGTTTTCACCCTATATTAAAGTAGCTAAGTCAGCTCTTTATCTCTCCTTAGCAATTTAACTGCTGCCTTAGCTATGACTGATAGGAAGCTGTTATGGCAGAAGCAGAGCCAAATGGGAATAGACCCTCAACTTTTGAAAGTTATAATAACTTATTATGAGGGTACCTGGGTCCAGGTTTGATATGGATTATGCGGGGAATTGACAGAGAAATTTAATACAGGCAAGGGAGTCTGCCAGGGTTGTGTCCTTTCACCTCCTTTGTTTAATCTTTATATCAATGATATTATTGGTAATATGTGTGACCCAGTTTTTCATCCTCCCGAGCTCCTAGCAACACTGGTAGGGAATGGATGCTTGTGTTCGCAGATGATGTTGGGATTTATATCATGGTCTGCAAAGAACCCTCACTAAGTTTTCAGATCTATGTGTTAGAAATGAGCTCTGTGTAAAGTACTCAAAAAACATAACTTTTGGGGGTAAACACAAGAGGAAATATCCTTCGCACCGGAATAACCAGATTAGAAACAGTAAACAACTAAGTATTTGGGGCTGTTGATGTCAGCATCAAAGTCCTGGAAAATCATATTCAGATATCCAAGATTAGAGCCATGCAGTTGACTATTCCCATAAAACATTTTTGGGATACCTACACTGGGAAATTTGTATTAACCACCTTACAAATTTTCCAGGCTGAAGTGGATGCCCAAATTCTTTATGGAGCTGAAGTTTGGGGGTTTGTCACAGATGAGGATATTAACGTCCTCCAAAACAAGTTTCTGAGGAGCTTGCTTGGGCTTCCCCACTCTATGCCAGCAGCCTTCTTAAAACTGGAAACTGGAGTGGTTAATTTGTTAACCAAAGTAACGTCAAGAGTTTTGGGATACTGGTTAAATATGTTATTATACCCATCTGCAAGATATCCCAAAATGTGTTATCTAGAGGATATTAATTTCTCTAGAGCCAACCAATTACTATGGCTATATTATGTAACTTAACGTTTACACTTAAACTGCTTGGGTTGGGCTATTGCATTATAGTGGGGACTATAGAAATTTTTCCCCGGTGGAGAAGACTTTAGTCCTACAAAGACTCTCTGATATTTCATGATGGAATAATTTTGCTGCAACAAGGAACAGGCATGTGGTGCCTCTCTACAACCTTTGGAAATTTGATCTAGGGATCGAGAAATACCTCACTATTGATTTAAACCATAAACTGGTGATGGCTCTAAGGCCACTTTTACATGGACACCACCCACAAACACCCATCGGATGGGTGGGAGAACAGCTGTGTAAAAGTCCATGAGTGGGTGGGGGCGTGTGCATAACCCACCCACCAACACCCACGGAGCAGCCGGGAGGGAGGTGGCATGCCCTGTGGGTGGACATGAGTGGAGACAAGTATTCAACACCCAAACGTCCATGTAAAAACCAAAGCACCCATACCCATGGGGACAGGACCAGCGGGACCACAGCGCGCCGGCGCAAGGGGTCACGCATGTGCCCCCACGCAGACACGCCCACTGGGGGTAATGCCAGATGTCTGGTCAGGAGCCTGCAAAGAAGGGCAGACGCATTATATGGGTGCGCCGGCTCCCACAATGTCTGGGAGGAAAACCCTAGACAAGACAAAAGGAGCCAGAATGACATCATGCACAGGATGAGGTTTATGAAGCCATCACCCAGGAGATGCAGGGGTACAATAGGTACATCACCCAGTGCATGCAGCAGACAAAGGACTTGAGGTCCAGATATAAACATATCAAGGGCAACAAACACAAGTCCAGCCATGCCATGTGCACAGCTGAGTTCCAGGAGGTGCTGGACAAGTTCCTCTGCATGGACGGGGACATCGTGGACTCCCGCACACATGGCTACGCCTTTGCCAGGGGCAGATGGAGGGCCACCACAGAACCCCCCCTGCCAGGGGGGGATGCTGCCCCTAGCGAGGCCGGCCAGGCTGTGGGAGGGCAGGGCCCCATTCCACAGGGGGTGGAGGCACCCCGGGGATCAAACCACAGGAACATCACCCTCTGCATGCGCCCACAAAACCCACAGGCTATCTGGCCATGGGGAAGGAGGGCAAAGCACATGGAGACCCGGGACAGTCCCCAGGAGGCAGAGGAACAGGATCCAGGTACGACCAGCCCAGCGGGCCTGGGGTGGAGGAGGCCCTGAGCAGAGTCTCAGTGACCAAGCCTGGGGGCTGGGGCCTGGGTGCCGGCAAACACTAATGGGTCCCTGTTCCCACTGCAGCTCAAGGTTGCCTGGAGGTGCATGAGGTGGAGGTCATGGTGGTGGAGGTGGAGGAGGAGCGGCCGGCTGCATCCCCGCTACCTGGTGAGGCACACCAGTATGGTAGGCCAAACCATCCAAGTGGTCACAGGGGGCACGGCATGGAGGTGGGTGGCTATACAGGGTGGGGAGGGAGGCCCCTGGGGCTGCGCGCCCCACACCAGAACTGGGACTGCTAGACTATGCCACACCATGGGGCACCACACCAGAGGGGCACACCACCCCCAGGGCTGCACACCAGTGTGGCTGCATGGCCGTGGGTTGGGGGAGAAGACCAGGAACGACCCCACTGGGGTGCCAGGGAACAAACAGCGAGGGAAAGGGACACAGGGGGTAGGCCAGTGGGGGGGGGGAGAGACAGGAGATGGTCCTGGATGCAGGGGGTGCACAGCTGCAGGGCACTGGCAGCACAGGGGTGCAAGAATGCAAGGCTGGAGAGGATGCCCCAGTATGCCACTAGCACCTCGAAAACCTGCACCCCACCTGCCCATGCCCTACAGGGGACAGGGCGGAGGGGGAAAACGTGAGTGGTGGTGGGCCCCACAAAGCACATGCCAGTCACTGGCCCTACCCGCAGTGAACCCCAGCTGGTGGGGGACCCCACATGATGGCCGGGCAGGAGGGCCCACATGGAAGCAACATGATGGAGAACCAAGAACATTTATTTATTTATTTATTTATTTATTTTATTTTATAGATTTGTATCCCGCCCCCTCCTGCAATGCAGCTCGGGGCGGCTAACATCAATGATAAAAACAATTAAAATCAGTTAAAACATCAATATAAAATACAACAATAAAACAGGGCTAAAAAACAATAGTAAATAAATAAAAGGGCGGGGGATTAAAATCACCCCCCCACCCTCCCTCCCGAAGGCCTGGGCAAACAGCCAGGTCTTACAGTTCCGCCGAAATGTCAAAAGGCTTGGGGCCAGGCGAGCTTCCTCCGGAAGGGAGTTCCACAGCCGCGGCCCTACCACCGAGAATGC